>CM034354.1:99063890-99663890 GCA_019925275.1 Mytilus edulis
TTGTTTCTAGTTTTAAATATTCAATTTGTCATTATCTTGCATCAATTATCGATTTTAAATTACCATAAAAGCTAACATGAATTAATAAATTCATCATCTATCAATGTAATGATCCTTTTTTCAAATGTTCTAATGAAATAAATAGCACTTATCACATCCTTGTCTTTACTGCAGTTCGTATCGATTCAAAATGACCATGGTAGTTGTGACTGTACTACTGTTATCCATTGTTGGTAACTTGTACGGACAGCTAAGCAGTTTTGGTGGAGGTCTTGGGGCCTATGGTAGACCCAAGGGCTCTGGGAGGGGTGCAGGGGGGTTGGAGGTTCTGGTGGAGGTTCTAGTGGAAGTTAAGCTGGAAGACTTGGTGGAGGTTCAGATGGAGGAGGCATCGGATTTGGAAGGCGTATAGCTATGTGGTTCTGGATTTGGAGTTGGTTCATCCGGAGATAGAAGAAGTTCTGGTATAGATATGGGAGGAGGTGTTGAAGAATTTAGTATGATGGGAAGAGGTATGTATAATCGCGCTCTCTAATATGTATAGTTTAAGTAGTTCACCAATTGATAATGACAGGATTATAGACATATCATGCTCTAACGATTTATTAACTTCACTTTTTCTGAGTTATATCTTTCATGTTCTTGACCAAGTAACCCTACGTTTTAATATTGATATTTTGTTGTTTACTGATGATTGTCTAATATTAATGGAGTATATATTTTGTGGAATGGAATGATATAGGAGATACACGAACTAAAAGGAGAGGCGATAAATATCAAACGGTTGGGTTATCTATACAACAAAGTAAACCTTTTATAAATTGCTGTTATGTCGAGTAACAGGAAATGGGCTATGTCACATGTTTTGCTACAAAGTTGTTTGTCTCGTCTGCTTGTAAAATTATAAATGCAAATTCTTATAAAAATGATTTATCTCTGTTATCATCTGATTTGCAAATTCACATTCTCTAAATTCTTTGTACTGGCATTACAATTGATTAGTTTGCACACTTCAATATATATCAGTTGACATCAAACCAAAACTACCATACTAAATGTACTATAGTTGTACCATTTACAAAATGTGTTTTAGTCTTCTTTAAAAGATAATAATATTTCCATATATTGAAAGTAGTATCGACAATCACAATGTTGCCTAACATTAAGTGTTCTAAGTTGTGTTGTGTATACTTTTTGTTTCACTTTGTATTTATTTGTGTCACCACGGTGTTTGGGACATATTTTTTTCGAAATTCTGAGTTTGAAATTTCCCGTCGGTATTTTCTCCGAATTTGTTTTTGAATGAGCAATGTCACAATCGATCTTGATTTATTTACACTTATATACCCTTAATATCAAGGTTGATTGTTTCATTCAAATTGTGTTAGTTATATAGGACAACGTTTATTAAAAATGTTTTCGATACAACTAAAACAAATGATACTGCTTCTCGTTATGACATTCATATATTGATATTGTGATGGATTACTTTGTATTCGTATTGTAAAGAAGAAAATGGGATATGTTAGACTTGAAAAAACGAGATGTCAACGTCTATATCTTGTTATGGAATCATATGTATTGTGCCAAAATTCATTTCGATCGGTACACTAATAAGTATCGTTAGTTTCTTCAAAATAAATAAAATTAATTGGGCACAAACATTTGTTTTACTAAATGACTGTCAGTTAAGAAGTTGCAGTTTTGATATCCCTCTGTTATTGTTCGCCCCTCTTTTAAAGTTTTTTTTTTAAATAGTGGATAGGGGACAATGCCTGTATATTTTCGCAGAAAAAGTGTACCGTTTTAATAAAGTTTAATACTGTTTAACATATCATTATTGATAATCAATAAATCAATTGCGTAATATGTATATTGAACGATTATGTAAGTATGACTGTCCCTCTGGTATCTTCCGTCCCTCTTTTACAGCTGGTCGATGGTGGTGCACCTGTCGGTCTCAATGGGGCGTAAATGGGAGCTTACTGTAGATAAAAATTGCAAACTGCCTGTGATCCCATGGTATTGGAGGACCTGCTGTCAATGTTCCCCTGGTGGGTAACCAATCGTAATTATGTCGGATTTGGTGGTGGATCTAGTGTTGGTGGTAGATCGTTCAGAAGACCAATCGTTAATGGTGGATCTGGTAGTAGTGTATCAAACAGTGGGTCAAGCGGATTTGGCAGTGTATCTGGTTGTGGATCCATTGGTGGATCAGGAGCTGGATTCAGATATGGCGCTGTAGTAGGCAGTGCATCGAGTGGAGTTGGGTTTAAAGGTGGACATGGCGGAGGAAACCCAGCTTATCAAATGTGAATGTATGTGTTTAAGTCTTGGAAAAGTGAATAAATAAAAAAATAAAAGTCTGAAGTGAATAAAAAAAAACCGACACATAAATAAATTCTTTTTTGGGAAATTTAACGGTTAACATACTGCTTTCAACAAAATCAACGTATCAATACATATCTATTATATTACTGTAACTATAATTGACAATATGTAATTGAGTAATACATGTTCATGAATAAAATCAAAGTTAAATAGTTAATGTCGTCAGGTTTATCCCTTTTTGCTACAACTAGTTTTTACGAAACTAAGAACAAGAAACGACCCTTTGCATTATACTTCTACACAAATGCTAGCGTACTGCTCTATTTTGATCATCATTTAAATGTAGTAAATAGAAATGTTGCAATTCTACCAAAATAAAACTTTAAATAGTGTCCCATTGAGATATAATCCTTATATCCGTCTACTCATGTGCAAGATGTGTGCACAAAAAACTGTAAATTAGATTTCTAAATTTGGAGTAGGTTCAGTAAGACACCTTTTTGGCCCCAACATATAGCAGTTTAACAAGTAATCTTTAAGCTATTTATTGAAAAGTAGAATGTTTCTGCTACATAAATGTGGGCTGTTTTTGACCATACAATGCACCAATATCGGGTACTAGCATCATTAAGTCATGCTAAATAACTGACATCTTCCAAATTTTAACATTTTAGTTAAATTTTAGACGGTTTCCGTCTTAAATGAAAGTGGCTGCATTTGTGTTCATTCATAATATTGACATGTAAGTTGTATTTGATGATAATACATAATATATATAAAGGTTGAGGATGAACACGGATGCGGCCACTTTCCTTTTGGACAAAAACCATCTGAAAAGTGACGTTTTTTGGCATATTTGATAGAATTTTCATATTTAAACTTGAATCGAAGCGTTTTAAATGACTAAATCAGTTAAAATCTTTCACACAAACTAATCGAATCAATTGAAATAGACACTTAAGTGTTTCAAAACTTGTAATTCGAGGCCAAAATCGGCCCTTACCGGACCTACTCCTTTCAACCTTAAAAATACATGTTTTCTGGCCTTGAGAACAATTGCGATTTCACCTGCATGGTAACATTGTAATGTAAACATAATTGGTTAATTTAACTTTTAATTTACTTCTACTTATTTTTAAAATAACCAATTTCAATCATGAGAATAATTATGAGAGTGACAGATTATAGTATCATGCATGGCAAAACATAGTCCCCTCTCGGTTAAATATGCATAATACAGGAACAAAATGCTATACTTAATCTAATCTAGAACTTGGCATGGTGTATTGTAATAAATATCAAGTCAATATCTAAAAGCATGATAAAAAAACTGATTATTTGACATGTTTGAGTGAATCAGACGGGAACAAAATGTGTACTTGATCTGAAAACTGTCATTTAAACAAAAATACATACATATATGTACATGTACATGTACCAATTATAAAAAAATCTGGGTAAATTTTCTAAGTACAAGGAACATTACTCGGGCAAATATCATCAGATCATTACAAACTTCCAACTTGATCTCTAAATTGTCAATATAACACTAGATACCAATTATAAAATCAATATTTTCATGGTAGAATAAAACATTCGCGAAAACCTGAATATTTGATTTAACTTATGAAGTCTATTGACCATAAATCTTGACAAAATCGGATCAGAACAAAATCCTAACTAGATCTGTAACTGAAGTAGCTTATCATGATGAAAATAGAGACCAAATATCAAATCAATATTTTCAAGCATAAAGAAAAAATTGTAGAAAACTGATTTCCTGAACAGATAGACAGACAGAAAATTCAATATAACATGATAGAGGGAGTAATTAGTACAAATGTACTAAACATCAAGGTATCATACCTAAAGTAAATCCAAATTAAGAAGAAAAAAAAATATTGGTAATTTTTTAAACCAAAAGTGTAAATTTTGACAATTGTAAATGAGGGATTATTAGCAGATCGTTATAGAAATAATAATGAGACGTGGTATGATTGCCAATGAGACAACTTTCCACCAAAATTCAAAGGAAGTGCATGTAAGCAATAATAGGCAACCATTTGGCCTACCAGAATGAGAAAAACCCGTTCTCATACATTCGACATGAAGAAATAATGTCAAATGAAAAAACTAACAGCCTATTTTCATATCAAAACAATTTATGAAAAAAAACAATACATATATATTGACAGACAAGACCCAATGACAACCACTGTTTCTGTTAAATTTATTCCCAGTTCACACAAATAATAAGGAACCATTTAGAGCTTGACATAGATGATACATGTACTATACATGTTATTGTAATCTGCATGTTGATAATACATACGAAGAATACAAACATTGATATGGAACATTGTTTGGGACCTCATGAAAACTTCGACTCGTCCGAAATTTCGAGTCAACCGAGTTCGCGACAACGAGAGTTAACTGTATCACCATTGTTTTTGATTTTGAAAACTTTTTAAATTAGGTTGCTGACTTTTAGTTTTATCACCCCTTTTATTTATTATTTTTAATATATGAAAAAACTGCATTAGCTGGAAAACTTTAAACCACTCTCCTGGACGATTTTTCAAATTTTGATTTTCTGTGAGACAAGCTCTAAAAGTGCTGCTAACTACACGCCCGTTTACAACTTTACTACTAACTAAACGGACACAGAGTAAACGCCCGTTTACTACTAACTACATTGTAAATAGACACAGAGTAAACGCGAGTTTACTCAGAGATCATTAGACATTTATATTTTGACCACGTTAACGTAGATATAGTAAACGCGCGTTTGCTAGTCAACGTGGAAATTAAAATTAACTAAAGAATAATGTGCACGCGGCATTAACGTGCGTTTACTTTCTGTAATACTTGGTCTGCATCCAACTGTGTTTTTCAATCTAAAACAGTAATTTCTATCACAAAAACATACAATAAAGCTGATAAAGATGCAGATCCCATTTGATTTTTGTTAACTTAATCCCCCGAATTAGACTATTTACCGGATTTGTTACCAATAAGTAGCACGACGGGTGCCACATGTGGAGCAGGATCTGCTTACCCTTCCGGAACACCTGATAGCACCCCTAGTTTTTGGTTGGGTTCGTGTTGTTTATTCTTTAGTTTTCTATGTTGTGTAATATGTACTATTGTTTGTCTGTTTGTCCTTTTAATTTTAGCCATGACGTTGTCAGTTGTCAGTTTATTTTCGATTTATGAGTTTGACTGTCCCTCTGGTATCTTTCGTCCCTCTTTTAATGAAACCCAACAATTATTCCTGACACATGTTTGAACGTCTATATATATATTTAGTTTTACTCCACTCAATAATTGTTTCAATAATATCGAAATGCTTCGAAATTCAAAGCATATACATACCAGTCAAATTATTCAAATGTTTTCGTAAAATCTATAAAAAACATTAGCCTTCTCAATTTTGCATGTTTCTGTGTAGTCTATAGCATGTTGAAATTGTTTCAATTTAAACCCAATAAAATCTATATTTAGCATAACTAGTTTGATCATCGTTTATGATTTCTGAATAACCTTGGTTAACCATTGAGGAAGAACATATGAAAACATTTTAAAGTCTATATTTATAAGATATATTGAACGATAAATTACCCAAAGTAAAGATTCACATTTTTGTATTATCAAAGTTAATATACTAGTACGTTGTGAAAATGAAAGACCGTTTATATCATTATCTGTATGTCCTTGAAGACATTTATTTAATTTCAATTTATTGCTAACATGTGTGCATTCCTCCATTGTAATTTTTCCATCATATATAAGTTTATCATTTTCATCAACTTTATATTCTAATTTAGTATATATGATATATATCATTTGTTTTTGCTTTTGTTAAATCTTTGTTTAAACCGTTTCTATTTACAAATTTTTTTTTGTTAAATAATGTATCTTTCTCCGAAATTATTTCGCTATTATCCTATTAGTTTACGCTTCGAATTTTTCTCTTGTTTTCGTTTTTCTGACCCAAAAGAATTAACTTTTTACCAAACTCTTCCCATTTTTCTTTAGATCTCACCTGAGTTCCTGTCACCTTTTCTTCATATAGTTTTCTATGTCTTCTTCAATATATATTATATATTCCCTTATCTATTTCAATATTATCTGTGTCTCGTCCCTTATTGTTATGCCTTGTCCCTTCTTTTTTCCAAAGTACAGCTTAGCCCTTTGTTTACTTTGATTTACTTTTACAATAATCTGTGGTTTTAATTACTGCAATTAAATAAATAAGATCAAACATGAAAAACTATAACTAGTGAAAATCAATAGTACACTTTTAACTCATTAAACTAAAAGTCATCGTTAGAAATACATTAGTATGAAAGGAACACTTTAAAAAGAACTACAAAACATGATAAATGATACATAATGGATTGATACATATTCAATTTTACGTTTAGTGTTGTTTGGGTATTAGTTACGATGTCATTATTAAGTCGTCCGTCATCATAAATACTTAACGAATGGTCGGAGAGGTATATCTAAACATAAAGTTTTCTCATTGTCTAATATAACCCATCTTTTTTATTCTAAAATTCCAGGATTTATGTAATAGTAGGTTTACTGTAATATGTACACGTAAACATGGTCATTTTTGTGTCAAAGTAGTTAGTTCAAACCACCATTTGATATTTCTAAATATACGAGTATAAAAATCACGAATTAATAAGCGGTTTACTAAACTAGGTGCTAAAATAAGTTTGAACATCTACAAATAATAAATTAATCACTAAAATTGAAATATCAATATTATTACAATGTGTAATTTCAAACGCCTGTATTGGCAAATATAAAACAAAGATAATGTGGTATGATTGCAACTGAGACCACTCTCCAAACAAGACCAAAATGACACAGAAATTAACAACCATAGGTCACCGTTCCGTCTTCAACAATTAACAAAGCCCATACCACATAGTCAGCTATTAAAGGTCCCGAAATGACAATGTAAATCAATTCAAACGAGAAAACTAACGGCCTTATATATGTACAAAAAATGAACAAAAACAAATATGTAACACATAAACAATCAACAAGCACTGAATTACAGTCTCCTGACTTAGGACAAGCACATAAATACATAATGTAGCGGAGTTAAACATTTTAGGGGGATCCCAACCCTCCCCTAACCTAGGACAGTGGTATAACAGTACAGCATAATAAAGAACTATCAAAATCAGTTAAAAAAAGCTTAATTCGTAGATTAAGCACTACTGACATATCTTTGGAAAAGGTCTTTAATTTTTTTGTTAGTTATAAGTAAAATATAGATCTTTGTTTGAAGCATCATACAAATTATGAGTGTTATATGAGGAACAAACATTATAGTTTCAAATCTAAACATCGTAAGTGGTTGTTTTATAGGAAAACTGTTATACGGTGACCTATAGTTGTTAATGTCTGTGTCATTTTGGTCCTTGTGGATAGTTGTCTCATTGGCAATCATACCACATCTTCTTTTTTATATTGTTTACACTGGTCATTGTGGGTCCTTTAAAACTTGCTGTTTGGTGCGAGTCTGCGCTGCGTGTTGAAGGCCGTACATTGAGTTATAATTGTTAACTGTTTATACATTGTTACTTGGATGAAAAGTTGTTTTATTGGCACTCATACCACATCTTCTGATTCATATTATTTACTAGAAAATACCCGAAAAATATACTTTTGCTAATTTACAAAATATTTCGAAACATGCTCCGCTCCTCAGAACAAATTTTTTTGCACTCCCTTTCATTAAATCCTTGATCCGCACCCGATGTCTTGCGTTTCTGTGCTCAGGACCCCTTCCCCTTTTATATATGAGTGGGCTAAACATTTTATGCAGTTATTTATGAATGGGGATGGTTCATATTCCAGCCTCATTTCGGTAAGTATTTTTCACAGAAAATAGAAGTAATCCCAACACCCTTTCCATGTTGAAATGATGCGGTTTCCCGGCAGGAAAAGCCCTAGACGTGTACAAATCGGTTATTAAAATGCCGAGAGCGTCAAAGGAATGGGTATTACAAAGTTCCGAAAGCCCAGAAGGATGATGTGAGATCAGATATTCGAAATTCGAGATTCAATATCCGAAGTTCGAAATTAGCAATTCGAAATTCCGTACTTGAAGTTCTCTATTCAGCGTCATTTATCAGAAGAATGCTTCTAACTTGCGAATTATTTTAGACCAATGAACTATATTTTTACATAAATGAAGTTAGCGGGTTTATAAATACATGTTTGCTTTTAACTATATAGTGTAGTAAATTGGTTATCGTGCAGAAAAGAAATAAGAAAGTATGTTTTTATTTGTATATTGCAAAGTGTATTGGTGTAAGACCCGACGTGTAAAAATCTGTTGAGTAATTGCTGAGAGTGTCAAGGAAATGTTTATCAGAAAGTGTGTCATTGTAAGTTCAATATTTGCAGTATCTGCTACGAAATAAAATTTAACTTTGCTGGGCAGACGTGCAATGACGGAAATATTGACTATATAACTTGAATTTCACTTTCTGGCGCTAAATGCATTTTCTTGTCACTAAATATACTTCTTGTCGTTACGTATCGCTAGTTTATCATTATTGTCGCTTCTTGTCGAAAAATTCTTCTTGTGCTAATTAGGAAGACCGGACGAGGACACGTAAATTTCTGAGCCGAACGTCGTGCCTTTAACTCAATTTCGACATCAAAATTTCGGAAACCCTCCATGCCCAGTTGATACAGAAATGCATTACTCCTTGGACTATGTGTAATGCAGGAAAAGGGGGAAGAATCGCTGCTCTGTCAGGTTGTCTCCCTTTTTCCCGAAAAACTTAATATGGGGGGACTGACATCTCTCACTTGGGGACTTTTCTCGCTTAAATTATATTCGGTGATGCTTTTGTATTTCTAGGAATCAAAATAAGGACTCGGACAATATCTTCATTCGGTGATCTGGGGAATACTAGCTCACTCTGGTCGATGTTATACCTTCTTCTGGCGTGTCCTTCATCTCGGATACTTTTTCTTTTGTGTCCTGGCGCTGGTGAATAAATTACAAAGATGTTTTACCGATTTATTCCAAACATTTAAATGTTACATGTGATCAGAGATTTATTGATCTAAATAGTAAACTTTGTTTTAACTTATGTATGTTAATGAAAATCTTTTATAAATTTAAGTTAAGTTTTAAATACTAAACTATTTTATTAAATCAGAAGATGAATTCTTAATTTAAATTCAATTAAAAATGGTTTACTCTTTAATAATTTACATACCTGGTGAATAAAATACAATGATGTTTTAATGATGTATTCGAAACAGCAATCTGCATTGAAGTGTGATATATGACGTTGGGGGTTGACGGTCTTTCCTTCTTATACCCGACATCACGTGCTGATTGAAATTATGTTATTCACCTATGAAATTTAAGCGTCAAGTTACTTTTTTATTGTTTAACTATTTTCTTTTTATGTTATGGGTCATTTTCAAAAAATTTCCAATTTCTAGTACACCCATGCTAATTTTTTGTATTTCTAATGGACATTTCCGTTGTAACGGTTTAAATGAAAGCTTGTCGGATTGGTGATTAAGAACATTTATAATAAACACACCTTATATCTATATTGATAAGATTAAACTGCATTTCTGTCCGATTTTAGGGGTATATGTGTGCGTACAGTGTCAGAAAAACACATTTCAAATGATTTTTTTCCGATTTTCTGGTCGCCTTTATATCTGCAAAAGGTACTTTTTAAGAACGTTAATTATTACTCTAACGAAAAATCGTACCTTCTTTATCATTGTATATAAGATATTATCTACAAACTAAATTCAATCAGCGTACGGGAGGTTCGTGTCCATCCTGTTACCGCTACTTAAATTAGCCATTAAATTGTTCTCCCTATGCATATTAAATCAGTCAGTGTTGATTTCAAAAGTGCAAAGTAATCTTTGCATTTAAAACCTCTCGTTTCTTGAACGACAGTGTAGAGAAAAGAAAATTCAAAACATTTAATGAAGAAATAGAGTGTACTTTTTTCAAGTCTAATATGCTGTTACCAACACTTTTGATTAATTACACCAACAGTATGCTTGTAAAAAGTGCAATAACGTGTTGGAAACCAAATTCACAATAGAAAACCATAATCACTTCATCAAAGGGAGTAGTTATTTCACAACAGCAATCAAAAACGAAGACATTTGTCTATCCTGGGATGTCTATATCCTGTTACTATGGTTGCTATGGTTACAGTAACATGATAGACATTTGTAGACAAAAACGTCGCTAATCTTTTTTTATCTTTACATATAGGTGCAAAACGAATTAAATATTTCGTTGTTTGAACTCATCTTCAGGTTATAACGTTTTCCCAATTAAGCATTTGCAGGTACAATACTGATATCGATAGACGAACAGGTAACAGGATATACTTTTATACAGTAATATATCAGAAACGTACTTTCCTGTTACCAATGAAATAAACAGAAAAGTAAACTAAATTATGAGGGATTTACTTTTTTTTTTTTAATACTTGAAATACATTTATTGAAAATCACCTGAATATAATTTACCTTGTATAACCCAGGGAAGTATACACAAGGGGCCCTGTGTTTACAATGATCCAACGTCCAGGGATAAATGGTGGACTCTGTTATAAAAAAAAATCTATTTTATATATTTTCCATACATAAATTATACATTCATATTAATTACACATATTGAGTTTGCGTATAAAATATTTATAATATTCTACAGTAAATAAAACACATCAAAACTTCCCCAAAACACACTACAATCTGCACAATAATTTACCTATATAGTTATCAAAAGTACCAGGATTATAATTTATACGCCAGACGCGCGATTCGTCTACATAAGACTCATCAGTGACGCTCAGATCAAAATAGTTAAAAAGCCAAATACCTATACTTATAATTGACATTTAATTTTTTGTACTTTTAACACCTGGATTTCATTGTTATATGTCGGTCAGTGATTTTATAGGTCACATGCTCGACCTTGTAAATGCTTGCATTTTATATTTCTATCGTTGATGTATTATGTTCTAAAAAGGAAAGGAAAGTATAAGTACAAATTAGTAAGTCACTTACTAATGTATAAGATTTATTATAAGTTTTATTACAGCTGCAAAATTTTCTTTTTTGGAAGATAATGATTTGTCCATAGATTCAATGAAACTGCCCAGTTCCCGTTTTGCATATGATATCAATTGACTGGAAGTAAACATTTTAGACTGATATTTGATTATATTCCTACATTTCCAAAAAAATCCATTTAACTGTATTCATAATCGTATTAGTTATGATATTGAACTTTTTGTTGTAATCGTACATTCCTTGTATGATAAGTTCTTCGCTCAATGGAATACATACTGTGTTATTATGTACATTATATCTTTTAAGCGCATCAAAAATGTGTTCCCAAACAACCATTATAATGTTACAGCTGTGAAAAAGGTGTGTGAGAGTTTTGTTTTCTGTTTTACAAAAATGGCATTTGTCATTATTTGATTTGCGGTTTCTAAATAGTTTTTGCTCCGTATAGATAATGTTATGAACACTTTTCCAGTTAATTTGATTTGCTTTCCTAGAGGACATACTTTTATTTAAATTTATCCAGATCTTTTTCCACGGTAATTCCGAATTATACTGAATATTCCATGTTATTTGACAGTTTGGAACTATATCTAAATTTAACGAATATTGGATTAATTTCAAAGATATTTCAATTGGGATTACTACTTTATTCTGTTTATCGTAGAATTCAAATGTATTTTTAATGTAATAACCATGTTTGGGGAGTTCGGGATCAACGTGGACGTTTTTTAGTCTGTCCTTGAACAGTTTTGGAATAGCTAAATTCAGCCTTGTCCATTCCGAGATCCAGTTTCTTTTATCTTTAAGAGTATTGTATATAAAGTTGTCGCTTTTGGATGTTTTTCGTTTCTTCACCCCAAATATCTTTTATTGTATGAATTCCACTTTTCCGAAGTTAGCGAAAAAAATAGGTTTTTTGTTGTATTGAATTTGTATGTTTCCAAAAAGTTGTTGGTTTAGAATATCGTTTTTATTTATTGGACTTTGTATACTTAAAAATGTTGACCACGCTTTACTTAACTCAAGATAGTATTTTGGAAAATTTTCCATTTGTAAACCTCGGAAGTCCGAACCCTTTGCTAAAAAAAGTACCTGCCCTTTAATTTTAGGTCATGAGATTACCAATCCTCAAGACACGCCTTAATCTTCTTCTTTTTTTCTAACGATATAGCTTATATATCAACACTGTATCCATGCATGACTCCCAATGCCTTAATTGGTTCACTTGACCACCTATTTTTTGTATGTGTTGGTGTTTTATTTTTCCAACGACCCAAATATACCCCTACAGTCTTTTCATAATTTATCTTTGCTCCCCGATGCTTTTTCATATATTTCTAAAACCTTGAATGTGATTCTAAAAGGAGAGGGGTGGCCATACAGGAGCCTTTTAACAAGAACTGTTCGAGATCAACTCATCGCTACTGGTTATCGTGCGATAAGACCATTTCTGAGACCTTTGCTAACAACGAACAGACACACAGTTTTCCGAATCTAATGTAGTGCAGAGCTCGCCAAAGTTGGAAATTAGCATCGTGGAGGAAGATCCAATGTTCAAATGGGATTTGGTTCATCTGCCTTGGCCCGATCGAAGCCCCGCTTTGAACCACATCGAACATATATGGGACACTTTTGGGCGGAAAGTGCGCGAAATGACACCCCAGTTCAAACACATCATGAAATAAACAATGCCCTTCATCAGAAATGGTTGCTGCTACCTTAGCAACAAATGAGTCGATTTATGGCAGGAATCAGAAGACGTTAAGATGTGGTTATCCGTTTGAATGGAGGCTGCGCACAAAGTACTAATTCTTTGGCATATAACGATCAACCATGAGGTGAACAGTCATCTTAAGATTAATTTTGAAATGTCTGACATTATAAAGTTCGACTACAGTAAAAGTTGTAAAATGCATTTTTTGTACAAAAAATCATTTTGTTATTAAAATTGTGGTTATATAAATCATTTTTTTTTTCAAACATTTTTTGTTCGTTTCAATGCCAATGTTATCATACACTATGTTTCAATAATATTAGACACATATTTTATGATATTTCATCCAAAAAAGAGGCTGATTTTTCAAGTTTTAACAAATCAAGGTGTTGCAATACTTTTTTCCATGTGTATATATATACATTTTTACGCAAAGTTCTTCATAAGCTCGTTTAAGAAATGTGTAATCTACTTAGAAACAGTTTCTTCCAAAGAGGAGTTTTGTCTTTGTGATTGCTGTTTCTCAACTGATCCTGGTATAGAAACTGAACTTCGAGTTCTCTTTTTACCACTGGGTGTTTCGTATTCGCCTCATCTGACTATGCTCATAAAGTTCTTGACATGAGAAACAAGTTGTTTTGCCCCTTCTGGATTCACATGTACCCCGGATGGGTCATATTTGTCAAACAATGTTTTAATGGGGTTGACACTCATGCCTGGTGGACAGAAATCATCCCAAAGATCGACGAAATATAGTCTATGAACTTTTTAACATACCTTTTCCATATACACATTTACAGAATGAGATGTCAGATTACATTTTGTTAAAGTTTGACCTTTGCCCTTTCTTGGCAGTATACTGAATATGCATATATCCGCATTTGGAAACTCTGCTTTTACTTTATTTAAAGCATTTGTCATGTTAACACACATTATTTCTTTATCTGTATTGTTTTTTGTGATGTCGTTGTTCCCAAACCAAAGATGACCTTCGACACATAACTTTTATCAACACATTTGTCCAGTGTGATTAAAAGTTTGTCAATGTCTTCTGCTGTACTACAGAAACAGATGCAGTATGTATTATGTTGTCATATATCTTGAGACGGCAAAAGTTTAATGCAAGGTTCAACAATGTTGTGTAAATGAAATAATACAATTATCTTTGTACAATTTGTTAAAATACGTTTATGTAAAAGCGTGTGTGAATTGTTTCAAAAAACATTTGCAGTTTGAAAAAAAACAATACTTGGACTTTTAGATGTTTGTATCCTTCGTTTACCTTTTTTTATATTGGAACACTTTAATCGGGATAACCGAATATAACGCTTTAAATTCCCTAAGTGTGTTGTATTTATCACCTGATGCATTAGGTTGTAAAAGATAAAAAATTGAAAGTTTGCTAAAATCAGTGAAATATCTTGAATCGATAACCAAAAAAAAAAGCTTGCTACAGCAACGCGTTAGTTTGTTTTTCAAACACTGATTAAGATTGATAAAAAACGTACGCCCGTCTTAAATTAACCATATTGTAAATTATAATAGTAACACAAATCTAAGAAGGAACTTTCTTTATCTACACGTGTGTTTGATACTGAAACGACAATCAGATGAAGTTGAATGACTAATAAACATTTGACTATTTTCCATGCATGTTTCTGTGTTACAAAAATCTGGTATATATACTTTGACGTATGGACATGATGAAGTAATCGGCATTTAATCCAAATATTTTAAAAGTTCATTAAATCTCTACCATTTTTATCAAATGGTCATCCAATAAAAAAGCTTGAATACGAAAATCATAAAATGTAGCGGAGATTGCCTTATTTTTTTCAATTTATGTTTATTTTGTTACATTTATGTATAATACCTAGATAAATAATCAACAGAATAGGTTCAGTAAGACCAATGTTTGGCCTCAACATATATTAGTTTTACAAAATTGTTATAAAGTAAAATTTAAGCTATTTATGTGAAAGTAGAATACTTCAGCGATATAAATATGGGCTGTTTTTTTGACAATATATAATGCACATATATCGGGAACTACATATACCATCATTAAATGCTAAATTACTGAAATTTTCACGGTTTTCATCTCCAATGGAAGTAGCCGCATTGTGTTCATTCTTAATATTTAAATGTAAGTTGTATTTGAGGCCAAAATGGGCCTTTACCCGACCTACTCCTAAAAAAACACAATATCGAAAAATCATAACTACCCATATCGATGTAAAATAAGTTTAATAGCTTGTTAACAATCGTAAGATGAATCCACTTGCCGATGCAGCAACCACATATACATTGTAAACATAGAAAAAAACATGCATGTGTCAATCAAGAAGTGACATGAAGGTAAATATTTGATATTGTGAAATGTGTATATAGGTTAAAATGAAGTAAAAAAAGATGACTGGCGCCACCCAGATTATACATCCAAGATTATAGGTAGAAGTAAATTGATTTTCTCCTGCATTGGTAATTAGAAATTAAAATTGAAATAGTGAGAAATGGGTGCTGACCATTGGTGTAGAAATAGCTAAAAATTTAGAGAAAACTCTCTAAGACACGTGGGTAGTTAAATGCTGTATTTTCAAAAACATGAAAAAATGATACTTTAATTTCAACTTTTAATAACAAGACTTTTTGACTTATTGATAGTGTGATTTGTTATATTTTTTTATTTTGCTAGTATGTTGATAAAATGAATTTTCGTTTTAAAAAAAAAAACATTCTCAAATTATCACATGGTTATCACGTGACACTATTGATAAAAGTGAGAACAGTAAACTCAAAAGTGCTAGCGTGTAGACAGTCTTGTTTTTCTAAGTATTGTTATCTGTGGATAGCTTATGTACCAAAGTAATATAAAAATGCTACTCGCCTTCTTGAATAAAAAAATTAACTAAATACACTGAGATTTTTGACTGAATTTCGCCGAAAATACTATGACTTTCAGATATTATAACGTCTGATACTCAAACGGTATAAACAACATGTACCGAGTAGCAGTTTTCGTAAAAAATCAATATTCAGCTTTCTGTACGTTAACTTGACTCGAAAATATATCATTTCTACACGCTAGCACTTTTGAGTCAAAGTTAACGTGTTTCACAAGTTTTCGGGTCCGACATTGTCTTCAAATGCACAAGTGACTTTCAAAGGGAAGTAATTTTAGAAATAAAAGTTTCAGTCATCGGGAATTTGTTCATATTGTTGATGATTTCTATTTTTTAAGGTTTACTTTTTGTAGCATCTTCTCCATAATCAATTGATTTAATAAAAGAATAACTATTTAAATATATATTTTACTCGGAGAACAGATCAGGCTTGGGGGTATGAAGCCCCTTTTCTTTGTGTTTGGTATTTGTTTTGCCAAAACATTATGTATTGATTTTTTCTCCGGACACTGTAGCGTTATCTACCAATAAAACATGACCTCCGTGTATTCGCACAACAGTGCAGAAAGTGTTGTTAAACACCATTCAATCAATCAGATAATTCTTTGAATAGTGTTTTCTATTTTGTCAGATGAAGTGCCTCTCATGTTTGGGTTTGCCTCTTGTTACAGTGTCAACTGTCAGAGTGTACAATTCAATTTTAAATCTTGCTCATTCTTTATAAATCATACAGAGCCATACAGTGTATACAGTGATATGCAGTGAAGTTTAGCGTTTGATAGTTCATTGATAACGTTCTGGCGTATCAAAAACAAACAACTTGTAACGTCTCTTTGCATTGGCCGACATATTCAAATACAACAGCAATGTAGTCAGTGTGCACGTGAATTGACACAGGTGACCGACAATGGAATTTACTATGTCACTACGAACGTAAAATGAATGATTTGCATAGTTTATAAACATTTGGTCAAAAGAATTAAATAAATGTTTTGTTAACTTAAAATAGTGGAATCGAAATATTATACTGATATTTTGTATTAAGTAATATTCTAACTTGTTCTTTATGCATGCAGCAACTCAATTATCTTGTACCCAGCATGATGAGAAATATAAGGATAAAATTAAATGCATGTGCCGCTTTTACAGTACGAATGAATATAATATTTCCGGAAACAAAATAACTTTAATCGTATCATTTGTGCACCTGAATGAATTCAGTGATGAAGGCATGTTGTTGTAATAACTTGAAATGTTACATCGGCGAAGATTATTTCTTTTGCATGTGTGGAACTAAATAATAAATTAATACTTGTGAGAAATGTCGTAGTTTATAAGGAACAATTCTCTTTTGAATTGTTTTACATTGTCATTTCGGGGCCTTTTATAGCTGACTATGCGGTATGGGCTTTGCTCATTATTGAAAGCCGTACGGTGACTATAGTTGTTAATATCTGTGTCATTTTGGTCTCTTGTAGAGAGTTATCTAATTGACAATCATACCACATCTTCTTTTTTAAATATAAATGTACTGTTTCCGATTTTAAATGGATGAACATTTATCTTTAAATTTAATTTTATACTGTAAGAATAGAGCTTAACAACATTGTTGAACTATCCGCTAAAGTATATGTAGTATGTTTTCGTATTTAAATCAAATACAAAACGAAAAGTGTTATAAACTGATAAACAAAATATTTAAGGATGACTAAATGCATGTACAAGAAGAAACTCACCTTTTATCAATACATTTAAATGATTTAATGAATAAACACTTTTTAAAAAACTGTTTGTTCCTATTTACATAGATATAGGAAGATGTTTTGTGAATGCAAATGAGACAAATCTCCATCCAAATAACAATTTATAAAAGTAAACCATTAAAGGTCAATGTACGGCCTTCAACACGGAGCCTTGGCTCACACTAAACAACAAGCTATAAGGGGCCCCACAATTACTAGTGTAAAACCATTCAAACGGGAAAACCAACGGTCTAATATTTACAAAATATAATTTACGTACGTTTTTTAACCGAGAATAGCAAAACCTCATTAGGTATTTCGTTGGAGTTTATAAACTACATTTAATCATCCCTTGTGCCATGATTGGCCATCTCCGTTTTTTCTTAACAAAGCATGGTTGTTTACTTGTTATGAATTTACTTACAATTTCGGGATTTTTTTTTCTTAAACGGAATCAGAAAAAAAATTACTATCCTATGTCGAATACCTTAAACTTGGCAAAAAATATGAAAAGTGTTTGTAGTAAAGTAGGGCTTCATTTTCCAAGTACAACGTTAATTCATCGAGTCCATTGAGTAAAAGAAAAGGCAGGTTACGCAGCTTGGGAGGGGGGGGGGGGTTCAATGAAAAAAATATGTGAATTGAGTTTTTTTTTTTATCCTACATTGAACTGTTGATGTCGTCTCTTGATCTAGAGGAGACATTTAAAATGAATATTTAGATGTGCAAACTGTTAAAATTTTAAAGTGTAAACTTTACTACCATTTGCAGGAAATTATATAACCAATGAATTTCACATGCACATTTATAAAAGCTAGAATTGTGATTGGAATCATGTATGAGAATACGACGATGGAAGCTTTAATCGACCTTGACCAGATATGTAAATATTAATCAGTCCATTCGACGTTATAGTACGTGTGTTCTATTTGCGAAGGTGTAAGGTCGAAGGTTTGAATTTACCAATGAAAACGATCGTTCCTTAGAGAGTTAATCTAATAAAGTGTGTTTGACTGATTACGTCGCACTACTTTTCACTAGCTTTGCCGCATATCAGTGTATCATTCGGTCGGTGGTCACATTATCAATCACACCATATAGGATACATATTATAAGAAAAATAGATGCTGATTTCATAAAAAAAACTTATGATGGTTAGTAAGTATAGGACTATTAAATCAATTTATACCAAATATGATAGTCAAAGAGCAAATGAAAATTAAATTATATTTCAAATCCTGCAACATTTTGTTCACACATACCCTTACATCATGCACACATTCAATGAACATGCTGTGTCACATTCAAGCAAACTTAAAACTCAAGAATATGTATTTATTTTATTTATGTGTAAATGTACAATTCTCTGTTACTGTTTATGTTAATAACATATTCTAAAACTGCAGAATATTTTCTTTTACATCTAATTTCCTAGAGATTGTAGAGTAAAACTTTGGTTGGCTTGCTTGTCTTGTTTGTATTAACATTTACCCAGGCTTAAATGCACTTAATATTGTTACCTTCAAACAATTAATATAGGCAAACTTAAACCTGTAAATATTATAGTTAAATTCAATTGGATGATATCTAAATTAGTATTGTACAATATACAAACTAAGCAAGCAAGGTAACCAAATTATCTTATTCTTATTCTGATACAAAAAGAGAACTTCAATGTAATCAAATTTGAGTAAGCTAAATAGCCTATAAGCAGTGATTGGTAAAACCAATAGTAAAATTACATGATTGTGAGACTTTAATAAAATGTTGAATCTTTGTTTGTAATAAAATAATTGCTATGTTTTTTTACTTTATTAATCGTTAAATAGCTGTCATATCACCGCATGTGACTATAAAATATGTGTCAGTAACAATAATATAATATTTGAATGCTTACATGATAATGCAGACTTCCAACATGTCAAGTCATTTGGAAGCAGTAGAAAACCCCAGTGAATAAAAATTCTGCAAAAGACAAATATAAAATTGCATAATCAAAACTTTAAAACCAATAAACACACCAAAATGTCATTCTCTGTTCAACATGTAAAAAAAACACCAACACTGTTCATTTGTGTGGGTTGTGAATAAAAGTATAAAAAATGACTAAGCCTAAAGAGAGCTGGATAACTGGATGGATATAATAATATAGGAGATGCACCCCTTACTACCCAAGTTATTGAGCTATATATACATAAATGAATAGTTTGTATTAATTGCATACATTAATCTAAGGGGGAATTAATGGGGGGGGGGGCGTTTTATTATGTAACACTTAGCTTGGAAAAATCAAGTCTAATATATCTGATATTATAACAATCTTTCTCAGAGCATTGTTTCCATTTATCTTACTTTATTGATTCATTACTTGATTCAGATAAGATCAATGGTTTTCGTCGTCGTTTATCGAAATAAATGTCGACTTATTAATGTTTTGATTCACTTCAACATATTCAATAAGAAGAAATGGTTACTGGTGATAAAGAAATACAATTTACAACGTATTTACCTCAAAATGTATTCAAAATCCACCTTTCCATTGTGATTTCCATTTGCCGACTTCTCAACAGCTGATGATAATAAGTGTGACGTGACAAGCTAAACATTGACGTTGATGAATCATACTTGTTGTCGATTTTCTTACTTAAAACTGTAAGTGTTTAAGGGAACAATGGTCATGGATAAAGATATTGTTAGCGTTGCAATTATGTTGTCGAAAAACAACAAGTTGATACATTTTTGACCTCGGTGTAGCCAAAAAATTACCACTACATAGCAAATTCTCCAAACGTCCGATTTAGCCAATCAAAATCCGTATAGGTTTGAAAATATCGTAATAGATGAGATTTCGATGCAACCACCAACAATCGATTTGAAACCGCATTAACCTACCCGTGCAAGCAACATTGTCTGTGCCAAATTAAGCAAGGGATGTTCTTCATTCATACTATTTCGAAAATTCCAGAACCGTTGAGTACCCTTCAAAGATGCAAAAAAAGATTTTTCTATCAAAAAAGCTGCAGCACCATATGTGTTTGACCATTGAAATTACACCCAAAGGTTTTGATATTTCAGAATTCGAATAGATCTTTGATAGTGGAAAGGCCGAACAAAATAAGGCTACCATTGTCGCCTATGTAAATAATTACTTCCTTGTAACCTACAATTTTAAATGTGATCAACGATTCTAAAACTGTCATTTCATTGTAAAGCCTATGTAAATAATTACTTCCTTGTGACCTAAAACTTAAAATGTGATCAACGATTGTTAAACTGTCATTTCATTGTAAAGACTTGTAATTATATACCTTAAATATAATTGTTGTTCGTCATTGTTATATGACGCCTCGCCGATGAAAGGATAGTTTAGAACAAATCATATGAGGTCGTGTGCATGATATGTGACACAATTCACCCAGCTATTCAATTATATCTTTTGAAATACAAATCGTATCACCTCTAGATTTTTCATACTGCGAACGTATTGATAGAAAAAAAAAGAACTTTAAGTAAAAGAATATAAATTTTAGTCAACGACAATATACATATTAACATGAAAAAGGTAAGAATCTCCTTCGATGTTCTGCTTTGTGTGAATCATGAAAATCCTTTTTTTAAATAATTTAACAAGAATTGTTGAGAGATGAATGACAGTTAAAACTCGTATTATTAGCTGTGAGAAATACATTTTTTTTCGCGTAAATGCAGATACCATGATAACAAAGCCAGGTGCGATAGCAATGGTCTTAAAAGACAGAATAAAAACAAGTATATTTAGCAATTAAAACAAGTGTATTTAGCATTTTCTAACATGGATATATCATTACGGAAAACACAATGTTTTCATTTCATTACAATTTGCAATATAACTTTGTTTTCGGTCCATTTTAACACTTCACTCTTGATTTAGAATATTCTCAAGATGTGAACAATAGTAAACACATACATTTATCCTCTCAACTAAGAGTCAATGTTTTGTATGTAAGTCGTCGCTACTTTCCTAGACAGGCTTGTGCCGAAAATATCCACTACCGCTGATTCACGCAGAATGAAGGATAATGTTTGTATCTCGCAGATAAATCGGCACTCTTTCTACATGTTCAAATCTCCTGCATAATACATCTTATATTAATAATGTTAATGAATCATTTTAACTTGTGTAAAGACGTCGAACATTCGAAGGTCATTTTGGTTAAATGTCATCACATAGCCATTTGTTAAATTTGATAATTATCTACACAATATTGACGTCAATACAAACAACTGCACTGTCTGTTTATTTGTGGTTTCAGACATGTTGAAATGATGAACTAAAATTCATATGAAATTCTAAAAACTTGCGATTTTGTTAAAATTAAAATGTATCAGACCATTTCACTTAACATATCTTATCAAACAACGTATTTTGAAAATAAACTTCACGGTCAGATCAACTTTGTTTTAAAAGAAGGTTTAACGTTTTTAGGAATGCATACAGTAATAGTAGGGATTACAAATATTAATGGAATTTGGCATTTCTTAAGATATTGTATGTACCTATGACACGATTTTTTTACATTTGTTTTTAATGTAAATATCAATTTGTATTGAATAACCTTTAAATATGAATTTTGTTCAGTTGTTGATTCCGCTTTGTCTTTTTATTTTACATTAGATTTAAATTTTCTATATGCTTCCTATCAAGGAACATCTCGTACTGAAAACGTAGATATGGTATGATTGCCAAAAAACAACTCTCAACAAGAGATAAGAATGTAACAGAAATAGACAGTTATAGGTCACCACCGTACGGTCTTCAATAATAAACAAAGCCAATACCGCATAGTCAGCTATGGAAGGCCACAAAAGGACAATGTAAAACAATTCAAACGAAAAACTAACTGCCTTATTTATGTACAAAAAATGAACGAAAAACAAATATGTAACACATAAACAAACCACACCTACTGAATTACAGGCTCCTGGCTTGTGACAGGCACATACATAGTTTGGCCGGATCAAACTTACTGGCGGGATTCAATCCATCCCCCTAACGTGGAACAGTAATAAATATGTACAACATAAAAACGAATTAATTTTCTGAACTCATCAGATGGACAGGAATACAATTGGACGTGGGAGGGTAAGTTATGTTTGTCGATGCGAGTTTGTAATTTCCTTTCACTTGTTAAAAAAACATGTGTGTATACCCAAATTTGAGTGACATAACTGATAAATCATATATACACTTTTGTTCAAACAAAAGTATTTACTATAAGTCCTGACACAGTCTGATTTTATTCTGATTTACTCCTTTTAACCGGATTTAAAATCATAATCAATTTATAAGAATAGACTAAAAAATTTATAACAATTGTCTGTCTGAAAAAAATAACAAAATAAGCACACCTGTTTCAATAAACTGCTTCGCGGGTTCTTCAGTGTGCACAACAACTATAGTAAGGTAGTTCCTTTAATGGATGTAAACATCAATATCTATAAAATGGAAAAAAAAAACGTGTGTCATTCTGACAAAACAAATGTGTCTCGTTTGTAGTTATATATTTTTTAAGATGTTTATTAAACGGTTGAAAATGTAAACGACATATAATGTATATGACTCACTTTATTACTACATGGTTATTAATATATATTTTTGAAGTTGCATTAGAGATTTCTTACAAATTGACGAAAGGTACGTATGCTTGACGAATCATACGTAAGACTCGTTTAAGGGATCCTTTATTTTGACATATTTAAATAATAGTCGTGGAACTTCGGACAATTATCCTACATGCAACGACAGTTATTAAATTGGACTTTTCCGATATATTTATAGGATGTCGGGACGTTCGATATGTTGAAATATGATACCACCAGGTCGGATGAGATAACACTACAAAATATCCTAAATATATCTAGTAGTCAGACAAAAAAAATGCTCCTAAAAAACTAAAAACCGACCCCTCCCCTACGTATACTCTTCAATATTACAATGTTTTGAATCATCGCTCCCCCCCCCCCCCCCCCCCTTAATGTGTATATGATATATCGGGGCAATGGAACGAATATTTTAACGTATAATTGCGTTTTGCCTATAGTCCTCAACATTCATCAAATATTAGCCACTGGACGATAAGTAATAACTTCGCGTCTATCTTCCAAACATGTGTATTATTAAATCGTCATTATAAAATCCACAATGTATATGGTGTAAAATCGTAGATTTATTTTCTTGATATACAAAATCTGTTTTTCTAGATTTATTCAACATTACTTTTTAAAAACATGTATCATCATTTTTGTTTAGCAAATCTCGATATTCCACTTTGACAATTTGCTGAAAGTGTACTATAAAAAATAAAATAAATGTGAATCTTGTCGTTAAATTTAGACTGACGTACTTCAATAATGCCATTGAAAAGTTAATCGTGAAACTCGTGCTTAAAAATTTCCCGCGGAAATGTGTGTTCTCGTGGTTTACGTAAGTAACGTATCGGACGTAAGTGTATTTTACACTATTTTTCTCTGTTTGATTATATTAAAATCGTGTATTATTTGCGATATTATTCTTTTTTGAAAAATAAACTTGATTTAGAAAAGAATGCTGTTTTACTGGATAAAACACAGACTCTTTTAACAGTTATTGTGGAAATGAAATACGTGCTCCATTTACGTTCGTTCGTACCTTTCGTCAATTTGTAAGAAAGCTCTATTAGTTCAATGATCAACACTTGAATGTCATACCTGTATAATATCGCTCACCAAAATGATTACTGGATTTTGGTTTTCTCTGACGATACTATATCATTTGTTCTAAAACTACATTATCCATAATTCAAATGTTAAACATAGTGTCACATCAAACCATTATTCTTTATATGATCAAGATGAAATTACAATAAAAACAACACGAATCGGACAATTTATAGAGAAACATGATATCTTTGAATGATTCTAAGTAATATAATCTTTAACGATTATATAGTTTGATCACGACAGTACTATAATTTTAATAATAATGTTATAATACCAAAGACTATTATTTCATATATTATACATTTCAAGAGTAAGACATAAAAAAACAGATGTTTTAGTATAAAAACACATTTACTTTTTTTTTAAATAACAATCAACATCAGATTGCTTTCCAATGTTAAAGAGTTTGCTTACGTACATGCTGTTAAAAGTTTTATGTTTTAAGAGATAGCACAATGTCGGATAATGAAATACAAATATAGCTACAGACGCTCCAACTTATATATATTTGGTACTGTGTTTCATAAATTTTGATTTTAAAATATTTGGTTCAACTTCAACAACATGAACACACAGTTACAGAAATAAAATTAAAACAAAAAATATAAAGTTTCTGTACTATTTAATTGTTTCTATATGGTTTTTTTTTTATAATTGTGTCTATAATCGTTCAGAAAATAGTTTGTACCAATATACATTATAAAAAATAGCTAACACAGCCAACACATGCTACCAGAATACCAGAATGTATGAGACAAAAACAATAGTTTACTAAGAGTGTTGAACATATTGGTATGATTGAAAATATACAAAAAAATAAAAGGTTGATAATGTGTTCCTTAACTTGATAAAAAGTTAAACATTTGGTATCGTAGAGTGATAAATGTATAAATTGTAAAGCATTGTGGATTATTTCAATTGCTCATGGGGAAGGGTGATATACTTAATGTTTTATCAAATATTTTTTAGAGTTAGATCGAGATATTTTATCAGGGTGTTTTTTATAATCAATATAATCATGGTCAATATCAGTGAATGAACAGTAGTGGGTATATCCATGAAATATATAAACAAAAGCTAAAGCTTAACATTAAAGCATATGCATTCTGTATTGGGGTCTCTTTAGAACATCTATTTGTAAGTTCGATACTACTACCTATGTGGTATGATTGTCAATGAGAAACCTATCAACTTAAGTTAAAAATGAAGTGGATGTACGCCATTATAGAATTTCGGTTCAGTTCACCTGACAATGATTCTTAGATGTTTGATCAAATAATTATTTTGAGTTTGAAGTTATAGTTTAAAATGCCATTATCAATGTCAAATGGAAGCTCAGTTTGTGTTGAGAAAGGATTAATCACAACTAAAGCAAAATGTCTTTCCACGGAAAAGACTTAATAATCAGAACAAATACAATAGACTAAAGACCTATACGCTTACAATTACCATTTGTCTTGTTTTACACTAACTTGATGTATCAACTTAACAGTTATAGTCTATATTTATATAAAAGACAGGCGATATACATGATAATTGCCAGACGGACATTTCAAATTTATAAGAACTGAAACCTATACAATGATATGTTTAGAACCTGGTCTACGTTTGCGAAAAAAATGTGTTTTTGAATAAATGTGAAACATGCATAATATTATGTAAATGTGTTCATGTTGCGAATTTTCTAGTTTCAGCGCTGTAAAATGGATATAATGAGCATAGACATTTGTGTTCTCTTTTTTCTTGCTGTGGTCAGCATTGGAGTAGTAAAAGGAACATGTCCGTCGACTTGCTCTTGTGTTGATGATTCGTCAGGCTCTAAAATTAACTGTAGCTTTAAATATTTGGAACGCATTCCCCCACTTACTAATAATACGTATTTTCTGTAAGTATATATATGATTGTTTGAATCATGTGAATATGTTCATAAGATTTGTTGCTCATATATCTTGCACAATAATAATAAAATATTTGGTAACTTTTGTTCTAACGTTGACTCTAAAGAATTTGGAACGCATTTCAAATCGACGGAGTAAAACAAATAACAAAAACAAAGTCAAAGTCAAAGATAGAAAAAATATTGTTACCATAAACATAAAATTGAGAATGGAAAGTTTGAATAAGTCAAAGAGACAACAACCCGCCAGAAGATAAAAAAAAATCAGTCGACGGTCAAACATGGGTCTTTAATGCAGCGAGTAAATACTGTACCCGGAAGTGGTCTTCAGCTGGTTCATAACTAAAAATGTGTACTTTTTCAGTGAAATGGACGTCATATTTAACTCTAAAATATATCAATAAACTAAAATTATAAAACATTAAATACTAAAAAACGCCAGAGGCTCCTGACTTGGAAAAAGCGCAAAATTGAAGTGGCTTCAACACGTTTTGTTAGATCTCAACCGCCCCCTATACCTCTGACCAATGCATAATTGAGACACAAACTGTATTATTCATAGAGATACTCATTTAAAAAAAGTTCGATTCCGATGTCAGAAAAGATAACAAAAGAAACTAAGGAAACGGACTATGATACATAACTAATTAAAGACTGCTAGCAGTTACTAGAATGACAGTCCATAACCTAAATTAAGCTGTACACGAAATAGTAAAAAATAAGGCAGAGAATGCAACACATATTAATATTCAATATGAATATTCACATTGCAATAGCAGCTATGAATTCGTTTTTGTAACATTTAGTAGAAAAATAATGTCACAACCAACGATATCAGACGTTTTTTTTTTAAATGATAGGTAATCTTATAGTAGTAAATCTTATTAAGCTGTCACTTGTTATTGCAAAAGACGCACCAACAGAAATATGCTTGAATAATATTGCAACTTGATGATTTTTTTTCTAGAGAACTTAAACAACATAACAGAAATTGATATTCAGTTTTGTAAAGAGATGCCACAGTTACACACTATGTATGTACATACAATTAGTTTGGTACCACATATATTAAGTACGTGTGTAATGTATATTACTTGTATGATATTTAGTTATTCAGTTTTCAAATCTGTACATGTAAACAACAACACACATATTCATTAAATTACAGTTTGAACACATCTATAAATCGATGTATTTATTAATGTTAATACCTGTAACATTGAGTTATTTTTTTTACTACTGAGTTAGATTCAAATTTTGACACATCTGTTTAAAGCTCTATTTCATGAAATGAACTATTTACATTACTTATTGTTTGATCTATGTTCTGTTGATATTACATTTACATATCGTTTACTTATAACTTGTCTTTTATAAGAAACTTTATTCAAAAAAATCAAGTAACATTGTGTTTGGGCTGTATATTTAAGATTACCAGATTTTATATTTTCAAATGTTTTATATATTTTCGAAGCAATAGTTCCCCACAAAATAGGCAATGAATGTCCGAAGAAAACATTTCTAGTATATAAGTGTTTCACCATCGGTGGAGGGTATGATGATTACATCAAATTGACAAAGCGTATACCTACGTTGTAAAACATAACATTACGGTTGTATTACTTTGTGGTCATGCTGTTCAACGTATACATATACTAGTAGCTTTGCTCATTGTTGAAGGCCTATAGTTGATAACGTACAGATGGGTGCGGTCCTAACCTTGACAAAAGTTAACTTAGAGTTAACTTGTTGACTGCTTTTTAAGTTAACTTGAGAATTTTAAAGCAGACCAGCAAGTTAACTTCGTCTACGGTGGACCAGACCTACGGTCCGCTTTTTTATGACTGCTGCAGACCTATCGACGGGTCTGTTCCAGACCAGACCTGTGGACAAAAACGCTTTTGACGTTTTATGCGAACTTTATTTTCAAATGTTTGTATTAAATCCTGTTTATATAACGGAAGTATTAGTTTTACTTTATTTTCGATGTTTACACTACGAAACAAAGATATTAAAAAATATTTTTAAAAAATCGATGTAGAGCGGTCCTGGTTACAAGTTAACTTAGTGTTGAGCAGACCAGTCAAAAGTTAACTTGGGAACAGGTCTGGTTTCGATAGGATTTGTCAAAGCAAAAGTTAACTTTGTGGCAGGACTGGTCTCGAAGTTAACTTATGTTAACTTTATGGCAGGACTGGTTTCGAAGTTAACTTATGTTAACTTTACGGCAGGACTGGTTCGAAGTTAACTTATATCTATAGCGGACCTGTTTCGAAGTTAACTTTTTGGCAGACATAAAAACAGTCCTAGGACCAAGTCCGCTTTTCAAGTTAACTAGATTTTGGTCCTAGGACTGGTCAGAGCAGTCCTAAATTTGGTCACAGGTTAACTTTGACCAGTCCAAATGACTGGTTATCAAGTTAACTTGCTGTACAGGTTAGGACTGCACCCATCTGTATGTGTCATTATGGTCTCTTGTGGACAGTTGTCTCATTGGAAATCCTACCACATCTTCTTTTTATATCCAGTACTGACATGTTCATCTTTAAAATAAATGTTCTTCACATTTGAATAACTTATGTTTTAATAAATATGATAATATGAAATCTGTTATACTGACTCTGTTACTTCTGGAAAGACTATTTTGGAATGTCTTACATCCTAAGTATTATTTTATTCAACAAATTTTATAAATAGACATAGGAATCATAAATTACTTTCTTGTCTACAGAATTTTTCGATTGTCGATTTTTTAAAATGAATTATTTTCCATTTATATAAGCTACATCAACAACAATTTGATTACTAAAGTTCCGGTGAACACATTTGTAGACTGTGAACAGCTGTATAGAATGTAAGTATACATGTTAAATAATCAGTTTGAAATCGTATTTGAATTATTCGAAGGAGTGTAGTGAAACAATACAAGTATGGAACAATTGTCAACGACACAATACAATTTCTCCCATAACACTACGATCATATAAAACCTTCTGAAAAGGAGATATGGCATTATTGTTAAAGGAGACAATTATCAATCAAAACTCAACTGAAATATATTTAAGCAAGTCATGATGCTTGGTTTAATTTCATATATAACATATCTACACTAATCGATTGGCTAAAACGACTTCAAACTGGAAACACTGAAAACGTTTCAGTTATAACCAATATTCGACATGATAAGTACTTATCGAATGACTGAACAATATACAAATTCAATCATCAGACAAGTTAAGTGAGGTATCGATAGTCACAGTTTATTATCAAGCGGACCTACAAGAACAGAAGAAACTGAAAGACCGTATATTTTTTCTAACACAATTTAATTCAAATTGTTGAACAACATTTTGAAAACAGATATTGATGTAAAGCGTCAGATGTTAACGAATGATATATTTAGTGCAATTACTCGTTTTCATTTGATGACATTTTTTTTTGTAATGTTTATGTGAATCATTACGCTCAGAGTATGATACACTGTTTTACCTGATTGTTATATAGTAGTTATTACTTGAAACAGATACGACAAAAACCAGATGAATGTTAATTTCTTAATGGAATCAAAGAACTGAGCCGTTATAGTAAGCAAACGCATATCTACTCATAACATGGTATATTTCAGCAAATTTAATTCCATTTACTGTACATAACTCCGATATAGTATTTCAAAGGAATAAAACAACATTTCATTTTACAAATTTTTAAATCAAATAATTGAAATTTCATCGAAGATATCTTAGAAAATCTATGATATTGTTCACAAAATGTCAAAACAATCTGTTCAGATCTTTCATACCAATATATTTAAGTACGCAACATTATGTGTGTACATATGATATCAATCAACAACACATTATGTTTAATTGTCATGTTATCCTTAAAAAACGGTTTATTCCATTGAAAGTGATAGTCATTATCTACTAAACATCTTGTAATATCGGTTTTGAAGTTAAGTCAAGGTCATTGATATTTTGCAGACGCAAAGCAAATATCAACTGTTTTTGAAACTATTGTATGTCAAAAACATATTTTGACCTGTGACCCTGCCATGTACTATACAGACATGTTTTATATTTCAGAGATCTTCAATACAACAAGATAAGGTCCATCGAAAGCAATACGTTTGTAAATATGACAAACTTGTTTTATCTGTGAGTCACGATGTTTATTTTTATGTTTCGCTTTGTTTAACTTATCTTATTACTCTACAATTAACTCATATATCTATTTTCATTACGATTTTAGCATTATTCGATAACCACATAAGCAATACGACGGATGCCAAATGAAGAGCAGAATCTGCTTACCCTTCCGGAGAAACTGAGATCATCCCTAGTTTTTGGTGGGGTTTGTGTTCTTTATTCTTTAGTGTTATATGCACTACAAAAGTCTAAAAGTCTGAAAAGACCAGTTTTTGTCTTGATTTGCATGAACTTTTACTCGACATTCTCCAAAAGTATGACTTGTGTCTTAATTTTATTGACAAATTCTCATTTATATCAAATTTGTATGAAAATTACTTGACAATATTCTTGACATTCTGATTATGGTCTTAAAATTTCTTGACAAATTCTTGACATTTAAATACTGTCTTGAAATTTCTCAACATGTTCTCGACATTCTTATTTTTTCTCAGTATGGCTTGACATATTCTGAACATTTTGAATTGTGTCTTAAATTTACTTGACAGTTCTGAGTTTAAATCTAATGTTTAAAATAATTAAAATTTGGATGTGTTGATACAAAACTATTTAAAATTGAGTTTTTGAATAATTACAAATTTGGATTCCTAGATCGTATAAATTAAATGATTAAAACCAATCATACTGTAGACATATTTTATTCTACATTCATAATATTAAATGTTTATATGGTAAAAAATTATTGTACCAAAATGTGGTTTATATATTAATAGCAAATTATGATGATATACACATCATTCATTTAACAGAAGAAAAATTGTGTAATGTCATCTGTTGGAATATATATTAAGTATTACACATGGACAGGATGTTCCACATAAAATTAAGGTATTCCACACCCCAGAGTACACGCAACTGTCAAATAGAAATTACTACATTACCTGAAATAAGCCATACAACTTATCAATTGACCGACCATGCCACTACAATTTAAAAAGTTTGTTCATAGACGAAAATGAAAATCATCATTTTGATGAAAAAAATGAATTGAAAATTGAATATTTCCCAAAGATTAAAAGAAAAGTATTATCTACCCCAGGAATAATACAAAAAAATGTATTTATAATGGGTCCATTTTCTATAGAAATCATTGGTCTTATGAAATGGATCCCAAACAGACATGCATAATATAGATCTTAACATTTTTTTTTTCTTTTCCGGAAGGTCAGTTATCAAAAATATTTATTTTTGTTAAAAATTTATAAAATTCAACACTCAAACTGGAATAAAAAATGTTTTGTTGGTTGTCCTAAAAAATGAACAAGGTTTTTGAATCAAGATGGGAACTAATTCTCCGACCATCACGAAAGCCCGCCCCCTCTTATTTCAGCCACAAAAACCCAAAAAATGAATTTTGGGGCACAAAAGAGACGCATGGTCACATTTTAATTCTGCCTTATAGACACCTATTTTAGTAAAGCAAATTTTACTGGCAGTTTTGTGAATGGCAAAAATCTAAATGCTGTTTGTCAGCAACTTCAACTTATATTCCAAGTGAAAACAATTAATTAAACGTTTAATAAAAATTAATCAAAATCAAACTACATGGGGGATTATTCAGGGTATTCCAACTAAGTTGCACCAAAAGGGTATCTTAGTACACAAAATTAATCCTTGAATCCTCAAAGTTTAGTTTAGCCATAATAAATATATAACAGCAAAAGAATGTCACAAACAGTGCAGAATAAGTCTGTTCACATTTTTAGGCGAAATTTATACTGTTGAGATAGTGTCAAGACATATTTAAAACTGTCAAGAATGTTTTGAGACATATTCAAACATCATTTAGAATGTCAAGAATATGTCAAGACATAGTTAGACATTATTAAGAATGTCAAGAATGTGTCAAGACGATCGAGACATTATTAAGAATGTCAAGAATATGTCAAGACAGATCGAGACAAATTTAAGACAGTCAAGAATTGGTCGAGACTAATCCATACTCTTATCAGATGATACAGGAAGTGTCGAGAAATTTTAAGACAATGTTCATACTTTCAAGACACTTGTCAAGAAAAATTAAGAACCTTATGAGACAAATTCATACAATGTCAAGATTTTTTAAAAATTATTTAGACAAATCAAGAATGTCGAGTAAAAATTCATGCAAATTCAGAGAAAAACTGGTCTTTTCAGTCTTTTTGACTTTTGTAGTGATGTTGTGACATGTGTACTATTGTTTGTCTGTCTGTCTTTTTCATTTTTAGCCATGGCGATGTCAGTTTATTTTCGATTCTTGAGTTTGACTGTCCCTCTGGTATCTTTTTGTCGCTCTCTTGAGAGCATTTTTGAGAACTATCTCCTATTGTTTCTTCAAGTTTATAAATAAATTTTAAAAAATAAGGTTTGAGCTTTCTTAATAAAGGTTAGTTCATAAAAGAGCTTTGGACGAACACATGTCAGTACATATATTTCTTTTTGGTAACACTTATTCAACACCATGACTTGTGCACTGTAAAAGTCTGATGGCTTTATTATGCCATTATACGTACTTTTGTTATAGAACTGGGTCAATACAAGTAATGGTTATCAGTAATCCCTGAGAGTACCATTCGATCTCGTATAGATCTTAGTAAAGGAATTTAATGCACCTCACGGCCGTTTAATGTGTTATTCAAAAGTGTCTGTATTTTCTGGTTTGCCCGGTCGTATACAAATCGTGCTGCACAATTACATCACATTAAGATAAAACATTAAGCACAACTAAGTAGCATATTTCCATAAAAATCAACTTTAATGTATATACCGGCATCTATGTGATATGTACAGTCACATATTGAACTCAAATTTAAAATATTTAAAATGTGTTTTTGATAGACGGCACATGTAACAATACATTAGTTGATAACAACTGATATCTTTCTGATTTGACACAGGACATTTTAAGAAAAGTGGTGTGGTAAATCATGTTGTATTGCTAGCCAGACCTCCAACTTATACGACAATGTTTAACAATTATCATAAGGAAAAGAAAAAGTGACAGGAATACAGAACAAACTCATAAACACTATCAGCACAGAGAAACGTTTAATACATATTATAAAAGTACATTTTAACGTGTAAAGCGTAGAACAACTTTAGACATTTTCCATAAAAAAATAGTACAGCACATCAAAAACTTACTTGATCCAAGTAAAAATGGAAATTAGTTCGACTATACTGACAAAAAAGCATACGTGAAATGTGTAAACAATAGAGAATTCCAACAACAAACAATCAGACATAAGACCATGTTTAATTGGACATACTAAACATGTTAAGTAACATTCCTAACTAAACGAATGTTGGATGTATACATGCTGAGACAAGTCGGATGGCAATACAATCTCACACTCGAAAAAACGGTCATACTACGGAATATTTCACGTTAGGTAATTAACAGACCGACGACAAACATGTAGATGTAAATACACCATCGAATACGAGGTAAATATGTCGTTGGTCAATTTATACACAGACACATCGTATAGATCAACCATTTCGTGATATTGTTCATAATATTGACGGAGTCGTTTTAGTGAAAACATGCACGAACATAATGTATGGAATGAGATATGTAAACACTTTACGGAGCAGAGATATGTTGTCTTAAAAATACATATAGAGAGATATGTAATTGCTTAGAAATAGAACGTTGATTTTGGGGAATTTGAAATCATCCCGTTTGTCAGAGATTTTTGTGGAGAGTATTCCCTCTGTGTCAATATTGAGAAAAGGGTCAAGGCATGAAGTTTTCTTTCTAATATTCGTAGTATCCTTAATTACAATTTCACTTGGATGAATGAGATACAGGAACAATTAAAGAATTTTGCAAGGTGCTTTTTCTGTGTGTCTTTTAAAATGTTCTGAATCAATTCTACTTCGGACGAGTATACAAACAAGTCGAACAGAATAGTTGCATAATTTACAATACCGACTGTCTGTATAAATATCAATACTCACATTCAACACATACATTGTCGGTTAAAAAGTCAAGCATTTTGATTATATCATTGTCAGTGCGTTTTCTAATAGAATCATGGTGGTTCTGCACAACAAAGAATCATCATCAAAACAAGAAACTCATACATGCATGTTATGTGTACGATTCAATTTCTAATATACAAGCTTTGTTTAATGAGAAAAAGCAGTCGATCTGTCAATTGAACTGTGCACATAGTAGAACAATCAAAGGTCGTGTTGTTGCTTGGAAATTGCAGAAATTGTGATCTAGTAGATATTTAGAATTTTTAAGAGTCCAAATCAAATTAACTCCACTGGTCGAATATATCTCACAACGAATTTTTTGGAAGCCCTCTTTTACTAACCAGTGTATGTAATCAATGTAAGATTTTAAAAAAAAATCGTAAGAATATGAAATCATTGAAAGTGACAAAAAATACACGCGAGCACTATGCTATGACATGCAATTAAGGGCGCGAATATTCGATGTGACCTATTGAATAAGATTTATTATCGGGTTAGTACTATCATATTGAGCAGAAACTGCGTTTCTCCCTGGGCAGCTGAGATAACCCCAGTTTTACCGTGTTACTTAGTCAGTATTGTTCTATGTTGTGTTGTGTGTACTCTTATTTGTCTGTTTGCCTTTTACTTTTTTTGACATGGTGTTATCCGTTTATTTTCGATATATGAGTTTAGATGTCCCTCTTGTATCTTTCGTCCCGCTTTTATGTATAATTGAATTGTGTGTTTAACTGTTTCTATGCCCGGAAATATGTCTTATTCAGTAGGTCACATAGGTGAGATGTATGTATTCAATATAATAACAAAAAAGTGATATATTCAATTTCCATTTGTTTACTTTTTTTATCTCGATTCCTAATTATTGACATCACTAAAATTAAACATTTTTCTAATTTATTAATGTTTATAAACTACAAATCAAACAATACGAAAAGTTCAAAAATGTTCATTTCAGTCTGACTGATTCAATGGTTATTGAAAAATCAAGTATTTGCGTCCTTTATTGTATACAATAGCATGATGCTCACGTGTTTTGTTTGCAAATGATGTGCTGTCGTCTAGACGGTGTAGGTTAGATGTATTGTGCCATTTATGTCAACTTGATATTTATGTTATTGAAGTTACTTTGTATCTATTTGTCTTCAGAAAATGCCTCGATTATTTCGAAATATATTATTGCAGCAGTTTATAGTGCAATCTTCTATTTACAGACATCTAGAATACAATGAAATATCTGTAATAGAACCGTTTACTTTTATGGATCTTCCTAATCTGCGTATTTTGTGAGTACCTGATATATTATTTTTTTTTAATCCCAATCAACAGACTGATTAAAAAAGCAAACACTGCATGCATACATTGGTTATTTTGAATCTGTTCAAAGTTTTGATTTATCTACCCTATATACCACTTTGACTCGTCTTCTTATAAAGAAAAATATCACATCCCCAGTTAACTGGCCTTTTAAAAAGTCAGAATGAGAGTAAATATGTTCAAACTCTTTTAGGTAATTTTTTGGTAGCAATAAGCAAAACAACTATGTCAATTAGACATGCTTTGATACTATATATGCACTTAAATTTTTACTTGATAACATTTGTGTTCGCTTTTAAGATTCCTTTATATCATCAAGTTATTGGAATTCCAATGTGGACTAACTGCGCACCACTTATTACGGACCTGTTTTTGTATTGTTTTGCGATACAATTTATGACTAAAATTAGCGAAGACCCATCGAAACTACATTTGATATACAAATTTGATAATACTTTTAGATATTTGGATGATATATTGGCTCTCAATAATTTCAGTATGTATACTAAAGAAATTTATCCTGTTGAATATACTTTAAATAAAACTAATACTAACAATGACCACTGCCCTTTCCTCGATCTTGATATCTAATTTCTAAATTATGTCTTCTAGATTTCGTATTTTTTCTTGAACAACATAAGCAGATTTTGGCAAATTTAAATGACCTTGACAAAAAGCGCAGTACCCTTACTTTTTTTTAAAGAATTATAGTAAAATCGTCATTTTGGCAAAGAATAAGATAATTCTGACATGTTTTTGTATACCTCGTAACTATCTTAATCATTTTAATAGTTGACATACATTATACATTGATTTGTACCAGAGTATTATCTTGTGAGTGATTTAATATGGTAGGAGACGCGTATCATTATTTTGTCCTCTTTCCTTGTTGTATTTCAAGAACTTTCATTAATCTGTGTCCGTGTATATGTCTGTGTAAGTTTCGTTTTTTATAAAAAAAAACAATGTTGAAAGTAGGTTAACTTTTGTATATAAGTATTAGTTTTCAACAATTTCAAGATTGATCTGTTAGTACCATACTATTCATAAAAATATGTTATTGTAATGTATTATTCTTTTTGTTCCAATGACTGATAAAATTTACTTATTTATTTTTCGCTTTACAGATATCTTCATGACAATAATATATCTACGATCAAAGCATCCACTTTTATGAATTTTCCAAGTCTTGGATATTTGTGAGTTATGTTTTATTTATTCCAATGTAAATTTACGCAATATTTTAGATTTTCATCACAAGAAAACCATATCAATTTCAATTGTGGACAATATAGATCATGGCTATATCAAAATTCAGTTAGCAATTGTATTGATGCATTGATGAATCGTGATAAATCTGTTAAATACAAAATTTAAACTCGTTGTTATAGGCCATCCATTTACTTTAATTATTCTTTTGATATTTCGTAATGTTAACAACCTTTTATTTACGATGCCTGTAATTCAGTGGTTGTCGTTTGTTTATGTGTTACATATTTGATTGTCGTCAATTCTTTTATACAAATAAGGCCGTTGGTTTTCTCGTTTAAATTGCTTTACATTGTCATATCGACCTTTCATAGCTATGCGGTATGGGCTTTTCTCGTTGTCGAAGGCCGTACGGTGACCTATATTTGTCAATGTCTGTGTCATTTTGGTCTCTTGTGGATAGTTGTCTCATAGACAGTCATTAAACATATATGAAGAAAATATTATCTGTACTTTTGTAGCTAAATCAATTCCTTCGGTGTGTATATTACTTTTTACTTGTCTTTTGACTAGAATATTCCAACATCTGTTGCTTTTGGTTATCATAATGTTTATAGCATGCATCTTGTTACAGGTATGCCTGTTTGTTTTATCTTTTTTAGGTATTTGTATCACAACAAGATACGGTCATTAGCGAGTTACACTTTTATCAACATGACAAACTTGCGTCTTCTGTAAGTTAGGTTATTTATTATGTTATTACTTTTTAAAATTGATTACGCATATAGAGTGGTTTTTTTTTCAATACTGGTTTTATTAACTCTTCTTTTTTCAAACACTGGTTTTATTAATCCTTATTTTTCAATTTGTGATTTCAAAGAGACAAATATTAACAGATTGACATTTTACAAACATACATAATGCGTAATGGTTGTTTGCTCATATTTGATGGTAAAAAAATGGTAAAACCAACTTTTAATAGTCATATTATCTATACATCCGTCTATAAATAAGACTGAATGTTGCATTACATGAATTTGCTGTTTTGTGTCGTTTGCTTGATGTCTCATTGAAAATGTAACTTATATCACATGTTACTTGTCATATACGAAATTTCTGGAACAGCAGTAAATCATTGCTTAAGTTTTGAAATAGTCTGCCTGTCTGAGCTCGTTCAAAATGAGGTCGTTAAATCGGATGCCTCGTCTACGGAGAATTAAAAAGCACAGATTGTCTGCAAATAGATCATTTGACTAAATTTGTCACTCATCTTCAAAAACGATTTAACCAACATATTATGTTTGTGAAAAAAAGTGAGAATCTTTGAACGATAAGACAAGATCTACAATTATAAAAGAATGAACGAAATCGGAAATTGATTCTTTATAGAAATGATTGCCATTAGAGAAAAAGTGTGCCTTTATAATTATATGATAGGTAGTGATAATCTCGAATTAGCTGAAACAGACGTGCATTTACTATTCAAGGATCTCTACCTTTTATAATCTTTTTTTAATGTTCTTGTATTTAGTTTACAAATTGACCAATCTAAACAATAACATGGATCTTGTCAAATCAGCGAAAAAGTAATATCAACAATAAAGATCTGTTGTTATGTGTTTTAGTGGTTTAGCGATACATTTATTTGATCTATTTATCATATTGTTTTTAAATTTCCAGTAACAGACGTGCCATAAAAATTTAAAATTTATACATGTTTTACATATAATTTGAATATGCATGTACATATTTATTCATTCCTATCAAATTGTTTAGTTCGCTTGTCTTATAAGTGTTATTCATGTCAAACACAAACTATAAAAACAGAGGTTTATACGAAAGATGTTACGAATATACAATAAGTTAAATTGTTAACAACAATATGAACACAATAATTTTCTGCAGTATCTTAGAATACCTCCAGAAGTAAATTTAACATATATATTGACTTAGATTGGTTGTACAGAACATGAAACATACATATTTTTTATATTGGTTTACGGAACTTGCTTATTTTTTTTTTTAAAGACACCTCGCTTACAACCACATACAAGACATTGCTGTTCAGATTTGCAAAGTAGTCCCGTTGTTGGAAGGACTGTAAGTTAGTCATTGTATTTTGCTTTACATTAAATGTAATAGTAAACTTTGCAGTACACAAGTTCTACATATATAAACGTAAAATTAACCTTTACAAGAGGGCACACTTTCAGTAACTCTTAGTATTAGAATTGAAGTTCATAGTAGGAATGAGAGTCAACTTTGTCATTTGGCCTTTTTAACTTGTTTTTGAATCGAGCATCACCGATCAGTCTTTTGTATACGCAACGCGCGTCTGGCGTAAACACAAAAGCTAATTCTGGTATCTATGATAAGTTTATTTGCTTTACATAAATACATTTTGAAAATCTTCATCAGTTTGTTACCAATAGAATGCTCAAACTTTAATAAGCGTTTAATATGTTTAAATATTGGCACATCTGCGACTTCAGAACAAACAACTGTGTACAACTTACTTTATTTGGTCTTGATGTTAACAACTGTTCGTTTATTGTTCCTCAACTAATACCCATTTCCATTATTGCGCGTCTTAAATGATCTGACCATCTGTAAATACAAATACTCACAGTTCAAAATGTATAGCTCTGTGGGCAATTTCGGTAAATCGTATAATGCCTGACGTTACATAGATAACGAATGCAGCATATCGTAAAATGCCCTACTTTTCATAAAAACAATCATGACTAGGAGCACATAGGACTGGCACGTCGAAAGAATACCGGAATGGTATACTTATATTACTAATTTTGAGCAAGTTTTTAAAATTGTAGACTCTGAATTTTTGTTTTGTAGCATTATACATTGTAATTGAACATATCCGTTGTCATCTGTGAAACCAATATTCCAGAACTTTTGATGACGTAGGGGCAATACGGTCCTCATTTGGTCCAAAAATTTAAAAGTTATCATACATGTACATATTCTTAAATTACTGAAAACTTGACTAAGGTACAAGGTGTTCAAAAAAACTAAACACATTTGTCATTGAACAAGTTACCATGGCAACAAATCATGACTTTATTTGTAGATGTTCTTTTAAAATTTTGTGATTTTCCTCGTTTTTCATCAGATTTTAAGTATATGTTAAATTGAAAACATGTGCCCACCCAAGAAATAACTTTATATTTTGTGTGAGTATGTCAATAGTTATAACAAAGCTTTTATTACATTATTTTGATGTTTTCACGATGGAAATAGAAATAGAATAAAATTGAGAATGGAAATGGGGAATGTGTCAAAGAGACAACAACCCGACCAAATAAAAAACAACAGCAGAGGGTCAAAAACAGGTCTTCAATGTAGCGAGAAATTCCCGCACCCGGAGGCGTCCTTCAGCTGGCCCCTAAACAAATATATACTAGTCCAGTGATAATGAACGCCATACTAATTTCCAAATTGTACACAAGAAACTAAAATTAAAATAATACAAGACTAATAAAGGCCAGAGGCTCCTGACTTGGGACAGGCGCAAAAATGCGGCGGGGTTAAACATGTTTGTGAGATCTCAACCCTCCCCCTATACCTCTAACCAATGTAGTAAAGTAAACGCATAACAATACGCACATTAAAATTCAGTTCAAGAGAAATCCGAGTCTGATGTCAGAAGATGTAACCAAAGAAAATAAACAAAATGACAAAAATACATAAATAACAACAGACTACTAGCAGTTAACTGACATGCCAGCTCCAGACTTCAATTAAACTGACTGAAAGATTATGATTTCATCATATGAACATCAGGCACAATCCTTCCCGTTAGGGGTTTAGTATCATACCATCATAACATATATGAGAAGAACATAACCCGTGTCATGCCAACAACTGTTTTTAAAAAAAATAATGTGTTTAGTTCCGATGCAAAGACCTTATCAGTGACTCAATATTAACGCCAAAATATGCAATCTTTAATGACTTGACAACAGTATCGTAATTATATCCCTTCTTAATAAGTCTATTCAAAGGTTTTGTAAGTTTCTGAGGTGAATACTGACACCTTTGTGCTTTATAAAGAATATTTCCATAAAAAATTGGATGTGAAATACCTGAACGTATTAGAAGTCTGCATGTTGAGCTATATTTACGAATGATGTCTTTATACCGATGATAAAATTTAGTAAATGTTTTGACTAGTTTGTGATATCGAAAACCCTGGTGTAATAATTTTTCAGTAATACATAAATTTCTCTCGTTAAAATCTAAAACATTGTTACATACACGAGCGAATCGTACAAGTTGAGATATATAAACACCGTAAGATGGTGACAAGGCAACGTCACCATCTAAAAACGGATAATTAACAATAGGAAATGAAAAATCATCCCTTTTATCATAAATTTTAGTATTCAGCTTTCCATTAGTGATATAGATATCAAGATCGAGAAAAGGGCAGTGGTCATTGTTAGTATTAGCTTTATTTAAAGTAAGTTCAACAGGATAAATTTCATTAATATACATACTGAAGTCGTCATTATTGAGAGCCAAAATATCATCCACATATCTAAAAGTATTATTAAATTTGTTTATCAGATGTTGTTTTGATGGGTCTTTGCTTATTTTTGTCATAAATTGTAACTCATAACAATACAAAAACAGGTCCGCAATAAGTGGTGCACAGTTAGTACCCATTGGAATTCCGATAATCTGACGATATACGGAATCCCCAAAGCGAACAAAAATGTTATCTAGTAAAAATTCAAGGGCATATATAGTATAGAAAACTGCATAAATGCTGTATTTATTATCGCTTTTGTGAAAACAGTGCATGATATGACGTGATTGTGACGTCATTATATAAACATCTTGCTGTTTTTCAATTATATCTATGTCTTTTGTAATTTATCGGCGTTATCAATGAACATTTTCTTTTAATGTAAGCCTCCTCCACGTCAATCAGATTACTGAAATCAAGGAAAAAACATTTGAAGATTGTAAACAGCTGAAAACTCTGTAAGTACATTTCTTTGTATATACATTTATGTTGACCTTATCCAAACAAAGTTTCGAGGATATTAAATTCATCACACGTTATCTAATGTCATGCAGCTTTTATCGGTGACATTAACAGTCCATAACGTATTCGCTACCGATCGTCTTGTTATGGGTCAACTAGTTCTAACCTTTGAATATTTGCAATATCCCTTTAAATTACACTTTTGTAGGGAAATCAAAAAAAAAGTCGATATATTCATTATTTAATTTTTAGTAAAAAATGTTTTATTGAAATATCTAAAGCCTCGGTCACACCTTACCGGATAGCACGAACGAACGCCTAACAGATGAAAATAAAAGATGTCCGTTGACAAAATTGTTATCCGTTGGGAGTCCGTTGATGTACTGACCGAATAAAACGGACGTGTAACAAATGCATAACGGACACACACCGGATATGCAACGTACAAGCAACGGAAGCGTACCGGACAGAACAGATGTCGAACGTACACCCAACGGACGAGTACCGCATAAAACGGACACGTAACGGAAGCGTACCGGATAAAACGGATGAACAAGATATACGGAAAAAATTAAAGGCGACAATAATAATACATGTTAATCGCATAACTATTCAAAATGTTTCTGCGTTACAGGTTTTGGTTTGTTCTTCATAATGCCGCAAAATGGCAGTGTATGGTCTGGATAAGAGCTGCCTGATTGTGACGACGTGTCCTTACTCTAAGATCGATTATGAATAATAAAAATTCATGAACCTTAAGAAATCTGACAAACCAATAATTGACATTTCTGCACGAAATGTTCAATTGGCATTTTTCCGTTTCAGATCCGTTAATCATCCGTTAAACGTCCGGTAGAAGTCCGTTTGGAAATTTATATGTCAGACCTCCTCCAATGGATGTATAACGGATACGTAACAGAAACAAAACAGAAACGAAACGGACGAGTACCGTACAAAACGCCTAACGGACGTAAAACGGACATTTTATCCGTTGGAGGTTCATTTAAACATGCTCAAAATTTTCCACTTGACAAAACGGACGTCGACGGATAAAACGTACGCTTAACGGACATGTAACGGATATGGATGGACGTCTAACGGATAAGAACAGGCGTCTTACGGACATGACCGAGCTATCCGGTAAGGTGTGACCGAGACTTTAAGAAACTTGAATGTCTTTGTAATTATTTGTTTTCATTATTAAGCATTTAAGGTTATGATATTGTATTCACTGTTGTTTAATATACCGGGGGATGGGGAATGTCGTGAGTAACTTTTCAAAGCTGGACATGACTTTGTGCCTGAATGATTAATTAAAAAAAATGTGATAATTTGGGTTGGCAATCAGAATAATTGCGTACTACATTATTGATATAAGGTTTATGTGGTGTCATTTCTCGTATCACATGCAATTTAATAAATACACAGTGAACAATTTATAGTTTGTCGTCAACAATAAACATCGATTTTAGGATTTATCACATATATTTCCACCAAAGATATCAACCAATGAGGTTATACACATATCCTCAGTGATTGATATTATCTTTATATCCAGTTCATCTTAAGTTATGGGCATATAACTCCATAGTCCATAAAGCATATTCGCAATCTCAAAGTACACCACTAGCAAGGTGTTCCCTTAAGGAATAGTATTCCAAATACTCAAAGAAAAAAATGTCTTCTACAATTTTATTAAATATTATTCCTTAATTACTTTACAACACTACTAAGCATTTCAAGATACATGTACACAGTTCTGTATACATAGTTTCATAATTCAATAACTTCACATGAACTTAACCACATACAGACTTTTAAAAGAGGTGTTAAGGCAATGAACTCATATCAAAATGAACAGGCTTTGGTCATTGTTGAAGGCCGTACGGTGACCTATAGTTGTGAATGTCTGTGTCATTTTGGTCTTTTGTGGATAGTTGTCTCATTGGTAATCATACCACATCTTCTTTTTTAATTTGTCATTATTTTAATAACATCTTCAGCATGTTGAAAGCTTGTAAGCAAAGGGACTTCACCTCCAAGTGTAAACTATGCTGGCGTATCTCTTTCTTTACTGTTGTTGAATTAAACACACTTTTTACTTCCTAATCAGGAACGTTGACAATTGTATTTCCACTTGATTCTTCACATGTCTGCTGACAATATATTAGCCTTTAACAACTTGTTTATTGGTACTTAAGACAGCATTAGTCACACATTGAAAAGAAAAAAATCCCTTTGCCTACAATCCTAATGGAAAACCACTAGGGAATCAGTGTCCCTCGAACTGTAGACAAAGACATTTCAATTAAAACATTTAACCTTACACAGAATGTTATACATATGTACTAGTATACAAAATCATTCAACATATTTATGAAATAAAACAAAACCAAAATATTGCATACATTTTTAATCTCCCAAGACAAAAATATTTTTGTGACATATCTCAACACATCAGTGAAATTGTATACACATCCAATATTAAACATCATGAAATAACGGACACATTATTATAATTACTTTTTACTTTTAAACAGGTTCATTTGAACATAAAGCTGCTTCAATCTCAGATTGTTTTAATTTTTTTTTTAGTACCGGCCATATTGGCATATTCTACCTTTCTCAACACAGACATACGTAATTTAGTGTTATATCCATATTTCTCCCATTCATTTTTTTTCTTCTTTTTTATAATTATTTTCCTCTTTTCAGAATCAAAACATTACTTACTTTGCAATTTGTTCTCACCATATTCTGATCTGAAAAAAAAAATACTTATCTTTTAGCTTGTTGGAACTCATTGACATGCATCATCGTGCAATGTCATATTACTTCTTTTATTCAGCAGCCTGTCAAAGTCTGAAAACAAAAACATTCTTTGCAATGCTATGTACAATCAAACAAACCGCTGAACGCGGACCTCGACGAAGACACCATTTAATTAAATACATATCACTCCGGTAAACAACATTAAGATCAAGTGACATATCACACTAAATTATTCAACCTTCTCAATATTTCTTTTCTTTTCTAACAAAGTCTTTAAAGAACATTTTCTATCAGTATGTACGATGTAATAATCAATGAAAAGTCCACAACACTCAACAGTAACAACAGAAACTATTTACCCTATAAACAATTTATTATTCTCCTTTCAACTACAGGTCTCCAAAATAGCCAGACCCCCAATTTCACATTGATTTTATATAGCGATAACACTTTGCCCTGCGTTTAACCTGCGCATAGCATAACAAATATCCCACCACCTGGGTTGATAATAACTAACCATGGTCTAAATCCCAAAACATTTTGCCACCAAGGTCAAACATAACAATCTAGTTCTATCAATAAGCCGTCAAGGCGAATATAAATTACTACCACGGTTTCAACGCTCCAAAGTATAGTATTTTTAATTTAATATTGCCACCAAGGCAAATGTAAAAAATCATAAAAATGACCACCTAGCTCTATTGCCACCAAGGCATATATAAACGACCACCTAGGTCTATTGCCACTAAGGCATATATAAACGACCACCTAGGTATATTGCCACCAAGGCATATATAAATGACTACCTAGGTCTATTGCCACCAAGGTATATATAAATGACCACCAAGGTCTTAAAGCCATCAGGAAAAATGTGAGTAAAAGTTAAAGAATATAGTTACTTTGCCGACAACACGTAGAGCACGACCTTCCCACATCTTGGATAATGTACTTCTGCCAAATATATCAACCAATGAGGTTATATGTAATTACTAAGGGACATCTTGAGTCATGTGATGAATTACTGTGTTTGATATGTAGTATACCAAAGATAAAGCAATTCAAATCTACAAACATAAAACTAATACTGTTTATCCAACTTATCTGATAAATATCAACAAATACTTTACTTTCTCGACGCATTGTTTACTATGGTCTAATATGTTTAGAAGCAAACGTGTGACCTACCTAAAGTTCTTTCAACCTTTTGCATTACTGTTGTAGAGATATGTCATTCAAATCCGTGTCAAACTCATACATATATCATACTTACACTGATAATCTTTGACCGTTGAAACCTTTCGGAAGAATTGATCTTTCTAATGGTTTGAACTCTGCTGGGTAACTTGTTGAACTATAGCAAATAAAGTCATCTAATGTCGTTGCCTATTTCACTGAACTAGTATAAATTATTGATTAGGCACAAGATGTAGCTCATCGCCTGGTGAGGGATTATCTAGCCCATTGGTGGTGTAATGCTGTTTTCTGCTCTGAATTTGGGTTGCTGTCATAGTAAGGCATTCCTCGATTTTCAATATCACTCAAACGGTTTTATGTCTTTATATATATGCAGTACGATATATTTGTATGTTCGATTGAAAAGAAAAAAAGACTATATAAAGTATCATTTATTTCAGAGATCTCAGCGTGAACCTTATTGAATATATACACCCGACAACATTTAAGAATTTGACATCCCTACAAGTATTGTGAGTTGTTTGGCATCATATTTTGTATCAGTAAAACTAATATGTAATACCGTTCACAGTACCAATTTTACATCACCAAATATGCATTATATTGTTAATGCTAGAGGCCAAAACCTGTAAACGTCAAAGACATAAAAGCATATTTGAGGAGCGAGTACAGCAAAACGATAAAGCACAACAAGTAAAATAAAAGGTGCAAATGTTAAATATATACAAAGTCAAGAAAATATCACTTCCCCCCACATTTCAATTGATCATATCTCAAAAAGAAGGACACTGACCTATTTTTTTTATCTGTTTATAAATTCAGTCATCTGAATACTATCAATTTATAACAAACCTTTACAAGACCTTGTTAATTTGAATGATAGAGGCAAACGTCCTTTCTAAGTATGCACATTTTTAAGCGTTTTAACAACATATATTCGCCAGCATTTTAAATCCATTGGATTATTTGTTTTGCCTTAATGAACACTGTTATGGATAAAGATTATCCCAAAATAGATAATACATGTGTAAATACCTCGGAAAAATCTACAAATGAGTCGAAATGATTACGATAGTAATCCTCTATTTCGTTTTCACTCACTCACCCTTGTTTGTTGCCTTTATTTATACAATGTATTCATTTTTCTTTCATTAAAAGTATAGCTAGGTTACTGTCATAGATAGTGCTGCAATAATTCAACAGTAATATTAACAGACCTTGAGGTCAATAAACAAGCTTTGACGATAGTAAACAGTCAACACGTACATGTATATTACAATATAGAACGTAGACCACTTGCAATTACATTTTACCAGGAACAATGTTAAGACAACTTTCTAGATAACTAGTTCGTATATCTAGCGGGATTAATCATATATACAAATGTAGATTACGTTTTTTTAAACATTACAAATGAGTCAAGAAAACATTAAGTTTACGTACGCCTAGCAGGAAAACAATCAAAGAGCTGTATATCTTCTTGGGAAACGATTTGTCACATGAGTATGATCACATGTCTGGGCTTTACCAGCCCAGTAGTCAACACTCCGGTGTTGACATGAATATCAATTATATGGTCATTTTAATAACCATCCTGTAATAAAACTTTGCTTTTTTCGAAAAACTAAGGATTTTCTTAGTCCAGGAATATATTACCTTAGCTGTATTTGACACAACGTTTTGGAATTTTCAGTCCTCAATGCACTTCAACTTTGTACTTGTTTGGCTTTATAACTGTTTTGATCTGAACGTCACTGATGAGTCTTATGTAGACAAAACGCGCGTCTGGCGTACTAAATTATAATCCTAGTACCTTTGATAACTACTTTAAGAATCTGATAATAAAACAGTACCATTTTTTTAATGTTGAACATTCAATTATTTAAGTATGTAACAGTTCAACATTTTCGTTCCAGGATAAGTACAATTAAATTTCCGAAACTAAGTTGTATGCTATATTGAAATATATATCAAGTAACCCCCATGTACCTTTAATTTCGAACGAGGCAAAATCGATCGTCTAGATTTGTATTATTTTATAACTCTTCAGATTTATATCCATGTAAACGCAAATTAAAACTTGTCAAGTTTTTTTTTTAAATCATCCCCTTACATACATCACTATTATTAAAAAAAAGAGGAAATAGTGTTGAGTCAGTTAGGCATATACTTTAAATTGTGTATATCACCAAATAACACTGAAAGAATGGTTGTACTCTAAATATGTCAAGATCGATTAACATTTTACAAATAAAACCTCAACAAAAACAACTACGTTGTGATAAGTTCGGAATGCAATAAGTAAACACTGAATGGATTTGCAATTTCTTCAGTTTTATGGTGAAATATTTCAAAATGACGTTTGAACGTCTCAGGCATCTTTGATAAATATTTTGCAGTGAATGGCAACGACAGTAATTTTGGTATGTACTATCAATATGTGGTGTGTCGTTTAGAGAAAACTTTTCTCGTTTCTGTACAATTTATTTGCCACGGTTGTAGACTGACATAATATAAGGAAATATGTGTGCTATTAGACATTTGCGGGAACTGTCATACACCTACGACTAGGATTACATTATATTTACAGGTAGAATTTGAACTTTGGGATTTCTCAAAGTGTAAAAAAAACCGTCGATCCAAAAATATGTAACGATAGGGATGTTTTTCTGTAGTTTATTTTTTCAAAAATATGTGTAGCAATGTGTTAACATTAGTTATTTTTTACGGTGTTATCCGAAGTTGAAAATGCTGCAATTGTACGAAGTATAATAGAGTGAACTCGCATTATTTTAGAAATAAATTTAACATGAGACACACAAAATATCGCAATTGTTGTTGCAGTTGATAGATAGGAACAGTTGCTGAAAAAAAGCTTAAGAAAGGTGCAATTAACTATTGAGCATGTTAGCATTCTGTATTTTGTTTTTAAGAGATTGAAAAAAATACCGCGGACGGGTGTTTTTGAGTTATTTATTCTTCATGGAATTTTATTTGCCGTTTGGTATAGTTTTGAAATCTTTTATTTTTCTTGAATAGGACAAACACTTTTGTCTACGTTTTTGGTTTCAATAGACAAAAAAAATCACAACTACTCGAAAAAAAAACACAAACAAAAAAACAAGTTATCGACGAACTTTTCTGTGTAGGAAATATATTTTCAGACTGTGTTCGCCAGACTGAGTTGAAATATAAAATATCTGTACACAAATAGTTATAAATTTGCTATCTATGTTTTCAACAGCAACACACAGAAAACGACAAACGAGTTCCAAGTTGTTTTTTTTTCATGCAACTATTTTAACAAGATCTTGGGAATCATTAAGTGTGGACGGCAAAAGAGGGTGTTCCAACACCCGGAACAAACATCCCTTGATCTCTCACTGCGACGTTGTTCTTTTCAACACAAACTTTATACGCAAATATATTCAATTGATAGTTAGAGATAAAATATTTAAAAGTGTAGCAGGCGAGAAGAAATTGTTAAAATACATCTATCTACACATTCGGCCTTATCAATCCTTGTCTTCAAATATTCGGTTTTGTGCGGTCCTGATGCTAAATCCAGAAAAGCGCTTTGGACACATGGAATTTAACATTTTGCTTTCATCTTTTTTTTTTTTTTTTTTATAGAAGACACCATTTGATATTTTGTATATGTATTATTGGTTTGTTTTGTATTTTGAGATGACCCCTTGTTTTGTTACCTATAATTGTAAGTCTTACGTGTAATCCTATGCACAGACCTAGTTTCCGCAAATGTTTATTAGGAAGAGAGCTATACGCTATATTACTTTGGTTGTGTTAAGAGTAGTTATCAAAAGTACCAGGATTATTACGCTAGATTACTTTGGTTGTGTTAAGAGTAGTTATCAAAAGTACATTTGATTAACATCTACGTCAAATATGATTTATTGATCTTTTAAATCTATTAGTTTATTTGCCTGTTAACAAATGTGTGCAGTTATAAAGAGGATGAACACATTCCAATTGTATAATCTTTTCTTTTAGACATTTGTATGACAATGAACTATCTACAATAGAACCGTTTACTTTTATGGATCTGCCAAGTCTTCGAGATTTGTGAGTATATGTTTAGTATTTATTAAATTGCAATCGACGAAAAACCTGACAGCGTATGGATGTTATCAAATATAAGTTAACGTAAGGCCTTCATCATTGAGTTAAACATATGCAACAAAGACAGCTATAAATGCTACTGACGTAATCTGAAAAAAATAAAGCAAAAACTCAAGCAGCCTAATTTAAGATAAAACAGCAAACGAAACACAAAACGTTTAACTACGCCCTTACGCCAAGTACACATATCCTGGATACAATATGGTTATAATTTTCGTTAAGCTGCTATCTATTTATGAATTCATTCAAATTGACAATAATCGTTTACATAAAGTTATTGACCTTAAATGAATCAGAGTAATAAAAGGGTCCCTTAACACATACATATTTGTATTAAGAACAACTCTACGTTCATAATAACGGTTTTTGCACACGTATAAAAAAATGATTTGTTACCTTTTTCTGCATAATTATGATTACTGTTTTTCGAATTTCCAAGTATGTTGATCTGTTCACGTATAGTATAAAGACAATAACAAATACTAGGTAATTTCAACACACAATATAGTTTGCATACTTAATGTGTTCGTGTTGAAACTGTATTCGTGCATATAATTTAACTTTCAAAAATGATATGTGCATGTATACGCTAAGTTAAGTATACTCTATTTACATTACAGACATTTAACTCGGAACAATATTAGTCATATCAGGGAGCAGGCATTTGGGTACGTACCTTCATTGTCTCAAATGTAAGTTTATATTTTGTATTCACGAATGTAAACAAAATGTATACTTTGTAACTGTACTTTTAAATTGAGTATGTAGTGATTTTAGGTTTAAGAATTTGTGACAAATGTTCGGAGTCCTTATTATTTACCAAAGAAACAATAAAAGAAACTGTATGTATGCGCATATTTTTGGTTCATAGAAGACTTCAATAGCTCAAAAAAGGTCATTACGAAATTTGTAGAAGATTTAGATATCTTGTCTTTCGATTTCAGACCCACATAGTTTGATTTTTGGAATTCCTTGAGCGCATGAGAAAACGAAGTCTCCTTTCAGACTTGAAAATGTTCCCCCCTGGCACATATCTCTATCCTACCGGCTCGTTAGTGTAGGGTATTAAATATTTCCTAGGATTCGCTTTTTTTTTCCTTGACGTAAGTTATTATAGAATTAAACACATTTTTATAGAGGTTATTGATGTGTAAACCGGGGCGATTTATTCGCAAACTTAACAAAAAGTCCGAAAATCCTTACAATTTGCGGTGTTTAAGAAACATTTTTGTTGGATGGCTTCGAATCATGTACTATCAAAAGCACAATACCATGTCGTAACTAAGGAGTACGCCATCATCTGGACTTTCTAAAAACCATAAATGTCTGATAAATGCAACAGAATCTAAAATGATGTACCACCTACCTCAAAAGCTTTGTTTTAGAGCTTAACATACTGCCTTGACATCATTAAATATATTTAGATTATGGTAAAGACTGAATCCGTATGTGACCCCATTTTACAACTAAATCTCCTTCATGGTCAGGAAAATCTGTCAGTTCTCTAGGAGATTTAATCAACAAACTAAGGTCGATAAGGTTATGTTTCCAAATCTTATATTTTAGTTCCATGGGTATGTAACACCCGATATGGTCAAACAAACTTTCCTCGTAACGGAGATGGCTTTGTGATAACTGGATATTTTCGTTAAATTTGTTAGATTCTGTCACAGTTGACGTTTAGGATGGTCCTTGGTCACTTATAAAATCAATAACTGACTCACCAGAAGCTCTGGGATTGACTACACTAGCTGGTTCTTTCTCCTTAGGTTCGGCCATTCTTCTTCGTTTAACCCCCTGTCCTCTAGCTGGATTTATTTCTTAAAATTCCCTCTTGGCTTGGTAGTTTTGAAAATTGGTCAGCAAATAAAAAAATAGGATGGCACTAAATTTATAAACTGAACAGCAGACAAACAGCTGGTTTAGTTCGTAATTTAGACAATGAACGTCATACTTTGTATACGGCTAATGTTTCTTCGGTATAAACAACTCTAAATGTCAACAAAATGTTTGTCTGCGGTGCTACTCGGGCAATAATAACAAGAAAGGTGAATATTGCACAAAAAAAAAAAACCAAGACTATAGACTATGTCGGAAATATTTTTTGTATAATTTTGTATATAACAACATGTTCGTATGAAGCTAAACAGATGCTATGTGATAAAGTTATGAACTACTTTACACTCTTGAGAACAAAATGCACTTGCTAGTAATCACTCTTAACAAAAAGAGGCGTTCCTTAAAGGAAGCCAGTGTAGCAGACACTTTTGATTTATAATACAAACACATTATACATGTTATAATCCAAACAAAAACGAAAGAGGGACGAAAGATACCAGAGGGACAGTTAAACTCATCAATTGAAAATATACTGACAACGCCTGGCTAAAAATGAAAGATGATAAACAGACAAACAATAAAACACATGACACAACATAGTAAACTAAAGAATAAGCAACACCAACCCAACCAAAAACTAGGGGTGATCCCAGGTGCTCCGGAAGGGTAAACAGATCATGCTCTCCATGTTGCATCCGTCGTGTTGCTCATGTTATAACTAATCCGGTAAAAAGTATCATTCGGTAGGACACATTCATGAAAGGGAAGGGGATTTCAGTTACGACGTAAGGAACATATCCGATATTATTTGTGAAGCGGTTATTCCATAACGGTCGACCAACTCGTGATGGCGTCCGTAAAATTTACGAACGCCCGATGTCAACTTCGCCATTTGAAACTCTTGGTTTGATACCTTCTTTATGAGCAGCAACCCTCTATCAAGAAAATCTTGTTAGGAAATGCAAGCACAGGAATATCGTATCAATTGGGAGATATATACCCCGTATGCAAGTGCTGATTAAATGTTGCTACTTAGAAATGGAAAGTTCACAATTGGAAAGCTGCTATTAAACGCCAGTAGCCGCATTCAACCCAATTATCTGATAAACAATAATTGCTATTATGTCAGGTCCTTCAGATTTTGGCTACGCGCACTTCCAAAGTACTTAATATTTTGCAAAATGAATATTATATGCACAAGTATACAGTTTAAGCTTGTGTTTATTTCGTCTATATTTAAAAGTGCCTTATTCTAATTACATGACAAGTTTATACTTTTTTAATTACTCCGTAGTTCTGTGATAGTTCTATCAGCTGTTTTATGAATATGAAGATTTGACTCATGTTGGCAGAAGTTACTTCCGAATTTGCAATTTGTCCAAAATAAATATAAAGGCTATATGGCTTTGACACAATATCAAATGGTTGCGAGTTAATTGATATCAATTTTTTTTTAACTGGGAAATCAATGCAATGAATTGCAACCGATGTAATAAAATAATTAAACACATACCATAAATTTTCAAATGTTTTCAGGTGTGACGAGTAGTTATTTTGTATGTCGATTGCGTTACAGCAATTAACAATACTTGATTTATGTTGGAGTTGATATGCAGTTTGATGATATGTTTAACATATATTTCGATCAATAATAATGAATAATTTGTATTCTAAGGGTGCTCGCAGAAAATCCACTTAATTGTGACTGCAGTATTTTTCCATTCTGGTCATGGTTAATTGAACGATCATCCATAGCAACTAATGCTCAATGTAGCAACGGAACATTAATTACATCACTTCAATCACCTGCACTTGACATATGCAATCGTAAGTAGAACTAATCGATATCAAATGATCCTCAAATAATGACACTTCTCTTCTTTGAAAGTAAGTTGAGCTATTTTCTGCAAGTTACACACATACATATGAAAAGCTAAATACTTTTGAATAGTACAGTTAATATGCGAATGTCGCAAAGCACCTCTATGGCATTTTAGACACATATAGTCCGTTTAAATAAAACCTTTTTTTATGTATTTATTTATTTTTTACAATCAAGGCACAGAACGTTTGAACATTTTTTTTTTTTTTAATGCTTAAATTAATATCAAGTGTGTTTACAACTACAGTTGTATTGCTTGGTCTGTCTAGTAGTCCATACACTCGAACATATGATGAAATCATCTTATAATGAACTCTTACTTTACTTTATATGTTACAAACATCTATCATATTGGCCTGACTGAAATATTCCTATCGAGCAACCGTACAGTGTGACCTGAATATAGAATTTAAGTCTCCCATATGAAACATCATTCCAGGACTTGCATTTATAAATATGATAACATTATGAATAAAGATGCATTGCTTCCCCAGAATATGTGTTATATAGAATTGAATCTGGTAAAGTTGACATTGTCCATGCAATCACGAGCTGGTTGATTGTTCTTGAAATCCTGTGTCATAGCTCATAATGTATATGTTTAAATAGTCACAAAGAAAAGCAAGATATCCTTCTCTCGGCGTTGACATATTTTGAGACCAATTTAAAAGGACCGGTGGAAAATACAAAATAAATAAGGTTTTTAAGGAGCTTCTCCTTACACCACTTTATTTGGTTGGGCTAGTGTTGTTCCCTAAATTTGTAATTTTTACATAATAACTTACGTCTATATACACCACCAGGAATTGATGAGTACGTGTCTAATCTAACTAACGACATGTTTACTCACGTCTTATATTGCGGTGTGGTATCAACATCGTCTGTTTCTATTAGTACCGATAATAACATATTCCTAAAAATGAATATTTTGCTTATAAATAAACTTATCATAGATACAAGTAGCCCTTTTCACAAGAAATCTTAAGTGTAAAATTAATCTTACGATACAAATATTTAGTTGAATTGTTAAGGAATATTTTCGACTTACGATGAATTTTACACTTAAGATTTTTTGTGAAAAGGGCTACTGGATACACATTTTATATCTACTCCAGTCGCGTGTTTCGTCTACAAAACACTCATTGATGACGCTCGAATCAAAACATGTTTAAAAGGTCAAATAGAGTACGAAGTTGAAGAGCATTGAGAACCAAAAATTCCTACATGTTCTGCCAAAAACATAAAGTGTAAATTTGTATTGCTATTAGATTTATATACATGTAAAATTCATATATTAAGTTATGAATGTTTATTTGTAATTATCGTTGCATATTGTTCTATATCTTATCATTTGTGGTTTAATTCTGTAATTTTTTTCTATATGTATGTAAAAGTAAAGATAAAGAATCACCTATTTCATTTATATGATTCTTTTTAGTTAAAAGAAACTATATAGGCAGGATTTATTTGTTTTTAGTTTGAAGTGGAAGAAACACTGAACCTGTTAACAAGTACAAAATATTAAACAATAACTAAGACTATTCTATATTAAAATTCGTGTAATGTACATGTGACGTCATGTTTTCCGGCGTTGATGCATTCTTGTGACGGACAGTTTAGAATATTATTGTGCTGTATTTGTGTTCAGCCGTAGATTGGTTTGAAATGGTCGTTGTTATTCTATGGTTTACGTACTTTTAATTTATGTACTTCTCTGTCCTGAGTGTTCTTCCGTTTATTTGTATGTTATTCCTGTCACGTAATGCTGTTTTTTTAGCGGTATTTCTAACATTGCCATATACACAGGAAGTCTGGCTAGAAACAAAACCAGGTTTAACCCACCATTATCTTAAAATGTCCTGTACCAAGTCAGGAATATGGCAGTTGTTATCTCCTAGTCCGTGTGTATATAAATTGGTGTTTGTAGCAGTTCGATGTACATGTATCTCTTCTTTTATTTTATTTTTTTATTGTCGATGTGTTACCCGCTGTTTTCGTTTATGATCCGGATTTGTTTCATATAAATCGGGTTATGACTATTAGAATCTGGTATACTACTATCGCCTTTATCTATCAAACTTAATGGTTATACTTTTCTTTTATTGTAGCTGATAACTGCCACTGCTTCAATGGTGGAAAATGTGTGGCAAACGGCAATGAACTTGCATGTGACTGCATTGGACAGTGGACCGGTGCATTTTGTCAAGGTGTATATTAATTTCAAAACAAAACATTGCTATTGGAAAAAATACCTGTATGATAGTAAGATTATCATTTCTAATAACGTATTTCTTAAGTATAACGTTTTGTAATCATACTACTTTATGGGGACATCTAACTTCCTATCAGTGCCAGTCCGCGAGAATTACAGAATTAGCATTATACTTTTTTCTATTGCATCTATAAACACACCAACAACTTTGTAAACAAGGCAACCATTTTGTGATGTTACTCTGTATACACATGTCTTACTATACCGCCGTACCTGATATATAATTCGACAGTACTTTTTGATATATAGTGGACTGTTTGGCAGCACACTGTTCTATTACAACAAAAAGCACATGCAAAGACTTTATTGTCATCGACGTCAAGAGAAAAATGATAAAAAAATATTAATAATTGCCAATTTTATAGTTTGTTTAGAACTATTCGAGTGGAAGGTGTGATTGAATAAAGCAATCGGAAAAATCGCACATTAACACCAATTCTCTCCAGATAGCTTGATGAGTATTGAAAAGCATACTGTTTATAGCAGTGCTTTCATAACTTGATCTTATAGAAACAACAACATAAGACATATTGCAATATAAAGTATACCTATATTTGTCATGTTTTGCTTTCACGATATTGGAATGGTATATTAATTTGCTATAACGTATCTTTATTTTTTTCTACGAATTTCTTTTGTCAGTGCTAGTTCCAATAAAAGATGCAAGGACAAAAAACAGACAAGGTTGGATGGTTGAGAAACATACTCTAGCAACGTCGTACATGTATGAAGAAGATACATACAATATTCTATGGAAATCGATTTTAAATGCTACGCCGGTGACTTTAATTGTATGTTCTCTGAACATGTAGGGATGAGTGTAATTGATATTTCAATGTAAATGTATTTGTTAATATTATTTTTGTATGTTTTTATAGGCATCAAGACATGCAATTGTTCATATATTTGTGAATTTATCCAGTTTTGTGGAGAGAAAACAACTTCGTTTTTCATGTTTGATTTCGTAATTTAGACGATCTCTGAATGCAACATTTACAAAACCAATAATACATTTGTAATTTGTTGAAAATTTAAATTTGCGGTCAACCTGTACTTAAGAAACACACGGCAATTGGGTTCCAAGGTGAAATATTCACAATCCACAATATTAAGTAAAACACAAACACGATTTTAGTTCTCAATAATAGCTTTCTCTTAAGATCTGTTTGTCTGTGAATTGTTTTAAGTACATAATATTGCTATGATTTTCGTCCATCGAGAAAATCATTTATATTTTCATTTACCTTGATCATTAGTATGTTCTATACACCATGACAAGGTGTGTCTTTTTTGTCATTTCCCGTTTTGTTCATTTTGTTTGTACGAAGAAGCTAAAAATGCACTTGCTTCCAATATTTTATATTTGAGTGTTCCCGGTGAAGGTTTATAAAGGGAAATGCATAATAGTAAGTGTTTTTTTTTGTCTCCATCTAATGATAAGTTGTGTGAAATTGAATGTATGGTTCGAACAATGTGTTAATCTAACCTGGTGCCCGTCAGGGTAATGATTTGGTCCCAGTACTTAAAATCTTTCAATTCTTCATGGGTGGATTAAGCATAGATAAATTATATTATAAAAAAAGCAATGGAAAAGGTTGTGCAATTTGATATATTTTTTTGTGCTTTATTATTACATATTTGTTTGTTTTTATAGTGGTTAGAATTATTACACAATATTGACTGCTGTACCACAATTTCTTTTACATTTTTACCTGTTACTAGTATGTTTGTTTTTGTGTTTGTTTTGTTTACGCATCGCTGTCAATATAATGGATTTATGATGCAACTGTCATACAAGTGAGGGGTTCATTTAGCCCTAACAACAGGTTCAATCATGCAGGTTCTACATAAGAAGATGCCTGTACCAAATATGGAAACTATTAGTTGTTATCCATTTGTTGGTGTGTTTGAGCTGTTGATTTTGCAATTTGATTAGATACTTTCTGGTTTGAATTTTCCCCGGAGTTCAGTATTTTTAAAGTCATTGTTTTGAAAAAAAGAGATAAAACAATCAGCTTTAGTAAAATTTGTTTGAAACGTTGAAGTTACTACTGGTTGTTAAATATTTAACACTGAACACTTTATTATTTGAAAAAAAGAAGAACTGTAGCTTGAATCCTATTATATGGAGATGTGGTTTAATTGTCAATGAGACAACTCTTCACAAGAGACCAACTGACACAGAAATTTACAACTATTAGGGCACGAGGTCACCATACGGCCTCTACAATGAGTAAAGCCCATACTGCAGATTCAAAATTTAAAAGCCACGAAATGAACAATGTAAAACTATTCAAACGAGAAAACTAGCTAACTATTTCATGTAGTATATGTAGTATATGTACAAAACAAATTGACGAAATAAAACTTTGTGACAGATCACCAAACGACAACCACTGTTTAATAGGCTCCTGACTTGGAACAGGCAAATACGTATAAAATTTGGCGGAGTTAGACATGTTGGCTGGACACAAACCCTTCTCCAAACCTTGGACAGTGGTGCAACAGTACAACATAATAACGAAATATAGAAATCAGGTGAAAAAGACTTAACTCATCAGATGGATACAAATATAAATACATCTAACAAAAAAGCCATGTACTTCTATATGCCAACAACAAAATATACTAAGTACAGATCTGAGTAATTGCAGTTACTGACAGCTAGTTGAAAGCTGATAAAAGAAATCATGCATCTAAGACTTAAATCAAAAACTAAGTTCACATGTATTCATACAACCAACTGACCGCCATACAGAAGTAATACAAAAAAATAAGGGACTTCAAGGTATGTAAAGTGTGATTGATAGAATACAAACGAAATATAGCACTAGTGCTTATGTTTCAACTGTTTCAATGTGTTTCAATGATTTATTTTTTCAACCTTCAGCCATTTGTCTAATTATTATCTAGGGACCTCTGTATCTATATGGTTCAGTTAGTTGTAGTACGTTTAGATCCCTTTCTTTAAGTTAGAACATTCGACTCCTATCTTAAATGACATAAATGTGCAGTATTCCTGTTGCTGGTCGATGTTTTTTGTTTTGTTTTGCTAACTCCAACAATACAAGTATTACCAAGAGTGCTTCAAATGACGTTAATCACCGTTAAATAATACATTAACATCTTAAAATCACATCAACACCTCCACCACACCACAACTCCGGTACCATAAAATCAAACTAGAATTTCCATAACATCTGTCTCTTTTAGCAGCCTCAAAAGTGGGACGAAAGATACCAAAGGGACAGTCAAACTCATAAATCTAAAACAAACTGACAACGCCATGGCTAAATAAAGGCAACAGTAGTATACCGCTGTTCAAAACTCATAAATCCATGGACAAAAAACAAAATCGGGGTAACAAACTAAAACCGTACTTGTTTGGCTTTATAAGTTATAAAAATGAAAAAGACAAACAGAAAGTGACTATCAACCTGTATCTTCGAAATACAAACCTTATCTGTCTCTATCCATAAGTCATGTTACCCCTTAAACCAATACAAATACTGAAGCTGACACACAGGAACCATAGTTTCAAAAGTAATAATTTTTGTAACCTTAATATAGATTACCTTATCCCTCAAGTTTAGTTTCCCGGATTTGTTTTTGTCTCAATCGATTAATAATTTAGTTGTATACTACTGTTGCCTTTATTTATCACAGGAATAGATTACCGTAGCCGTATTTGACACATATTTGGGGAAACTGTGGGTCTTTAATGCTCTTTAACTTTGTACTTGTTTGGCTTTATAAGTTATAATTATTTTGATCTGATCGTCACTGATGAGCCTTATGTAGAAGAAACGCGGGTTTGGCTTATTACATTATAATCCTGGTACCTTTCATAACTATTTGAAAATTAAAAGTTTTTTTTTCATTTTAATAAAGAGTAACAAATACGTTTCTTTCTACCATAATTAGATTTTGTTATACTGGTTAATCTGAGGTATGAAAACTACTGAAATGTAAACCATTATATGTCAATGTACGGCCTTCAACACGGAGCCTTGGCTCACACCGAACAACAAGCTATAAAGGGCCCAAAACTACTAGTGTAAAACCATTCAAACGGGAAAACCAACGGTCTAATCTATTTAAAAAACGAGAAAGTACATATTAAAGGGTGGTAACAAAAAGACACTTACGAAATTTTCGCTGCGAATGAACATGAATATATAGTGTATTTCATATGTTGTTTTGTTTAGGAATGTTGTCATAAAACATCTTAATTAAAAAAGTCTTGGGTAATGTTTTAACCGTCCGCAATTTCACTATTTTCGACTTAATGTTAAAAAGTTTAAAGATGAGGCTACTCTCCAATTATTATCAAATAAAAATACGTTTTTGTTGATGTTTTGGACTACAGATGACTGGGTTACATTCATGCATTGATCCTGAAGTGCACACACAAGCAAAGGCCAGAGGCTCCTGACTTGGGACGCGCAAAAATGCGGCGGGGTTAAACATGTTTGTGAGATATCAACCCTCCCCCTATACCTCTAGACAATGTAGAAAAGTAAACGCATAAAAATACGCACATTATAATTCAGTTCAAGGGAAGTCCAAGTCTGATGTCAGAAGATGTAACGAAAGAAAATAAACAAAATGACAATAATACATACATAACAACAGACTACTAGCAGTTAACTGACATGCCAGCTCCAGTCTTCAATTACACTGACTGAAAGATTAGGATTTCATTATATGAACATCAGGCACAATCCTTCCCGTTAGGGGTTTAGTATCATACCATCATAACATATATGAGAAGAACATAACCCGTGTCATGCCAACAACTGTTTTTTTTAATAAATGTGTTTAGGTCCGATGCAAAGACCCTATAAGTGAATCAATATTAACGCCAAAATATGCAATCTTTAATGACCTGACAACAGTATCGTAACTATATCCTCTCTTAATAAGTCTATTCAAAGTTTTTTTAGTTTCTGAGGTGAATGCTGACAACTTTGTGCTTTATAAAGAATATTTCCATAAAAATTTGGATGTGAAATACCTGAACGTATAAGAAGTCTGCATGTTAAGCTATAACTACGAATGATATCCTTATACCGATGATAAAATTTAGTAAATGTTTTGATTAGTTTGTGATATTGAAAACCCTGGTGTAATAATTTTTCAGTAATACATAAATTTCTCTCGTTAAAATCTATAACATTGTTACATACACGAGCGAATCGTACAAGTTGAGATATATAAACAACGTAAGATGGTGACAAGGGAACGTCACCATCTAAAAATGAATAATTAACGATGGGAAATGAAAAATCATCTCTTTTATCATAAATTTTAGTATTCAGCTTTCCGTTACAGATATAGATACCAAGATCGATGAAGGAAAGGGCAGTGGTCATTGTTAGTATTAGCTTTATTTAAAATAAGTTCAACAGGATAAATTTCTTTAATTTACATACTGAAGTCGTCATTATTGAGAGCCAAAATATCATCCTAATATCTAAAAGTATTATTAAATTTGTTTATCAGATGTTGTTTCGATGGGTCTTTGCTTATTTTTGTCATACATTGTAACTCATAGCAATACAAAAACAGGTCCACAATAAGTGGTGCACAGTTAGACCCTATATTTCTCAGTTCATTTTTCTTATAATTTGTTGTGTAAGATTACATCTACATCTATCTATTTCTTTTAAAAAGTTTTGATTCGAGGGTCACTGTTAAGTCTTTTGTGAATGAAAGTACAAAATTTGAATCCTGATACTTTAGATAAGTTTATCTTGTTTTGAGAAAAACGTATTAAGGACCATTAATGACAACATTAAGGCAATATTCAAAAGATCGAAGAAAAACTGTCGATTTATAAAATTTAAATGAGAAAATAGCCAATCTACTCAGGCAAAACACAATGTATAAAGAGTTAATATCTATAGCACCGTTCAACCCAACCAAACTCTGGCACAAGATTTTGTCTTTATCGTATTCAGTCAATCAGTGAACTAAATCTGTTTTACAAAGGAATATTTATTGAATTACCAAGGACAACTTGATGTGGCGCACTTTAAGTACTTTAAGTAAAAACGAACACAAATATATATTTGATCAAATTTTTGCAAGAAGTATTGAAGTTGTTATCTACAGTCCCTACTATGTTACTATGCTGGCGTTTATTTTTGTTGTTGTCTTTCAGTTTCTGTTGTTCCGCTGTTTTCCTCCTATAGTTTATTGTTATCCCTCGTTTTTTGTTTGTTACCAGGATTTTCTCTTTTTCCTAATCGAATTATGGCTATTGAATAGCGGTATATTACTGTTGCTTTTATTTCTTAAGTAATTGAAGTCATGTTACATTTTATATAGAATCCTTATAAAGTTATTAAAATTGTAGTACTAAAGTCTACAAGTGAAGACGTGAGAGAGATAAAGGAAGATCATCATCCAGCTTGTTTTCTTTCAGACATTTTGTGTTGAGATGATATATTTGTGTTGCAAAGTGCATGAATTTAAGAAAAATATAAGAGGAACCCTTTCCTTAGTCGATCATTTATACGTTCATATATTTATGTTTCTTTTTCTAAACAAAGTGTTTTCAACTTTATAATACTTAACCCCTTACCAAACCATGTTTTGTTACAACTATTTCAAATTCGCACTATAAATCTAGATTATTTAGATGTTTATATCGCATTTTTAATAAAGCAATGAACAAGATTTTGTAGCGGTACGTTGTATAGGTGTGAAAGGTTATATTTATTTTCTGAGTTTCCCCGGCCTGGTAATGACATGTATATACGTTTCCTTCCTCAAAATACGTCGATGTATTTCATGAACATGTTGGCCAAATTACTTCAACATCAAAGTTTGCTAAACTGATTACTGTGAAAATCAAAAAAAAACTTGTTAACTATATCATTGCATCGGTATATACTAAGATTTCGATTATTTAAACTTTTCATAAATAAAGGTAATAATACATGTCCAGTTGCCGAGCTTGGAGTATATGGTTTGTTATTTTGAGAAGATTGTTACCTGAATTCTTGTATGTGTTTGTTGTTTGACCTTTTATTGAATAGACTTGTGTTTGATTTGTTGTAATACCCCGTCCCCTTATTTCAAAGTTCTTTAAGAGTGCATACAAAAATAAGACTTCCATATTGCGATAGTGTTAATTTTTTTTACTTTTCTACAGTGTAAAAAATCACCATTCTAAAATAAATGACAACTAGAAACAGTTTATCTTGCTTTGTTTCATGAAATATGATTGGCCTACTTAAAAACAATGTGTGTTTTGTCTTTCGGAGGGATAAATGGTACTTTGTAAAAAAAAATCACTCTGATTGAAAGAAAAATTGTTTGAAACTGTCATTATCAATATAGTTGATTTGTTATTGATAACATGTTTGCTACGTTTTGGGGACGAGTTATTTAACAAAGAATGGGTGTTTACATGTTCCTTTATTCATATGTGGTTGACGTTTTATAAGAACTTCTTAGAAACAAAAGAGAAGTTACCAGTATTTATAAACTTCACTAAATGATGTAATCTCATTTAATATTTACAAATTTGGTGACTGTGCTGAACGCATCTATCCCATTACATTTGTGGTAACGGATACAGCTGATACCGTTAATTTGAGAAGATTTTAGCTTTCTAATTCATAACTTTCGATTTCTTTGTTGCAAAAATCATACAGCACCTGCATATGAAGTTTATATCTGCTTCAGTTGATAAAATATTCCAGGGCTTGTTTTTCCTATCAGTATTTCCTTTATTGAGTGTTGCTAGTCACACGGAACCTGTTAAAGCAAGAGTTTCAACTGGTAAAGTTGAAATCATCCCATCGTACATTTCACGGACTCCATCACGAGTTAGTTGACCGTTCTAGAGTATCCATTTCACCGATGACAACATATATGTTTAAATTGTCGAAACTGCACGAACAGCCCCTTTAACCCAAATGCATACTGAGTTGAGCAACATGAATAGTGCTACATATTAAAAAGGATTTGTTTAGCCTTCTGGAGAACCTGATTTCACCCCAAACTTTTAGTTTGGTTCGTGTTCATAAGTCTTTGGTCTTCTATATTGTTTTGATTACTGCTGTTTATCTGTGTCTTTTTTAGCCATTTCGCCATCAGTTTATTTTCACCTTTTAAGTTTCAATGTCAATTTTGAATACTTCGCCTCTTTTTATCAAATAGATTTATAGTCTTAAAATTAAAACATACTATTAGATAAATAACTCAACCACGTGCATACCGTAAACTCTTATTAATGTGCTTATCAAGTTTATATTAAAAGGTAAATCAGGTTTCAAACATCAAAATGTTTTTGTTCATATATCAAAAAAAAACATGTTCAGTTACATATAACATGTATAATAGACATGAAAAACTCACGACAACAGTCTGTCCGTCCATACAAATGTATATTATCAATAGAATACACTCTCTGAAGTTTGACTGCCCACCATTCCTGTTGATTGAGTATACTGTCTGTTTTTGCACATAGTAAATCCGACGACCATTAATACTTGGTATGGACTTGTTTCAAACAACTGCGAAGTCAGAGTCACAACAGACATAATGGTTTCCATCATGGATGTCAGGATCATCTTTGTAGGTTTATCAAATGCCATATTTCCATCTGCTAAACCTTAAATGAAATACAGGCTAAAATGACACGTGTGTGCCCTTATTGCTGCAAGCATATATCAATCTTAAAAAAATATATTGACAAATTGTATTGAAACATATAACTATTAGACTATTAAAAAGAGCGTGATCAATTCTGATTGGTGTGTTTGGGTTTTTTTGATTGATGAGTCATACCACAGGTGAGTTAAGTGGCGATGAAACGTGTGTTTAACGATCTAAATAACATGCATGATATCTTGGATGTGCTTTTGTTTTTACTTGACCTTTACGTGTACAACTGTAATAAACCCAGTCATGAATGATTATTTGTCAAATTAAAACGGTTTGGAAATGTTACGTTATCTCGTGTGATCCGGAAGTGTAAGCAGATCCTGCTCCACATTGGACACGTTACGTTATCTTTCAATTTGTTTTGAGAGGTTAATGGAATGGTAATAATTATTGTCTGAAATCATAAATGTTTATTTATGTTATATTTAGTTCGATTGCAATTTATTGCAACAACACGTCTCTCGGAAGATTTCATCTGATTACAAACTAATAAGACCTTCTATTTGTTATAAACAATGTAAATCAAATAAGTACACCGAAGAAAATTTTTGAATACGCATCAATGTATGCTAGCGATACCTGTTTCCTGAACTACCTTCTACAGTATGCTGACTGTAATGAAATTGAAGACAATAAGTATTTAAGTAGAATTTAAAGAAAATAAAAAATCTCATTTTACAAGAATATACAAAGATCTTCGCCATTTTATATTGGCAATCAGACCACATCTTCTTTTTTATAAAAATAATCATTTCTAAAGCTTAAACTGCAATAAAGGGTAGAGGGAAATATTTGATACTGTTTTAATTGTATTTAATGAAATGTGATCAACGATTTTAAAACTGTCATTTCATTGTAAATACTTGTAATATTATACCTGAAAAGGTGTTTTTGTTGGTCATTGTTATATATCACACAAGGAAGAGTAGATATATGAAGATTTTAACATCAGGTATTTCTTGTGAAATACAGATTATACAACGTCTAGATTGTACTAAATGTGTTCACATTTCTAATAACAGGAAACAAGAACTTTAAGGAAAAAAATATTAATTTTATAAACAAAATTATACGCAATAACAAGAAAAAAGGTAAGAATCTTTTTTCTTTTTTCTCTTTTATATTCTTTTTTTAGTTAATTAAGTTATTAATATATATGAAACAAATTCACCACAAACTTTGAATGACATTAATATGAGATATGAATGCAAATTATCTTTAAAACCCAGAGTTTATATCAAAACAGCATGATAAGAAAGCGAAGTGCTATAGCAATGGTCTAAAAAAGGAGAATGAATGTAAACAAGTGTATTAACACACCATATTATAATAGACATAATTGATTTATGACTTTAGAATGTGTAAACAAAACAAATAGACATACTAGGCAAACATGTCAAAAATGAAGGAACAGCAGTCAACATTGTGTTATGATATCAATCACTATAAAAAACAAACACATATGTAACGGAGAAGCATAAAAAAGGCAAACATACAGAGCACAATCATTGACAATTAAGCAAAAATAAAAAAAAAAGATCCGTATGTATGTGAATCAATTAATTTATACACGATTTTAAATTTGAATCGTTTAAATTGTAATGGGTCAATGTTTAACACTTTTACAACATCTGCGTATGGAATACAAAACCAATTATCGATATCGGTTTTTCAAACGATACTATTGATTTAATTATAAATCTACAGTTTTCAAATATATATTACACATAGTGTCATGTCTGAACAGACAACTTTTTACGATCAAGATGAGATTACAAATCGCTTGAAAACTAGGACAACTTATAACGTCATTTGTATCTTAAAGTAGTTCTCGGTATTATGAGCTTTAATATAGATTCGACATGCCAGAGGTATAACTTTACAAATATTTTCATTATATTGCAGTTTTAAATTTAAATAATTAGCACACACAATGAAAAAGGGACAGGTGTCTGGGTATAAGATTTCTCGGATTGAATATTTCAGTTAAAGTAGATAGGGTGTCATCCTCCATCTTGGATTTGGAAATACCAGAAGGTCTAATTTTAATAGAATGTTCAAATATTTAGAGAAGTAGGTAATTCAAGTTTAAGAACTTTCACTTCAATATAGAAAATGACATGTTTTATTATATTTATGGTTGTATTTTACAAAAAAGAAGAAAACTGTTTGATTAATTTTTTTTCTTCAAAAATTTGCCACATATGGGGAGGCAACTCAAATACAATGACAGTGGATTCAAATTAAGGTGCTTTTACAATAGAATGTGCTAGAAATTCACCTTTTTTTAATGTAGCAAGAAAACGAGTCCGGTGACCCCATTTGTTCGTTTTCTTAACTGAAAGCATACAATTAAAGCTATCTTCTTGTATGTTATCTCAAAATTGAATTTTGTAGTTTATGCGTTATTGCAGAAAATTGTGTTTTCCATGCATAATATATACAAAATCTGTCAATATTGAACACCGTGTAGCGTGAAAATAAGCCCCGTGACCCATTCTTGTCATTATTTTTTTAGAAGCATAACATAAACTTCATTTTATTAAAAAATATTAAAAAAATCTGTGGATTATAATTTAGACTCCCAATCTACCTTAAATAAGGACAAGCCGAGACGATAAAAAAAAAACATCTATGTTTGCATAGTTTCTTAGTTATTTTGATGTTGACTGATTTAATAACTGTTTGAAATAAACATAATACGTGTAATGTGGATTCATTATATCACACAACTCTGTTTGATTTAAAAAAAAAAACAGCAGGTTATTTCCAATGCTTCAGGTTTTGTTTACTTTTCATAAGATTATAACACAATGTTTACATTTAAAAAGTAAAATCACAAAAATACTGAACTCCAAAAAAACTTCAAAACAAAAATCCCTAATCAAATGGCAAAATGAAATGATGAAACACATCAAACGAAAGGATAAGAACTGTTATGTATACAGTACTTGCAACCTTAGGCGTAAATATTTCAGCGATCAATCAGCGGTCATCGATCAGTCACCGATCAGTCAAGTTCGCGTCAAACTCACGTCAGCAATCCGTCATACTTATAGTAAAAGTAATAGACTGATCGGACGGATAGTACCGATCGACCTTGATGACGGATTGAACTGTAATACGTCACATGATAAACTAATACAAATTACGGAATCTTAGTTTCGTTTAATTTAATTAATGTATGGTGAATGGTGAATGGTGGAGGGATATTTTCTTGAGTAGATTTTTTTACATTTTAGTGTCGTAGAATAGTCATTTTACAAAACATTATTGTTTTATAATCTCGTATCGAAGACCTACTGAGTTTTATTTCATTTAAATAATTTTCGTGTACATATTTATGTGACTTATGTGATTTTTACCACGCGGCGTGTGGTGAGTGTTGGTAACTGTCGTCTGCCCTCATTTGCGTCAAATTAGTGATTGCTACACTTTGAGACATCATATGACTTTTATCGTTTTAAGTTAAGCCATATTTTTAGTGACAATTGGACATTTTAAACTTGCATGAATTACACAAATTTTCTGGTTTTAAATATGGCGGCTGAGTGAAAAGTCCATGCAGCTGATTGGCGCCATTTTTGAATTTTGAATTTTGAATTTTGCTTTTATATTTCTGTTTTTCCGCTTATATATCACAAACAATATATACAATACACTGCTGTATTAAGATCCTTGCTTTGATTAACCAGCTTCTATATATATATAATAGCCAACTGTAGTCAAATATAGTGATGTATCCTATAACTTGAATAACAACAATATATATAATCTATGACTTCAAACAAGCTCCGAAAGTAACTTGCTAAAGTACAACCTTCTGTTGAATCTATGCAAGCCATTATGACGGCACAACGTAGTGACAGTAAAATGTTCCATAAATTGGTAAATGCGCAAAGAAAATCAGGAAAAAACATATTATCAGAGCTTAATGTTCAAGGAGAAATTCACTCGTCAAAGGACGACATTCTTCAAGGGTGGAACAAACACTTTAAATAACTTGCAACACCACAAACGTCAAACGAAAATGTGGAATATACAGATAGAGAATTTGATATTGACGTTATCGAAGAAATCTGCAAAAACAACGCCTCACCTATAATTTTTACAGAAGAGGAAATTTGTCAAGCAATCGGCAAACTTAATACCAAAAAAGCTCCAGATATTTACGGCATCACGGTAGAGCATATACAATTTGGAGGAGATACATTAATTAAGGCAGTTACAGCAATAATCAATCATATATGTTCAACAGCATCAGTACCTGATTCCCTGAAATTAGGTATACTTACTCCAATCTTCAAAAACAAAGGCATACTATCTGAAGCAAAAAACTACCGTGGAACTACGGTTCTACCAGTTATAGGGAAAATTTTAGAATGTCTACTCCGTGATCTTATCAGGGACTTCATCAAAATTCTACAAAACAGGCTTCAAAGGGGATTTACTCCTACAGATCCCCGCTCTACAGTGCTCTTATTCTTCTAAAATCTATTTTGGAATCTCTCGATCAAAAAACATCAATCTTTATAGCTCTTTTGGACACAAAGTCTGCTTTTGATGTTGTGAACCATAACAGCTTGTACCGAAAACTATTCTTGTCAGGTGTAGGAGGTACACTCTGGCTACTAATACGACAGCTAAGTACTAATGAACTCACTTCTATCAAATGGGACGGTCTTACCTCTGAACCATTCCTTATACAACAAGGAGTTAGATAGGGTGGAATTTTCAGTACTGAACTGTACAAACTATATGTGAATGATGTACTTGACCAACTAGAGGACAACGGGTTAGGAAAATATATTGGAGACATCTACTGTGGAGCGCCAACATGTGCCGATGATATTGTCTTGGTAGCAAACTCGCCAACAGAACTCCAAGTAATGATCTCAACGGTGGAAAATTACAGCAAACACGAAAAATATGTTCTTCAACCTACTTAGATCGTTGTCTTAAAAAACAAAGGCAGTAACAGTAGCGCCAGTTCTCTCCAAGACTTCTCAATTAATGAGCAAGCAATTATTCAACCAGATTCAGCGGTACACCTGGGTATTAAACATAATGCTAACTTTAAAAAGACCATCACCTCTCACATAAATGAAAACATATCGAAAGCAAGAAGAAGTATGTATAGCCTAATGGACGCAGGACTCCATGGCAAAAATGGACTTAACCCTACAACAAGTCTACATATATTTCATACATATGTTCTACCGGTGTTAACAGACGTCTTAGAAATTCTCCTCCCAGATAAGAAACAACTAGATAATATAGAAGTATTTTATCGAAAATCATTAAAGCAAATTCTATCCATGCCAACAAATACAGCAGACGTTGCAATATATACACTTGCGGGAGTTATTCCTATTATTGGGACAATTCATAAATCAGCCCTTAACACCTTGAATAAAATCTGCGACATGGATTCATCTGTGGAAAAAGACCTTGCGGTTAGACAACATGCATTAGTTGGATTTTTCTCTTCTAGCTGGTTTGGAAAGCTTCGAAATCTCCTTGCCATTTATGAACTCCCATCAGCACAGGATATTCTTGATAACCCATACAGCAAGGAGCGCTGGAAATCAATTGTAAAAAAGGCTGTAGACAATTATTACAAAGCTCAAACCACATCTTCTGCTCGTCTATACTCATCGCTTCGCTTCTTATCCACCAATAATCTGTCTGCTATGGAATAGACCACATCCAAGCTTAGCCAGTGTGAATACCTCTTCTCAAGATATCAAAACACAGTCGACCCAACATGCCTATTATGCAAGGGTAGGCCAGAAACAATCGATCATTCCCTTATGGAATGTCCAGTTTTGCATGAAATCCGTTCACCTTATCTACAAGAATTATATAATTTTATTTGTAGTATTGATGTGTGCATGAAATGTAGTATCCATTGTAACATCACACTAGACACTAACTTTATATTGGACCCTAGTAGCTTTATTTGTGCTTGTGGTTGTAAATGTAAATGCATGGATGTCTGCTACACTGTAGAATACATCACAAGGAAGCTTTGATTTGCTCTACATGGACTACGAACTCGTATTATTAAAAACCTTCCGCCAAGCAAGCGTAAGGGTCTTTGACAGTAACCAACACTCATCTCATGAGGCGTACGTAGTATGTCTTTTTAGGTAAACATATATATATATATAAACATTATTCGTCATTGTGCGAAGTGCTCCTTTGAAGGAGGGATTTTCTCAAACAGAACAGAACAGAATGGCGACTCATGAAAATCGAACGTTCAATGATACATTTTGTTTATTAATTATTTAGCAAAGTTTTATGAATTGAAATGAAAAGACATTTACAGATAAAACCTAAATTAAAATATCATCATTAAAGAACGGTCTTTTTAGTTTTATTTAGGTTATATATTTTCAAACCCGGCGAGTTCTAAAACGGTGTCTACATCGCGATTTTTATTTACTCGGGAAAAACAAAATGCAAGGATCAGTTCTTGAAAGATGTAGTCTATTTTTTATTCAATATTTTAAATTTTTGTATCCTTATCATCATAAAATTCTTTAAAAAAAAACTTATCATAATCACGGACTTTCTATATTCTTGTCACAATCGAAGCCTTTAAAATAACAAATTACAAAAATAAATGCTGTTGTTTAGGAAGAAACATGAATAATTTTAAACAATTAATGCAAACAACATTACATTATATTTTTCTGATAGTCTTTTTCTACCTTAATAAAAAAATAACTACCCCTAAACAATAAAAAAGTACAAACATCCAATGGTGGTAAATATAAATATATTCCTTAAAAAGAAAGAAATAATTTTCAGCAGATTAATTCTTGAATAATTCACATTTTTCTACAAAAAAACATATGAAAATCATTTATAACAACTGATTGCAATTGAAATTACTATATTTTCCAATAATTTGAAAAAAATTGTATCATTTTTGATAAAAAGAAGAATAACTTTGGTTATTTTAAACAATGTGAACAAAATTTTAGTATGATTTTTCTGACATTATTTTAATTTATGAAAAATAACCTATACTAAACTATAAAAAATACAAAAATCCAATGGCGGTCAAAACTTTTTTAGTAAAATGAAGAAATATTTGCAATTTAGGCAACACTTACAAAATGTTAATATCTTTTTCCTTAAAGTAAGTATATTTTATGAAAAACAGCCAATCTAGATGTACAAAAAGTACTGAAATCATATGATGGTTAATAATTGGTATCAAAATAAATCAAAAACTGCATTATTTTTCCACAAAAATAAAAGTTTAAGTATTTTAATTCTCATTATATCTCAATTATGATTAGAAGACTTGTCTCAAGATGGTAAAAATAACTGACTTCAAATAAAATAGTATCATTTTTGAAAAAAAAAGAATACTTTTGGTTATTTTAAACAATGTGAACAAAATTTTAGTATGATTTTTCTGACATTCTTTTAAATTTATGAAAAAAAAATATACTAAACTATAAAAAATACAAAAATCCAATGGCGATCAAAACTTTTTCAGTAAAATGAAGAAATATTTGCAATTTAGGCAACGCGTACACAATTTTAATATCTTTTTCCTTAGAGTAAGTATATTTTATGAAAAACAGCCAATCCTGATGTACAAAAAGTACTGAAATCATATATTGGTTAATAATTTGTATCAAAATAAATCAATAACTGCATTCTTATTCCACAAAAATAAAAGTTTAAGTATTTTAATTCTCATTATATGTCAATTGTGATTAGAAGACTTGTCTCAAGATGGTAAAAATAACTGATTTCAAATATAAAGTATAATTTTTGATAAAAAGAAGAATAATTTTGGTTATTTTAAACAATGTGAACAAATTCTAGTATGATTTTTCTGACATTATTTTAATTTTATGAAAAAAAACTATACTAAACTATAAAAAATACAAAAATCCAATGGTGGTCAATATTAACGATTATCGTAGGAAGAAGCATATTATTCTGTTATACTATTTTCACTTTTTTATTGCAACTTATTTTATTACAAATTAACCTGTAAATTTAGGTGTCTTCGTAGAGGTCCGCGTTCATCGATTGTAAACACTGTCGAGATCGGTTTACATAAGAATTTTAAATATATACGTATCCGTACGATCCGTGCATAAATTTAATTTACTGATCGATCAATGACAGTTGTCAGGGTAACTCTTACATAGGTTATTTGACTTATCTGACGGATCCTATGGGTCACTGATCACCGATCACTCATCGATCAGTCAAGTTCACGTCAAACAGTAACGCATAGTGTTGCAAGTACTGTATTATGATTATGTCTGGTTGATTTGTTAACGAAATGTTGTAAACACAATGGAATGGTATGCGCCTGTCATACAAATGAGAGGTTTATCTAGCTATAACACCATGTACAATTCATTAGTATCGACATTAGGATAGGCCTCTGCCAAATGTATCAAGTCAGGAATTTGAAAAATTGTTTTCGATATTGAATTGATATAAGTATTTTTTTGCTACACTTTAAAGAAAACAAAAAAAAAATGTTTTGAACATGTTATTGAATAATTCAAGTTTTCGTATATTTTCAACAGTTGTGTTTTCTATAAGATACCGAAAATTAATTTATTGTTCTTCGTAATATCTCGCTTTATGGGAAACGTCACGTGTGTAGGGACCTTACTCTAATCTGATTCAAACTTCTTGAATAAAAGTGTTTGTCAAGAAATGCGCTATAATCACACCGTCTTTGTAAAATGTTGATTTTTATGATTAACTATGCCTCGCATACTATTTTTTTGGTCTGTTTATCATTTTCTTTAGCCATGGTATTAGTAGTTTTTTTTTTTCGATCTGTGAGTTTGAATGTCCCTCTAGTATCTTTCGTTCCTCTTTATAATAACTCAAAGGATGTTTTAATTCAAAATGTAAGGTTTAAACAAAGTTGTTGAAATGAAATAAAGCGATTAGCTTAGTTAAGGTTGTTTAAAGATGTGTATATGAAACTGTACGTGTAATGTTTTGAAATTAACAATTTGCAGTTTCTGAAAACATTTGTATTTGTAGTTTAAATTGTTTGCAATTTTGAATAATGAGGACGCAAGTCAGTCAAGAAGGGGTCAAGAAGAGGTCGGGAATTCGTCAAGTAGCGAATGAATTGATCGAGAAAGAATCGTTCACGGATCGGGTTTGGTCCGAGTACAAATATGTTACCGATCAGTACTCGATCATTTCGACCTTTACTCGACTAATTACGATCGTTTTTCAATCTCGGCAATTTGTTTGATCTGTGTTGAAGACTAACTTGACCAAATCCCGATCGCTTCCCGATTACTGCTACTTTTTTTTAATCTCAGACCAACTCGACCAATACCCGATATCTATATCACCAAATCTTACAACTATTCGACCTTTAATCTGTTATACACGTGAATACAAATATCTATAAAAGGGTTGTTTCCAATTTTTGTATCCTCTTATGCATTAGGTTATTAAAGATTAAAATTGCAATTTCGGCTAAAAATCATTAAAAATACCTTAAATAGATTAACCAAATGTTTGCGTTACTACATCAACGCGTTAGTAGCTGTTTAAAACACTAATCATGCTATTTAAGATTTCTAAAAAGTTGTGTCTATATTTTATCAATCATATGTTAAATTTAGCAACACGAATCTGAGATGGAAATCACTTTAATGTGTTTTACATTAAGCTTTGTGCGTGATACTAAACTGGCTTATACCACGCACATATACATTGTATCTATCAAACTATACATCAATATTAAAGAAAACATTTATTAAACTAGTCATGAAATGAAGGTCAAAGGTAAATATTTGATACTGTTCAAAATGTTTTTTTATGAAATTGGATTCAACTATTTTAAAACTGTCATTTCATTGTAAATACTTGTTATACTATACTTTTAAATAGTGTTTTTGTTTGTCATTGTTATATGACGACACAACGTTAACATAGTATTTACAAAAAAAGAAAAGTCGGACAAGGCCATATGTGAGTAGAACATGTAGAAGTACGCAAAATTTATTCATCAAGTATTTTGTTTGAAAAAAAATATATATAACTTTTTTTTTGATAACAAGAAGTTCAAGGAAAAGAATAGGAATTTGTGTAAACACAATTATATGCAAAAAATGATAAAGGTAAGAATCTCACTTTTATGCTCTCTTTTATATTGTTGTATGAGTGATATAAGTTATTAATATGTATAAACAAATTCACCACAATTTTGTAATTGCATTCATATAAGAGATGAATTCAAGGTAGCTTTGAAACATTAGATAATTATTCTTTGATGAAAAGAGCATGACAAGAAGGCCAGGTGCTAAAAGAAATGGTTTTTAAAGACAGATAACCACAACATTCGTTTTGTTGATTCAGCTTTGCCATTTTATTACACGCACATTAAATATACTGAAATGTAACCTGTGTCATCAAAAGATGTCCATAAGTGTTTCCATTATCACCAATGAGTATAGTGAGTGCCTCTAAATGGATACTGTTTTATAGCATGTACATAACGTATGGATACAATTGATGGAACGCCATAACTGTCTTGTTATGACCATTTTCATTATATGATGTGCATTTTTCAGGATCAGATGTGCATTTATCTTTATATGATTTACACTGGTCATTATATGATGTGCAAACACCTTTATACAATGTGCAAACACCTTTATACAATGTGCAAACATCATTATATGATGTGCAAACATCATTATATGATGTGCAAACATACTTATTTGATGTGTATGTATAGTTATATGATGTACAAATATACTTATATAATGTGCAAACATTCTTATCTGACGTGCAAAAATCCTCATATGATGTGAAAATATACTTATATAATGTGCAAAGATACTTATATGATGTGCAGATGTACTTATATGATGTGCAAGTATACTTATATGATGTGCAACTATACTTATATGATGTGTAAATATCCTTATATGGTGTGGTGATGTCATTATATTATGTGCAAACATCTTTATATGATGTGCTTGTGTCATTATATTATGTGCAAACATTTTTATATGATGTGGTTGTGTCATTATATTATGTGCTTGTAATCTTATTCTTCGGTTAACTTCATTTTATGATGTCGAAACGTCATTATATGATGTGCTTTCATCATTGTTTTGGGCAATGAACATGATTAGGATTAGAAAGATTACTGTCTACGTCATAACTGATTCCGATCTGTTCTTGCGGAATTAATATAACCCCGTTAAAATCTGTAGCTAACGTTTGGAAAATGTTTGAGATTTAAAAAAAGAAAAAAACTTGTCATGTTGGTACCTTGATTTTTGATTAAAAAATAATCCCACCAGCTATTGTTGGTAAACTACGGAATTACTATAATGCCGGCTCAAATATGTTGCTATCAAAAGTGCATTGTAAGGGCATACGATACAGTTTTGATCAAATAATGAAATGTTGATGAACATTTGCTAAAGGCTTTTTTTTACCTGATTAATGAAATATAAAATAAAAAATATACCATCATGTGCTACATTTTGAGTAAGTTGAGGTTGAAATTTCACATATTTACCCAAAATTCGGATTTGTGAACGTATTTTTCCTTTCGACAGAAATACACATCTGTTTCTTTGTTTTAAAAGATAATCACAAGCTGATTTTTTTGTTAAATTATTTGTAATTTAAATTGGTACATTTTATTTATACAAATAAGTCATAGTTATCAAATATTTATGAATGTAGAAAAGAAAACGTCATTTTTGCTGTTTATTTATGAAATTTAAAAAAAAAAATGCACTATTGAATATTTCATGAAAATTGATACACATGATCTTCATACGTAATCAAACCAAATGTCATTTTAAAAAAAGAGGGGTCCATGTACTCGTTTTCAAGTTAAATCAGTTTAAATAATAAAACAGTCGAAAACTACATCTCTTCCCGATAAGTCACAGTTTGACGTCGCGAAAATAACAATTTACGTTAGCAACGTCATTACCTCCCCTGTAACTGTATCGTTTGCCATTAAGGTAGATCAGAAGCATATATTTTTTTTTCATAGAATGTCCATATACTTTGCAAAAATGAAAATTTTACTAATATACAGATATAATAAAAAGTATGGGTCACCGTGCGATTTTCCAAACTATGAGTCATTGAAAATTGCCTAAATGTGGTTAGATTGTTCATGAAAAAACACATGTGTGTGCAAAAAAAAAACTCTATGAGACAGAATTTTTAAATAAATTGTGAGAAGGTAGGTTTTATAATATGTTTTAAGAAAACAAAAAGAATTATGGTGTCACACAACTTGTTTTCTTGCTACAATTAAAATTTTCCCTATCAGCCCAGTATATATTTTTTTACTAAAAGAGTTATCTCCCCTTAAATGGCTCATTTGAAAAATGATTTTAAAAACAAAAAATTTATATATATTTAAATATTTTGAATAATACAACAAATAAACAAATAAACATTAGAAATGAAGGACAGAGGTAAATATTTAATACTGTTGAAAGTGTAATTTAATAAATCTGATCAACAGTTTTAAAACTGTCATTTCATTGTTGTAACAAACATACCTAAAATAGTGTTTTTCATCATAGTTATATCATGACACAACGATGACATGGTCTTTAAAAGGAAAAGTCGGACAAGGCCATATGGGAGTAGATATACGCAGTTTTAATTCATCAGGTAATTCTTGTGTAATACAGGTTATATAACTTCTATATTTTTCTTAATGTTTTCATATTTTTAAAAACAAGAAACAAAAACTTCAAGGAAAACAATATCAATTTTGTTAACAAAAATAAATGCAATAACAGAAAAAAGATAAGAATCTCTTTTCTAAATTATCTTTAAATTCTTCCATGAGTGATTTAAGTTGTAAGCATTTATTAACAAATTTACCGCAAATTTTAAATGGCATTATCATTTAGGCCAATTAAATACTACATTCACTATATTGACCATTCTAAAGATGTGATCGATAGTACACACATCAATGTATCCTCTAAACTATGAGTCAATGCTTTTAATGTACGTCGTGTCAATCATCCGAGACAGACATATGCCGAAAAAATCCAATGTCGGTGATCAACTCAATGTCTAAACATACAATTTTCCAACAAAGCTATTGCATGCTCAATATCAAGACAAATATGATACGCATTCTCACGCTGATTTTGGACTTTCCTTTCTGAATTTTCTTCGGAGTTACTTTTTTATATATATCATCGAAATAATCATGATAAAGGCTATAACATGTATAAGTAAAGTTCATTTCAATACAACGGCTATATAAAAAAGAGGAACTCGATTGGTGAACTCCTTCTGGTGTATTTCTCTCAGCAAGTATATCATGCATGCTAAAGTCGAAAACAAACTGATATGAGCGATAGCTGTTCAGCCTTGTGAGAAGCTACACATAAAGCCTTCACAGAATGAAGGATAATGTTTGTATCGGGCAGATAAATCGGCACTCTTTCTACAGGAGGCATTCAATCAAACGTCTTCAGTTTATATTGAGACAACTGTCAAACAGAGTTCAAATCTCCTACATAATACAACTTATATTGTTGAATCATTTATTCGTTTGTGTAAGGACGAAGAAGGCAACTTTGTTTGAAAGGTATCATATAGCCATTCGTAAAATGTAAGAATTATCTACACAAATACTGACATCATTACAAACAAATGCATTGTCTGTTTATTTGTTGTTTTTACAAGTTTTGAAAAGAAATGTTGAAATTATGAACTGCAATTCATGTAAAACTCTCCGTATGAGGGTTAAGAACTGACGATTGTGTTGAAATTAAAATGTATCAGACTATTTCACTTGACATATGTTATCAGAAAACATATCTGAAATATAAACTTGTTTTAAAAGAAAAGAAGGTTTGACGTTTTTTAGGAATGAATACACTTCTAATAAGGATTGTATATATTCATAGAATTTGGCATTTCTTAATATATTATATAGACCTATTACATGAAGGACGGAGTTAAAATTATCTGAGATTTTAACAATTAAATGACGTTTTTAATCATTTTTAAATTTTTTTTAAATGTAAATATCAATTTATATTGGATAACCTTTTAAAACGAATTTGTTTTTGTTACATTCGGTTGTTAATTCCGCTTTGCCATTTTATTTTACATCAGATTTAGATTTTCTCAGGGCTGCCTATCATGCAAGACCTCGTACTTAATTCGTTGATGTAAGGTACATTTTTCGATCCGAGTTTGTAATTACCTATCAATTGTTAAAAAAACATGACTTTGTATACAACTTTGGGTGACATAACAGATTATACACAAATAAACATTTAAACAAATTAATTGACTACTGCATGTATTGGTCATAAAAAAGTTTGAAATTATTCTTGTTGATTCCATTCAACCGGTATTTTGTATTATAATTAAATTATAAAGATATACTTAAAAAATATAGCATTGGTTCTGTCTGAACGTAATAACCTTACAGATGTGACAAACCCGTTTGAATAAACTTTTACACGGATTCTTCAGTGTGCACAACAATCGTAAAGTTATTGTAATGGCAACAAAATATAATAAGGTAATTCCTTTAATGGATTTAAAAATCAATTTCTATAAAATGAAGAAAAAAACATAAATGTCATTTTGACAGAAAATGCGTCTCTTTTGTATGTGTATATTTTCACCATTTTCAATGAACGGTTGAAAATGTAAACGACATCTAATGTGTATGACTCCCATTAGTAATACATGGTTGTTAATATATATTGTTTAAGATGTATTTGTTCAATGATCAAGACTTTATTATCATACCTGCATATATGGATGACAAAAATGGTTACTGGATTTTTCCAGACGATACTATTTCATTAATTTTTCAAATGTTATACAAAGTGTCACATCCAAGCCATTATACTCAATAAGATCAAGATGAGATGAATTATTTGGTTTGAAACCACGAAACAGGATAATTAAAAAGGTAAATACGTATCTTTAAGTAATTCATCGAAATATGATCTTTAACGATTATATCTATAGTTTCGACATGACAGTACACATTTTACAAATAACTTTTTTTTTTATCCACGACTACTATTTCACGTATTATACAATTAACGAGTTAAACACAAAGAACAGTCGTTTAGGTATAAAAGAAATTTTAGAATGTATTGAGAACAAGGCGGGACGACAAGACACTCCTTTCTTCATAGATTTGGGGTAATTTTGATGTTCACTGACTTAATGAAATTTTTAAGTTACCATTATATAGATTATATACAAAATGGTATACGAACAACATATAAAACTTAAAACCTCTGTTTTTATCAATTTGCAATCAATATCAGATTGTTTTCCAATGCTGGAAAGTTGGAAAATATATCTCAGGTATATGATCCTTATGTCGTTATTATGTTTGCTTTTCACGAATGTGACCTACCAAAAAAGACTATTTACTGAATGTATAATATCATGTATAATATGATGGATGCCACATGGGGAGCAGGGTCTGCTTACTCGTCCGTAGCATCTTGAAACTGAAATAAAAACAAAAGTATTCTTGACAGATAGTTCGTTAAAGAAGTTTATGTATATTTTATTTCGTTTGAAATTGTGTGATTCCCGTTTGCTAATTGTTTTAAATTATTTATAGATGGGAACTAGTGTAACTAGTTCTGATACTGGTTCTGCACCAATATTTACTATTTTAAAGAGGAACAAAGGTATATGCCATTTTTATGTTGCTTGAATAGAAGAAATTTGTACTCTAAAGTAAAGAAAAACTGTACCGCAGAGAAACTAATATTTTACTGCGAGAAACTTATCCTATATTTGTGTTCGTCTTTTTTATAGCCTATTGAAATTAAGAGATTGAATACTAAAAATTCGGACGATCAGGGCTGTGTATCTCATCTTTCTGCAAATATTTGTACCAACATAAAGAAATAGTTAATTGGGTCAAACTATGCTACCAGAATACCAGAATGTATGCGAGAAAAACAAAATAAACGTCATACAGATATGTATTGAAATGTACTTAGAGTGTTGAAAATACTGGTATGATTAGAAAATAGTAGGTTGATAATTTGTTCGTTTACTTGATGAACCGTTAAAAGTTAAATTTGTTCTTCTTTCAGTCAAATGATCTGTATGCATTTGTATACGTTTTTTTAATTTGGAGGTTTGAATTGGCTATTAGTCTATCAATTTCTCTGTTTTGCACATTGCAAGTGCGCAAGACTTCCATTTTCAGTGACTCATTTTTTTTCTACTGGTTCTATCGGAGGTCGGTGATTGTTTCCGGCCTATGTTTATTACAGACCATAAAGCCAAGTCTGATAAATGAGACTTCTACTTATATAATTACACCATACAACAACTATATCCTAGAAACACCAACCTCAAAAGAAACTTAAGATACAACTAATATGTTCCAAACTTCATACTTTGTTATCAACCTTTTCAACGTTAATTGTACAATGCTGTGTTTTGAAAGAATAAAAAGAAAAGTTATTCATGTTATTTGAAAACCAAATTTGAAAGAAACAAATTGCTTCAGTGAAAACAAATCAGAGGCCATCAATACGCATATAAACGAAATAAAATAAATATACAAAGGACAGAAACAAGAAGGGATACTTAAGTGGTACTGATTTTGTGTATATATACCGCCTCTTGCAAGACAACTGCCAAGTCAATTTTTTTGTAAACGAGGTATAAAGAAGGGGCCTGCATCATACTGGAATTAGGAAAAAATGTAAATATATGTTTACTTGCTGACTGTGTCATCTCTGTATATCACATGCTATATATATATATAATAAGGAAGATGTGGCATGATTTCAAATGAGACATTTCTCCACAAGTGACCAAAATGACATTAAAATTAACAACTATAGGTCACCGTAGGGCCTTCAACAGAGAGCAAAGCCTATCACAAATAGCCAGCTTTAAAATGCCCCTGAAATGAAATATGCTGTTACCCACCTACGCGCTATGCCATTTGTCCTTGAATTCACAAAATACATAGTTACTTACCACCCCTCCCCTTACTCAATAAATAAAAGCAACCTGTAAAAGATATAGTAACTATTATTTGAACACTACACAAATAGCTCATGTTATAAGATAAGAAGTATGTACCTTTCTTAGGAGTTAAGTTTTCCATTGCTCTTTTTCTAATTTCTTTTCCTCGATTTTCTTCTGTTTCCTTTTTCTCTTTCTGTTTTTCTTTCTGTTTTTCCTCATCCTCCACCAATGAAAGAATTTCATCCAGTAAAGTTTCTTTCTCTCCATACTCTTCATCAATCCCTGAACTGGAATAATAATATAAAGTTGTTATAAAATTAACAAGAACACTGACGTCACATGCAAATTTTGTAAAAAAGAAATGTTTTTTTTCGAATTCATGTTTTCCAAATAGATTTATAAGTATTTCAAAATTTAGTTATAATATAAACATTGCTATGATTTTTTATATTTAACATTTTATTTTTTTATTTCACAGTTCATGAAGACATGATAATACCATAATTAGTATAAACTAACATATTAGAATCTGACAATTGCAAAATCTATTTGCAACATTTCAAATTGTACCAACTTATTTGTAAATAAAAACTACACACAAATGGAAGTATGGCTGCATATGATATACATTTTAAAACAGACTTGATTGCACTAAAAATTGCTTAAGTGATTTCTTTGGAATAAGGAGAGGGAAGCAGCAGTCAGGCGGAAGGGATCTAGAGAGAACGGATAAGAAAAAAGGCTTAAACACTTTCTACCTTGACAAATGCTTGAATAAATTATAAAATGGTTATAAACTTAAAAGCATAAATACCTCTTCAACGAGTCAGCATTGCTTTTTTTATGCTGATCTATCAGCAAATGTGTTCTCTCCCAGACGCGTCTTGCATCCACCTGCAGATTAGATCTGGTATCTGCTACGGCTGATGCTATCTCGTTCCATGCAGACTTGTTCTGAAATGGATTTTTAGCCAGGACCTCTCTCAGTAGTACCAGGTCATCTTTTGTCTGGAATCTGACTTGTTTTTTTCTACTGCCACTAGTGAAAGATGTCATATTTGCAGTTCCTAAAAAGGGACAAACACATTTCAAGAGTTACAAAAATAGTTGATCAACCCCCCTTTTCACTGAAATAAAAAAATATTTAAAGCACCAAAAGCGGGGCTTCTCCTTAATAGTTTAGATCTGCAAGTATTTCAAGACTCTTATGAATTTGCATGTCTCTCATTCAATCGTAAAAGACACAATTTGACAGCATCATTAGTTCACGCACCTGCTCACGCCCCCCTTTTTTTTTAACAAACTTAAAATCAGTGAATTTGCTTCTTGAAATGATTCTAAACTGCAGAACTATTCGTCGCCGAACATGTTCACTATAGGGTAACTATAAAATAATTTTAGAACTTATTATAATGTAATTTTTGGATAATTGAAAAACCTTCAATATGCCGCCATTTTCCGTCAAATACGTCCCATATTCACGTTCCATCCTGATGTCATAGAAACGTTTTAATGACTCAAAATACTTTTAATACTTCAAGTACATTCTATTGTTCCTGTACATATTCAATTTTATTCACGAATATATGTGTTTTAAGAAAAATAATCCACAAGTTCTTACCTTCGTGTAGCCACCGCTTTACAAGTTGTCTCTGACTTGTACGTTTCACCGCCAGGCAAAATCGATGACGTAATACGCAGGAAATTGGGTGGTTTCCCTAGCCACACGTACACGCACACGTACAAGTTCCGATGCTAAACCTCTCTAATAAATTTGTAATATGCTTCAGTTGTATAAGCATTGGCACATCTCATTACCATGGGGATAATTTGACCCCGCCCCCTCAGTTATGATTTATTGACTTTGAAATTTTGCTTAGTTTACATGTATAGGGTTGTGTTTAGGTTTGTGTAAAGGGAACTACTTCATGGAGATTGTTAAGCCATGTACCTATAGTCATGGTTCATTGACTTGAATATTTGCAAAATTTACATGTTAAAGTGTTGTTTTTTTAATTTCAACATTTGCATTATCGAATTTACAAAAAAGCGAGATATATCACTGTGAAAACAGTATATTTTTCTTTTGGTTGGTATTTTGTTACTTAACTGCTATCTAAAACACGCTGTATCCCAAAGTGTATTACATCCATTGCTAAACCATAGATTTTTTAATATTGTTTATTAAATGTAAAGAACGGATAGCGTATGTATTCACCATATCGAACCATGAAACCCAAGTTTTAACATTACTTTGGTCAAATTCGTTCAAACTTTCACAAATCAGTAGATAAAAAACACCTTCAAGCAAAGTAATATTTAAAAGATTTTTATATTAAAAATACATACATAATTTTGTTGGTTTGGTTTGCTATTAAAACTTCATTCTATTATGTTTTTCAATATATTAAAACAGCTCGTAGTGAACACTATTATTAATGTCTCATGCACATGCTATTTACAGAATAAACAAATCAATTGTGATAAATAATCATTGTCAGTTTTCGGGAGGAAGGAGCCAGGTCCCCCTCTCGACACACACTGTGGTCAAAGTCTATTGTTATTCGTAACAATAGATCTATCAGGTTTACACTTGTTTCAGAAATAGAAACTATGAAGCATTACACCAGAAATGGGTTGTTATATGGCAAAATATCAAATCAAGGCGAGCGGTACCCGTAAAATTGATGAACAAACAGACTTCATTCAGTACAACAATTTATATCAAAACAAAAGGATAGTAGCTCGAACATAATTACTGTGGCGTTGACTTTGAAATAATCAACAGTTTTCTGCGTTACCCTACATAGCAAAAACAGTGTAAGTTGTTCTGTCGTTTCACACAGCGTTGACATCAATATTGTAACTGCTACACCGAACAAAAAACCAGTAACAATAAAATTGCAGTTGACCGCAGCTTCGTCTTTTAATATGACATAATAAAACAATGGAACCTTTCCTAAGGAATATGCAAGTTGTTGTCGTCAAGTTGTTTGATGTGTTTGAGCTTATGATTTTGCCATTTAATTAGGGACTTTCCGTGTAGAATGTTTGCTCTGAGTTCATTAGTTTTGAGATTTCTAATTTTTTTCTACAAAAAAATAGTCTTGGCATACATATAAAAAAAAATGTAGAACATATGATGCGGCTATTAAGATGAAGAAAATAATTCAAATCATGTCCTCACAAAATATTACATTGAGACATTATACAGTCTATATTGGTATGATTACTCATTTATTTCCGACAACATGACAGAATATGACAGATATCACGATGACAAGGTAATGCATTCACATTTCCGTGTATACAACGGGGAGTTAGAAATTAAAGAGGGACGAAAGATACCAAAGGGACAGTCAAAAATATGCATAACCATTCTCAGACTAGATGTCTTATAAACTTTTCATAGTATTCAAGGACAAAGACATTATATATAAATAAGATCTGAATTAAACTTGTTGCCACTCATATTACCATGATAAAGATAATATTGGTTCCAACAATAATAGCAATTGTATATACTGAATAATAACTTACATAATAGCCGTCTTTATAATTTACTGATGCACCTCTTTCTAGTAATCCTCTAACTTTGGCAACTGTGCCATCAACTACTGCATCATGAAGTTCCTATAAGAATTAATATCATGATAATACTCCATTGAATAAACAATAAAACTGGCAATAAACATATATGTTCAAAATTCATATAACACTTTTAAAAAGGAAACGAATCACAATTAAACACCAATTATTCAGAGAATATTTGAAGGTCTTTCCACAAGTAAAGTGGAATGACCTAACAAAAGTTGGCAAAGTCACTTCTGCATATTGTAAATCCAATATCGGTAATGGGCATATACATACGAATTCACACGCATATTTATCACATAGCAGGACAATTACTGCAACATGATTCAGTATCAATCTCATTCTTTATATAGATAAAGACAACGGTAGTATTCATCTCGTCAATAGTCATAATTCTATAAAAGAAATCCAGGAAACAAGCTAAAACCGAGGGAAACACATTAACTATCAAACAAAGTAAATGGCACAACAGAATTGGGCTGTAGATAATAACTGTTATATTCCTGACTTGGTACAGAACAGATGATTGAACCTGGTCGTATGGCTATCCAAATATCCCGCTAATTTTGCAATGTCATAAAACCGACGTAAGTCATAACACTACTTGATAGTTATCTATGCAGATAATTATCATCTTTTAATTGTAGATGGAAGAGTTTCAATACCAAATACTTCTTCATCGTTTTTAATATATCTGTAACTATCTTTATTAAGCTTTCTTGACTTGATAAATACTGTATCTGTATAGACTGGGTAAAGGGAAACAATCATGTTTTCCCATCTAGATACTGTGACACTCCCTGTTAGGAGACAAGACGTCATTGGCGCTGTAAATAGGAGTAAATTGAATAAAGCAGTCGGCTTTGACTATATTCCAGCGGAAAGTGTACGTAATAGCATATAGCTCAATGAAAATGAAATTTTATGTAATGAACAGAACAGTTTTCGAAAAGTTTGAAACTGTACAGATCATGTTTATGTATTAGATAATATTGGCAAAAGCAGAAAAAATGCAAAACAGGATACATTTGTATGATTTGTTGACGCAAAGAAAGCATTTGATACCGTTAATAGAGACTGTCTACTATTCAAATTGAGAAAACAGGTATTAGCGATATGTTTTAAAATTGTATATCTTCTTTATACCGTAAGTCAAGTGTGCAGTCAGTGTAAATATCTTAATTACATCCTTTTTCCCTGATGCGCTTGGTGTAAAACAAGGCTGTGATTATCGGCAACATTATTTTCTATGTATGTAAATGATTTAGTCTCAGATATTAAAGAAGCAAATTGTGGTATCCAAATAGACAATATAATGGTTTATATTTTATTATACGCTGATGACATTGCATTGATTGCACCTGATGCAAAGAACTCCAAAAACAGTTCGACATTTCAAAGAAGTGTTGTAAAAGATTAACTCTAAATAAAAACAAAGCCAAGGTTGTTCATTTTTGAAATAAATCTATCAGACATGGGGTCAATTTCTTTTGAAAGTAATTAACTACATTCAATTACAATTAAAATATCTTCAACTGAACAACACATTACATTTGATATTTTTTACCAATTTAATTAATTACTTTCCAATTACTTGACAAATGTTATTAATTATTCAACTAATTTTTAAAGGATAATTTAGATAAATATTGAAGACATGCATTTCTCCTATGATATGTACATAATTATCATCCATTGCTTTATAGTAATAACAAAACGTATCTTCAGCGACTATTTTGAAATTCATTCAGTATCAAAGATGAGCAAAACTTAGGTATCGTGGTTGGTTAAATGCTCAAAATGATTAAAAGCCTTTGAAACATAAAATTTTGTTGTTTTGAACTATTGAAAGGAGTAGGTTCAGTAAGAACCCTTTTGAGCCCCACAATAGATCAGTTTTACAAAATTGTGAACATGTTATCTTTTAGCTATTATATTGGAAAGCAGAATGCTTCTGCTTCACAAATATTGGCTGTTTTTGACAATACAATGCACATATATCGGGTACTTCTATCATAAAGTCATGCTAAATTACTGAAATCTTCACAATTTTAGTATTTTAGTTAGATTTTAGACGGTTTCCGTCTTAAATGAAAGTGGCCGCATTCGTGTTCATTCATAATATTGAAATTGTATTTGATGATAATACATAACATATATAAAGGTTGAGGATAAACACGGATGCGACCACTTTCCTTTTTGACAAAAACCATCTGAAAAGTGACGATTGTTTTGCATATTTGATAGTTTTTTTCATATCTTAGCTTGAATCGGAGAGTTGTTAATGACTTAATCAGTTAAAATATTTCACATAAACTAATTGAATCAATTGAAATAGGCACTCAAATGTTTAAAAAGTGTAAATGTAATTGAGATGTAATTGAAATGAAATTGTGAATTACAAACAATTTTGGCTATGTAATTCATTACTGTCAATTGTAATTGAAAATATGCTAAATTACATATAACATTCAATTACTTGAGAAATTGTAATTAATAACGGTCAATTGCAATTACATATTTCAATTACCGCATGTCTGAAATCTATACAAAGAAGTAATTTTCAGTTCAAATGTGGTGAACTTTGTTTTGATTTTGCAGCTTGTTATAAATATCTTGGTGTACTTTTGAATGAATTTTCGGATTATTCAATAATTGCCAAAGAATTGTACAAATCAGCTAATAGAGTCATGGTGTCATTAAAACAAAATTTTGTAAAACTGGTGATATGAATAGTGGTGTGTTTACTAAATTATATGATATCTTAGTCAAATCCATTTTTACATGTTTCCTTTGTATATATAGTTTGTCAAACAATGCTTGTAAATGTTTCTAAAGCGTATGCAAGAGAAGCAGCAATTTAGCTGCCAGAGGTGATATGTTTTTTTATCAGGTGATGCATTACTAAAAATTGAAGCTTTTAAACTATGGAATCGTCTTAAATGTGACAATACCAGTAATATATTGTTACAGGCGGGCGAGTAGGGGTCGAGTGTACTTTTAATTCCGTATGATTGCTTATTGACAGTGTTCCTTTACTTAGTCTTGTTGTAAGTGTAGTTTGTTGACTCAAGCATAATCATATATAAAATGATGACCTGCCTAAGCGGGAATATTTATAAAATCGGTATTTGGTTCCTAGACGTCCTTATGTAAGCTTTTAGTTTAATATTCCAAAAGTTGTAAAAAGATAAATATAGACTTGAAATCCTATCGCATAGCTTACGGTAAATAGCTTATATCGAAATGCATTCTGTACCTAAATAGCTTGGTTGACTTTAAGGGTTGTTTTGTTTATTGTTCTGCTCTTTTTGATAGCCAGATACGATATGCCAAAGTGCTAGTGCGACGCCGTATTTATACTTGACGGTGAAATACATCCGCGACTCACAGAACTGAAAATCTACTATAACTTTGAAATTCTAAGGAAAACTCTGGCTCATGTCCCAAAATTTCGTTATACATACATGAAATCGCGAAAGTTTGCCTTTAATTCCAATAAATAAGTAACATGATAAATATAAACCTTAAAATTCCATGCTCTTAGCCTTATACCTTTACTATATGACGTCATTGAAATCCCAAAATAGTTCCTTAACGGCGCTTCACAAAAACGTACTTAACGTAATAATATCTTATTATTAAATATCTTACACAATAAAAGGAAGGCCAGGAAGTAATTTAATCACGTTTATGTATTATTATAACTTTATAAAGAAAGTACCGTTACCCGGAAGTGACCATTCGTTGCAATAGGCGAGTGACTTTAACCATAAAATTAAATTTTTAATGCACCTACCTAACACACGGTTAAATTATATATCATTTGAAAGCTACACATCTTTACTATCTGTTTTGCCCGGTCGTAAAAAATTCGTACGGTGCAATTTCCGTCAAATCAAGATCAAAGGCCAAGGACGAATAAGTGCATATTTTTTAAGATTTCAGCCTGATTGCATAATATGACTTTTATATACTAAATTCACATATGCAAACAATTTAAACTTTTAGCAGAGAGATTAACAGTCATTATTCAAATGCATTTCTTAATAATTAAAGCGAGTGTTTGACAGAGAGCTCATGTTTCCTGAAATTCGAGTAAAAGTTAACAAAATGTGTGAAAACCCAAATTTTTCTTTCTGGTGCAAATGCTAATCAATTAAAATTAAGTAAAACCCTGTAATGACTATCAAAGAAGTTTTTGACATCATAAAATTTCCTAAAATTATGCTTACTTCTAATCAAACAGCAAATCATAACAACTCATACAGTTGCCCAAAATACCGCCATCTGCGAAAAAAACAGCTTTTAAGCATTTCTTCCTATTTAAACATTGTATGTGGTCAATATAAGATTTAATAAACAAATTCTTAAGAATCTGAAAAATTAGGAGTAAAGAAATATGTGAGCGAATCATCTTATTGCTTGAAATAAAGGGGGTGAAACTAAGAGATTGCAAGATGCATTGTAACTACCAGACTGAAATAAACATATTTCGACTTTTCTAATTGTTTGTTTGTAGATTCATTATAAATATTGATGTAGTGAAAAGACCTTTTATTTATTTAATGTGAATTATAAATTTAGACCAAAATAAATAGAAAATAAATTGATGAAAATTGAAATTTCAAAGAATTTCAAAAACTAGTAAACATATTATAAACCTGACTTCTTGATTGCTTAAATTGCGTTGTTCATTGTTTACATGCATTAATTCATCAAATAAGAATAATTTTGAAGAAAAAATATTCATTAATACGCAACGATTCCAGTTACAACTAGACTTCCTGAATAGCTTGAATGACTAGTTCATTTTTCATACGAGGATGAATTCATGCAAGAGTTCCTGATGACGACCGAAAAGAAGCTATCATTATCTTGAAACTTCACTTTCCATTATATAGATGGTGTCATCTCACTGAATGTTGGACTCGTATTTTCCATTGAAATTGAAAATAAAAGACTCAACAGATATAGTTTACTCTATCACGTATCTTGAAATCAATGATGAGGGTTGGTTGAGAACAAGTTTTACGACAAAAGAGATGAACATAAAACAACCCATAAAAACACCCCTTACTACCAAATTATAAACTGTTCATTTCTATGTAACAACATTATAGCAACGCCTGCATATCTATACTACTAAAGGAGGAGACCGATTTCGTTTGGCCTCAACTCCTCTGAAATAAAGGCAACTATAGTATACCGCTATTCAATAGTCATCAATCGATTTACTAGTAACTGAAATAAATCCGGGTCACAAAGCAACAACTAGGAAAACGCATCAACTATAAAAGGAACACAACGATATAACAGAAACACAGAACTGCTACAAAAACAAACGCCAACATACAAAGAAACAGATTATCCGATACAAACTGCCATATGCCCGACTTGGTACAGGACATTTGAAGACAAATAGTGGTTTAAACATGTTTTAAACCAGAGTTCAAATGCAAAGTTGAAATCATCCCTTTGAAAATTTCATGGACGCCACTACGAGTTGGTTGACAATTATGAGATATCTGTTTCGCCAGATGACGACTGATAAGTTCCATCGACGTAACCAAATAGCCGTCATTTCTGCCGTGAATGTCACCAACCGAATAAGGCTTGGCACCGAGTTAGGAAATACATGAGCCACAAGACGGGTAAAAGAGAACTGTGGTGTAGTGGTTAGTGCATCGGACTACTAACACAAAGGTTCCTGGTTCGATTCCCGTTCCGTGATGAAAATTTCAGGGGCTGCATTTTCGGCTCTTCCTTGACACCATTTGTGAGTATGGTCTTGTGGAAACGATGAAAGTCCGTCGGAAGGGGACGATAAATGGCTGACCCGTGTTAAGAGAGAGCCATATCTCTTGCACGTTAAACACACCTTTGTAAATTTCGAAAAAGAGCAGGCTAATGCCGCTACAAGGCAGAACTCGCATCCGCAAAGTGGAAAGCGATTAATTTAAGATGCAAAACTTGTTTCCCAATCCACTATAAATAAATATGTTTAAACTAAGACGGTGTCGCATGTGGAACATGATCTGCCTACCCTTTGGGAGCCTCTGATTTCACTCAAATTTTTTTTGGGGGGTTTGTGTTACTCAATCTGTAGTTTTATATGTTGTGTTTTGTTTACTGTTACTTGTCTTGTTCGTTTTTTGCCCGGCTTTGTCAGATCGTTTTTAATTATGAGTTTGATGTCCCTTTGATATATTTCGTCACTATTCAAGTAGGAAAAGGTTTAAAAATTATAGATCAGTGTAGCTTAATGTATCATGATAACGATTTGGTTCTATATATATATTACCTTGAGCAAATTAAGTTATTTTCGCGGATATTTGTCTTATTGCGTTAATCTTCTTCACTTAATGAGGTGATTTTTTGGCCATTTTCATTACTGCAAGTTAATGTCTTTAAAGTAAAATAATACCAAAGGGACAATCAACATCTCAAACCATGAATCAAATAAAGTTAATTTAAACCATGAACAAAATAAAATTAAAGTCCAAGAGACGAACAACAGTCCAAAAAACACAGCATACCATGAAAACGAACACTCCTAAAACAGCGAATGATCTTACGAGGTCAGGAAGGGTATTTAACTTTTTCATTTTGTTATTTCACAACTGCTTATAGTGTTTGAATACACAATGACATGCATTTGTATTTTTAAAGCTTATGTAGAAAATACTCAAAGCATCTTTTATTCAAATAATTAAAGCGATTAAACTTCTAAACACATTTAATATGACTTACTATAACACGATTTTAAACTAAATAAGAAGCAGCCGCATTTTATTTAGTTCGTTTACATCCCGCTTTAGACAACCAAGTGTTTCTAAACAAGGTTACTTATTTCAATGTTGCCTACGATTTAGTTGCAAAGTAAAGTTTGCATTTAAACATGATTACAAAAAGTAAAAAAGTTTGACTTCGTAAAAACATATTTTAACCTCAATTACCTCGCATATATTCTTTTCTTACTTTCAATAACCCTTCTTTTATTATGGAAAATCATTCTCCTCCCTGATATTCACAATTAGCGATGTGCTATTTTAACATAGATTAACAAAATGATCTCTATTTGCAGATGGCAGATTTTTGGGCAACTGCAAACACTTCAATAGAAGGCTGTTCCATGAACAATAATTAATAATTGCATCTTAAAATTACAAAACAAATATTCCATGACCTAAAACATATACATTTATCTATTTTTTTAGCATACAAATATCGATTCCCCAAGATGTATTTTGCTTTTTGAATAATTTTTCATTTTTTTAGGATTTGTGATAAATTTCAATTTGCGGGAAATTTTGCGCATCGAATCTCTTATTTCTTGTTTGATTTGGAAATGATGTATCATGTTCCATAAAGTTCATATGATCTTTTGGAAAATGTTATGATACAAGAATTAGAAAATGGCGTTTTATTTAGTAATCGCAAAAATTGGAATGTTTTTTCATGACCTTTGACCTTGTTTTAACAAAAATTGCACCGTACGATTTTTTTACGACCGGGCAAAACAGAAAGTACAGATTAACAGCTTTCGAATGATATATAATATAGCCGTGTGTTAGGTGGGTGCATTAAAGTCGTTAACTAAGCGTCTTTTGAAATAAGTCACTCGCCTACAATTGCAACTTCCAATATACGTAAACAAGCACTCGCCACGATGGAATTTAAGGGAAAACTACCCAAAAGATGTGTCAAATAACACTGAGACTGAATGAATAGACAACAACAAACATGTTTTACAAACCCATTAACCCCTGAAAGTGTGAATTTAATGTAGACCCGTGAAAATCGTGATCGAAGTGTCTGTTCACTGACAGTTGAATTTTACCGCTATGTCAATAGTTATCAAAGGTACCAGGATTATAATTTAGTACGCCAGACGCGCGTTTCGTCTACATAAGACTCATCAGTGACGCTCATATCAAAATATTTATAAAGCCAAACAAGTACAAAGTTGAAGAGCATTGAGGATCCAAAATTCCAAAACGTTCAACTTGATATGTTCATATACGTTATGTTAAATGTTATGTTATCTGAAAAAATTGGTACGAATTATAAAAATAGGCAAATTGATCTCCAAATTGAGTTTGCCAAAGTAGTCTTAGTGTATGAAAATCATTTAAGACCGTTATTTTCAGGTTTTCAGATATTGATCCCAATAAAATTTAGAAATATAAAATGTGTTGTTTCTATACATTTATAACAATATGTAAAAAGGTTCATACTTGGCCGATTAGTAGCAAATCGTCTTGGAGAATAGTGTGTCATTGTTACCTCGTAAAAATAGTTTGATTCAAAATGTAAAAGATGAAATTAATATGAGTAATGTATCGGATTCTATGCAAACTTTTGAAAAAGAATCTTGGCATCATGAAGTATGGGATGATAAAAATAATATTATTGGTAATACATTAGGATTTTATAGATCGTTTAAAACTTGTAATGGTACGGAGCCTTATGAAAAACTTGTTAATAGAGGTTTCTCAACATATTACGAACGGACGAAACTCTACGAACGTATCGTTATGGAGCAGTAATTTTGTTATAATAAAATCCATAATAAATGTCTACCGATACTGCAGTGTGTTTAAAAGACAACAGTTAACAACTTAATATCCTTTTTTGCAACCTTGCATTTTATTGTTGTCATTAAACATCCGTGTTCCAATTTATTTTCTGTTGTTGACTGTTTCGTTTTCTTACGTTGAGTTCCGTTTGTTGACATGTCGTATATATGCTTTCGATTTACCTCCCTTATCCATTCAAAAAGATTTTTTTTTTATAATGTCCTTGATTAAAAAATTCAACACATCTAGTTTGCAATTGGTTGATTGATTGTTTGGTGTTTAACGTTCAGTGGCAAATATTCCATTCATTTCATTGCGAAATAAGCGTTTGGTAAAGGATTGATAAGTGATCGAGATAACACAACGTTAATATATTTCATATATCCACACGTCCTTTCTATGGGTCCAATCGGTTTGAGTTACTATGAGTTTCATTATTTCGTATCGGAGAGTATCTTGAATAGATAAGTCGTAACCTAGCTTTTTTATTTCTAATATTTATTGGGAATCAGTTAAAGAAATTCAAAGGTGCACTCGATCTATCGTTAGAAATAGAGTTGTGTGTGTTCTTGTTGAAAGTATGAGTGCTACAGCCCTAACACAACTGGTAGTCACATAGTTATCAAAAAATATATTTTTATATATTACACCTCTAACTAAAAAGAAAAATTAGAAATATGAAAAATAGAGGAAATATGCACAGTATGCCATAGAAGCTTAACGGGGAAAAAAATATGTATATACTCATAAATATACTATAGAGGAAACATACACACATAGAATAAGAAAGGCCATGATAACAAAAAAAAACGCAATATATAAGTTGAAATATGTATTTCAATATTTTCCTTTATTTTTCTTGTTAAATCTACCAATTTATAACAATATATCAATAAAAAGAGATCATTTGGATTTTTGTGGTTGGGGCAAAGAAGTTATCCCGGAACTTATTGGGATGTTTTCTTTTCAAATTTAAATCGAAAGGCGTTCACTCCTAGATTTATTTTACCTCGTGTCCACGAAAGAATTTCTACCGTTAATTAGCTTCTAGCTAAGATAAAAAAAAATCTTATCCCTTTTGATCCATATACATGAATCTATATTTACCATTTTCACATACACTAAATAGTGATGTTGTCATCATGTTTATTAAATTTCTTGTACGATTACTGTCCTTTGATTAAATATTCTTCACTTAACTTAATAGATCAACAAGACTTTCAACTGTGTTGATTGAACAGTAAATTATATATTATATTTTTATAATATCAAATAAATATAATATGTTTTTGATTTAGAATGGTTTTAAAAAATCAAGCATGCATATTTTACACGTAAAAGACATTTCAAAGGGAAGAATAGCACAGCCGATAATCCAAAATTATAAGATAAATTACTGCTCCCTCTTTTCTCGTTACGGCAAGTTACGTCAAGTTAGGGCGATTTTCGTTCGTTCGTAAGATGTTGAGAAACCTCTATTAATAAGAGATGCCACCGACGTATTGTATCACTTTTCAGAGCTGGTTCGTTACAACTTCAAATTGCAACAGGTCGATATGCTAGACAACTAGAACCTCTACAAGACTGTATATGTATTTTTGTGATAGTGGTCAAATTGAAGATGAAACACATTTTCTTTTTAATTGTTGTTTTAATCTGATGAATCAGCTAATTGAGCTCTTGGTGTTATTAAAGCAAAATCATATATGAATTATATGCCAAATCCTGTTGATTTTGAGTATTTATGCGATATTGAAAAACTTCGTTATCTTATGTGAAATGAGAATTTGGTTCGTCTTAAAGCTAGTTCCCTTTATTCTATGTTTTACCGACGAAAACATGTCATCTAGACTTTATATATGTTAGCGTCTCATGAGTCGTTTTTGACTGGCCTCCTTTTACTAAATGTTTAGTTCTTATGAATTTATGTATATAACTACAACGAAAGGAGTAGGTTCAGTAAGACCTCTTTTTGGCCCCAAAATATAGCAGTTTTTACAAAATTGTTAAAATGTAAACTTTTAGTTATTTATTGGACAGTAAAATGCTTCTGCTACATAAATATGGGCTGTTTTCGACAATACAATGCACATATAGCAGGTACTAGCACCATTAAGTCATGCTAAATTACTGAAATCTTCACAATTCTAGCATTTTGATTAGATTTTAGAGGGTTTTCGTGTAAAACGAAAGTGGCCGCATTCGTGTTCATCCTTAATATTGAAATGTACGTTGTATTTTATGATAATACATAACATATATAAAGGTTGAGGATGAACACGGATGCGGCCACTTTCATTTTTGACAAAAACCATCTGAAAAGTGACATTTTGGCATATTCGAGAGATTTTTCATATTTCACCTTGAATGGGTGCGTTTTCTATGACTAAATCAGTTAAAATCTTTCACATAAACTATCTAATTCAAATAAAATAGACGCTTAAGTGTTTGAAATTTAGTCAAATTCTTTCATCAGATGAACTTGAAATTTGAGGCCAAAATCGGCCCTTACCGGACCTACTCCTTTGTTTTACATGCACACCTATCAAAATTGCGGTTTAAATCCAACGCAAATCATAGGTTTGGACGTTGTTTTAAATTAGACTTGTTTATATTTTTTCGTTTGGGCCTGTCTTATATTTTCCTTGTGGTTTATATAATCCGTTCATCCTATGTTGACTCTTTACAATTCAATAGTCTATCCGAAATTGAGGTAAATTATATGGCCTTCCAAACACCGTTTCGATCCCTAAAATCACTGAAGAGACATTAATTATCGAAATCCGGATATGGTGTAAAAAAACGCACCTCATGTTTGTGGTTTACCATCTTTGTCCCAGGTTAATTGCTTTCTGTTTGTTATTTAATCGATTAAAGATCAATGTTGTTAAATCGTGTGATCAATTTATTTAGCAATCGTCAATGGTAGTCAGCAGGGTTTAAGAACATCAGTTGTTCTACCTGCTAGTCAAATGCGTTTTGTTAAAGTACACTTTCTCACTTTTTTTGTCTTTTGAAAAATGTTGTTTGTGCTGTATTTAGACCCCTCTCCGACGAAATTTGTTTTACATGCAGTTTTTATCCAACGCAATCATAGGTTTGAGCGTTGTTTTCAATTTATACTTGTTTATATATATTTATATATAGATACTGTAATGGATGGTGACACTTTGATAAAATATTTATTATTTAATCTTATTTTATATGTATAAGTAAAGGTCAAGCCTAGCAAACCAAACAGTTATATTGTCTGTATATTTATCATATGCATGCAAAAGTTGATAATAACCTCCAAGTTTTTATGCAACTTGTGCATTACAGTCTCCCATTCTGAAAAGCGTTTTAAACATATATACAAATCATGAAATACTAGTATATACTAAATACTTACCCTTTTAGAAATATCTATATTAATTTTAAATATATAAGGTATCTTAATTTAAAGTCGACCCTCGTACAAATCAATTGTTATACATGTGAAGAAAAATATAACATGTATTTAGACTAGCGACTCACCATGGTCACAGAGCAATGCAGAGTCAATGATAAAACTGGCATTCGTTTTACACGTTTGTTTGTCATTTTGTCTCTAAATTCTGTACTTTTAGATATATGTATGCATATTTTGTTTTCTATTTGTCATATATGAATCAAATACTTTTTAAAAGAAATAGACTATAAGAATGGATGCAACATCAGAAAAAATCAACAACAAAAAATAAAAAAAAATAAGACAAATGGAATGAAAACTTAGATAAAAAAAATAAAGTTATTGATATATGGAAAGCAAAGATCTAAATAAAACGCAAAAAATATGAAATAGGTAGTGATATTAACTATTTTCTAGATGTCAAGATGTGAGACCAAGAGTACACAACACTGATACAAGACTCGGTACAATTCAATATATAAAAAAAGCACTTAGCGATTTCACTTAAAATTAATCATTGTCTAGGAAACAAAAGAAAGAAATACTATGTGGGATCTGTCTGAAATAGAGGTAAGAGAGAAAACTTTAAAACATTGTAAATTGAAATGTTAACATAAAAGAGATTTAATTGAAAAATTAGAACACGAACTTAATCTTTTGAATGAAATTAATGATGATAACCTTGATGAAACAAAATATAATTTGCCAAACATAATGAATTCAACAAAGAAAACCAAAGAAACACTACAAACCCTGTATTCAGATAAATTAAAAGGGCACGCATAAGATCTCGAGTTAAATGGATAGAAGAGTTTTACATGAAACAATAGACAAGAAAAAAAAAAGAATTATAATAAATAAAAAAGGACTACGCTGGCGGGCTTGAAATGATAGACATAGATATATATATCTAAATGCGATAATTATCAATTGGGTAAAAAACTCATTGATAACGAAGACAACCTATCCAGCTGGAAAGTCTTATCAAAAGTTTACTTTGATAAAGGACAAGAATTCTTTATATTTGATATGAACTTTAACATTATTAATTCCAAAATTTTACTTATAGATAATCATAACATGGAAAAAAAATTAAAATATGAAAAAGATCCAGATCACATATCATATAAACAGATTATTCATCAACGTAAGTGGTGCAATACAAATTTCAAATTAAACGAACCATTTCTCATTTTCAAAAACTAGATAAATAGAAAAGTTTTATTTGTTAATGACATAATTTCTCATAAGAGAAAGATTTATCAAAATATGATTTTAGATAAACTATCTTGCCATGCTACTTTGTTTTCGGAATTTTCTAAATTAATGAAAGCAATACAAAAACCGTGGTTACATAAGCGTACTAAAGTAGCATCAATTAAAACAAAAGTTTAATCCTAAACCTAAATTTAAATTGTAAACAGAAAAATGCTATTAGTTAATAACATTTTCTCAAAAGACATTAGTATTTCCCTCTTTAATAAATATTATAAAAATAAAAAAAGACAACAAAAACAAATGCTGTACATCATCTTTTACTATAAACAAGATTATACATTGAAAATGTTAAGATGGTAATTTCTGTAAAACTTGTTCCCAACCGAACTTTTCTCTTAGAAAATAACTAGAACTCCGATATGTAATAAATTTCATATTTTTCTCTGACTGTTTATGACGTTTTTAAACTAACTCCATTGGATTTTGGGTGTGTTCTGATTTATAATTAAGTCTTGAATGCATGACTTTTTTAGTTAGTTGTTAGCGGCTTTGAACTAGCTGTAAGTAACTGCGAGTACTCTCAGATCAGTACTTTGTAATTGTTGGGATATACAAGTTCCCGGCCATGTCCACTTTGTGTTTTTGTTAGATGTATTTATATTTGTATCTATCTGAGGAGTTCAGCCTTTTTCAACTGATGTTTATAGTCTTTTCTAATGTTGTACTATTACACCACTGTCCGAGGTTATGCGGAGGGTTCTGTGTTTATGTGCCTGTCCCAAGTCAGGAGCCTGTAACGCAGTGGTTGTCGCTTGATGATGTGTTCTATATTTGTTTTTCGTTCATTTTTTGTACATAAGATATGGCGTTCTCGTTTGAATTGCTTTACATTTGTCAATTTGGGGCATTTATAAATGACTATGTGGTATGGGCTTTGCTCATTGTTGCAGGCCGCTGACCTATAGTTGTTTAGTTTTTCGTGTCATTTTGGTCTCTCTAAAATTGTCTTATTGGCAAGCATACCACATCTTCTTTTAGATATTTTAACCAACAATACAACACCACATGTTGTATTGGCAGTTATTCTTTTTATCATTATCACCGAGTAACCGTAAAGGGCCGTTTTCTTTTTTCTGATTTTTCCTTGTTTTCAAATACGGAACTCTCGGTAATATTATAAGCAATTAGATGTCTGATATTATTATGCATTTCAAATTACTATAAAACGTCCTGAATATCTAATGTGGAAGTCACAAATAGATGCACTAAACCTATAATATAATCTAGATAATAACATATTGTGTTTCATATGTTTAATGTGTATCTGTTGATTTAATTGGGTTTTTTTTTTTTTTTTTTTTCTTTATTATTGTTTAAGTTAGTCAGAGTGTACAAAATTTTCATTTTATAAAACATAAGACACTGCAGTCTTATAATAGCTTTCCCATTCATGACAAATATTACCATATCAAATAACCACAACAAGTGTTTCCCTCTTAAAACCTCTCAATTCGAAATATATACACATTTGCCAAAGCAATACTAAATATTAGAATGTTATTTTGTCTTCATCATTTCAACTGTATTTAAAACTGATTAATATTACTTTAAATAGTATTTACCTTATCTAGATCGCTCATGAGTCTAAAAGGAGAAAAAAATATTGTGATGTAAAACATCTGAAGTTAGTTGACCGTTTGAGAACATTTTGTTTTACACAAAAACATTTGTAGTGTATTTCTTCAAAATGCATGTATGGACATTGCTGCTGTAAGTCCTTCAAAACAAATAATCAAATGTCGATTTTGATTGCCTTTAATATGACGTCCGGCTTGACTCCGATTCAAGGAACAGACTTTTTCAAGGAAGACTTATTTATAGGGCAGTTTACATACTGATATAGCATTTGTCATTTTTATGGACAAGGTAAAGTGTTTTTTTTGTTTTAGTCTGTTCTTCACTTATCATAAGCAATTGGTCAAGTATATTTTGTGTATGTAACAATTGTAAGGTGTATATGTCTGTCTGACAGAATTTATTTGACCTGCATTTCTGTGATGTTTTAGTTTAACCTCTATTGTTGCGTCTTTCAATACAAATTTTACGGTCAGTAAAGAAGGCGAGACATTACAACGTGTGCAATCTTTGTTTGTTTGAAATACAACCTGTCCAAGCCTTATACAGCTTTCTTTAGCTACAGCCCAGTAGTCAACACTTCTGTATGTTGACATGAATATCAATAATGTGGTCATTTTTATAAATTTCCTTTTTACAAAACTTTGAATGTTTCGAAAAACTAAGGATTTTCTTATCCCAGGCATAAATTACCTTAGCCGCATTTGGCACAACTTTTTGGAATTTTGAATCCTCAATGCTCTTTAACTTTGTACTGTCTGGCTTTATAAATATTTTGATATGAGCGTCACTGATGAGTCTTATGAAGACGAAAGGCGCGTCTGGCGTACTAAATTATATTCCTTCTACCTTTGATAATTATTTTTCAATTATACTTCACTTTGCTGTTCGTGTCATTTTGATACTGGTGAATCTGGTCCAGATGTATCGTTTTCGTCTGTCATAATATCCTTATTTATAAACTTTTATTGCTTTTTGACTTGTTGTGAGTTAGGAAGCACGTGTCTGGTAGTTTAATGTTCTTATTATTGGAGGGTAGTTACCTTTTGTAATAAATCATCGAATTGCTAAAAACAATTATAAATGAAAGTCATTTGATTTGTATGCCCCATTTATGGGCATTATGTGATCTGGTCTGTACGTTTGTCCAAATAACTTGAAACTAAGTACACATGTGCCCTATAATATAATTTTTCTAATTGTAATGCCAAAAAATAGATTTTCTCCAATTCTTACGGTCCACTGAACATAGAAAATAAACTCATCATATATACCAGGACTCATTTCTGTTGATACGCTCAAAGACTCATCAGTGACGCTCGAATTCAAAAAATAATAGTGTGGATGGGCCATCCATGTACTAGGGACACATTTTGTTTTTTTGTGTTTAAAGTAATCATTTCGATTTTGACACTGCAATTTTTTATTATACTTTTGTTTTTTTCCTGATTATCATCTATTTTCAATGGATATTTTGATCAACATCAAAAATATAACTTATAAATAAAATACAATACATTTATGTTTACTGAACTAATAAATTAAGAAAAGAGGTAAACTGTGTGTATTATTATCTTGCAATAAGGACATTGCAAATAGTGGTATTACTTTGTTAGAAGTACTTGATATATGCATGCCTACTTTGATGATTTTGAATCTGTTCAAAGTTTTATTTTTTTTGTTTCCCTATATACCACTTTGCCTAATAATCTTATTTAGAAAAAAATCACACACCTAATTGAACGGGCATTTAAAAAGTCAGACTGCGAATATATATTTTCATACTCATTTAGGTAATTTTTTGTACAAAACAAATAAAAAAACCATGTCATCCACTGCATGAAATGATACGTTTACAAAATTTATTCTCATATTAAATTTCTAGTTTTAAATTTAACTTCTGGTTTACGAAGAATTATTTAAGTAGTTTATGAAAATTTAATGCTTTTGTTAAATTTCAAATTTTCTTGAGTTTAATTCCGATATACGGGTTATTAAATTTGTTAATTATTTGAAAAATAATACCAATTTAAATTTGTTATTTAAGAGATTTAAATCTAGTTTATCCTCATTAAACTTTTAGTTTACAGATAGGTTTATATTTTAACAAAACTACTAATATAAGACAATTTAATTGAATTTAAATTGGATTAAGTAACAAAATTATACGAATGTATTTTTTTCAATAAATTTGAAATTTAATGCCAGTTTTCGTAACGTGTTTATATCTTGTTTTATTACACAGGACTACTTCTCCTTCTTCTTCTTTGTGTCAAAAAGGCTTCAATACTGAAGAATACATGTTGTACAAAGTAAAACCGAGCGTTATTAAGAAGAAGAAAAAGACAACATTACAATCTGGCTTATTAAAATTGTCCAAACTGAAAAATAGAAAGTTTCGTTGCAAATATATCAACAACTTACGTAAGGAAATATTCAAATTTTGAATATCCCAAAACTTTTCACAATGACAACCAATGAGGGGTATAGTTAAACCAAGATAAAGGTCGTTCTCGGATTTCCATAGATATTTCTAGTTATTTTTCTCAAGCAGTTTTGATTATCCCCCTTATAATAAACTAAATATATTTTGACATTTATGACATTTTAATTACAATTGATAATATTTATAATAATCATATATATACTATTTTTCCCTCAACAGTGTACTGTTTCAGGTATTTCGTAAATATCGTTTTACTTTGGTAATATTTATAATGGGATACACTCTTTTTGTCAACAATATCTGTTTCAGAGGAAAATATTTGTTTTTAAATTAAGTTATCTCCCCTAACATTGCATTGGTAAAGCTTAAAAAATACATATGAAATCTGTCTTCCTCTTCATATTTAATACAAGTTTAAGAATGGATGGATAATTCTTTATAAATTTACAAAATTTGCCGCACACCAGTATAAAAGGACACAATAAAAAAAAGTGAGAGCTGTTTTAAGCGCAATTTTTTGAATATTCACGAAGTAAACGGGATTTTTCTGTATTCCGGTTGTATTTGCTCCTGACTCTTTCGTAATTCATATTACGCGTTTGTACAACATAGTTCGCGTTTCCGTAAGGTCTAGTTATGAGGGCGCATTACCCAGACGGGTTAAAATACAAACATAGTTTACACAAATATGCATACAACTATGACGATGTGGTATGTTACGGATGGATAACCAAGCAATAACGAAGCCGTACAGAAACATACATGTATATAGATACATTCTTTTTTGTGTTAACATGATATATACCCATGTATATTTCCAGACATTTATATACCAAAATGGAGACCTATACCTATTATAATGATTTAATATGCGCTACATTGTCATTACCTCCTAAAACAAAGCTTATAGACAGTCTATGTGTGATGTCAATTGGGTGCAAATTTCAAAATAATGCGGAATATAATGTGGTTTTAACCGCAACAAAATAAATACTACATCAGACACTTAATCAGAAATAACCTGCTGGTAATCTGTGAGGAAGGTATTGGTCTGTGTAAGAGTTTTCCATACTTTACCAAATTTTATAATTTCAAAATTATAAAAAAGTATTGATCGCTGACCCTTTTTTTGAAGCTTGAGTTTGCAAAAAAATATCAGATGAAAGGATAGCTTGTAAAATATGTTTCGGAAAGCAAAATTGAAACAATACATAATCATCTTTCTCATTTTCATAATCAAGTATAAGATGCGGCCGCTTAAGACCAACTAATAATTTCTATTACAATTAACAATGAGCAAAACTTTTTATAGTCAGCTATAAAAACCCAAAATGACAAATATAAAACAATTCAAACGAGAAAACTAACGGTCTGATTTATGTACAAAATGTGAAAATTCCTTCATAACATGAATTTTCTTCATGACTTGCCTTGTATAAACAATCCCGAGTTAAAAATTGTAATCAATGAAAAGAATTTTCTTTTCAAAAAATAATTTGGACCCCAACCAACTTTAATCATTGAAAATTGGCAACGGCAGCATAAGAGCACGTATTTCCTTTTCAAACTTGATGCACTTTTTATGAAGTTTTTTGTTGGAGATTTTTGAATATATGCTATTTTTAACTTTTCCATAAAATCGGGATTGATGTTAAGATTGTGGACTTACTTAAATACGTTAAAATAAATGATATGAATTATGATGTAAGTATAAGTCACTGTTTAAGAAAAATTAAATAAAACCAAATTCTGGGACTAATATATTGAGTTAGAATAATAGTCCCAGTATTAAAGTGTTGATAAAAAAAGATTATGAAAAGAAAAATAGCTGGCGATATACTACCTACATCTTTCACATAATCAAAGACAAATCAAGAAGCATTTGAGCATTAACGTAAATTGAGGGAGCGAAATTACCAAATTACAACAAACATATATAAACGTGTTAATTGGGGAAAAGAGACAGAAACAAGACACGAAATATTTACAATTTTACTAGCAAAGATAGGAGACGTCCTCTGGCAGAGAGAACATTACGGTGACCCATAGTTGTTAATGTCTGTGTCATTTTGGTCTTTTGTGGAAAGTTGTCTTATTGGCAATCATACCACATCGTCTTTTTTATATTGCTTAATTTTAAGGTTATAAGCAAAGACAGCCAATGTGATATGTTAACTTGTAAGCATGCTCGTCCTAAGAGTAAAAAGGTAAGCCTCAGATTTGTCCTACAATTGTTTCACTCATAGTATCAAACTAAGTTTTAAAGTTTTAAAACATTTCGAAGAAAAAAAACGCCAAAATATATACAAAACAGACTTTTTATTTCAATTTGTAACATAAATTAGGCAGTTAGTTTTCTCGTCTGAATTGTTTTACATTGTCATTTCGGGGCCTTTTATAGCAGAATATGCGGTATGGGCTTTGCTTATTGTTGAAGGCCATGCAGTGACCTATAGTTTATTTCTGTGTCAATTTGGTCTCTTGTGCTCTGTACTTTAAACGGCAATTTCACATGAGTGGTATATAAGGTCAACGTTTGAAACTTTTCGTGGAACAACGTCAAAAATCGACGTTTTATTAGGAACGTCGTGTAACGCTAAGTGGAACGAATACCGTGCGTAACGTCTTTGCTATTGACTTGTAAATTTTATAATTAAAAAATAAACAAAAGTTGTGCACATTTACAACGCTCCAGTCTTATTTTTATCAGTTAACTGCATAACTTCAAATTAACATGTCATTTAGATTAACCCCATGCAGCTAGGTACACAGCTTCATTCAATGAACATGATCAGAGATAAAAAAAAAGATGTTAATTCTGACTCAGATCTTTTCTTTACAATACAACCTATAAAAGAAAAAAAAGGAGGGGGGGGGGGGGGGGGGGGGGTTATAAGATGAAAACTTATCTGTAATTTTAAATAAACTGATGTGTTCAATTTTAAAGGGTGAATGTGAATATAAAACTTATAATATATGTCCAACAAGAATGTGTCCCTAGTACACGGATGCCCCACTCCCACTTTCATTTTTCTATGTTCAGTGGACAATGAAATTGGACTCAGAACTCAAATTTGGCATTAAAATTAGAAAGAGCATATCATAAGGAACATATGTACTTAGTTTCAAGTTGATTGGACTTGAACTTTATCAAAAACTACCTCGACCAAAAACTTTAACCTGAAGCGGGACAGACGGAATAACGAACGAACGAACGGACGTACAGACCAGAAAACATAATGCCCTCTACTATCGTAGGTGGGGCATAAAATGGAATCCGTTGTTTAATTTTCTGCAAGAAGGTAACACCTCCCGAAACGAAAGCTTATTTTTATAAGCTAGAGTTAGAAGAGGTGATAAGGTCTCTGTGCAATGCTAGGCGGTGTTGTCGTAGAAGTTAGAAACAAAGTACAGGTTCCAGCTCCGGTGCCAGGGAGGAAGTTACGAATCAAATATACTCTTACATCGTAAGGTTGATTTTCTAGGCACTTTCTACATATTCTAAGGCCTGTCATTTCTTAATCATAAGAAATCCGATGGACAAGGTATAATTTGCAGTTGTCACTACACACAGGCAGACATATATTTATATTTATTGTACGGTTCTTAAAATAGATTAGCATCCTGTAATTATACTGAAGAGATGAGTAGATGATCATTTCTGTACACTAAAAATAAATACTTCGTGTATTGTTTCAAATCGGCGGAAATGTCATATGCTCATCATCAGCAATACATAGTTCGGACGAGTTTGAAAAATTAATCTGGTCCGATCAGCTTTTTAAAAATGTGTTATAGCTTCAGAATACGGATCAGTTTTAAGGGAAAATTGCATTGTAAGTAAACTAGCTCATCAGGATTTATATTTTGTATTTACGCCAGACGCGCGTTTCGTCTACAAAATAGTCATCAGTGACGCTCGATTAATTCCAAAAGAGTCAAAAGACCAAATAAATTACGAAGTTGAAGAGCATTGAGGACCAAAGCGCTCTCATGTCGACAATTTTTGACAGATATTTATTAAAAGTATATCGTTTATATGAGCAATGTCTAGTACTAGTTTGAAATTCAATACTGGTCACTTTTCTTTTACCGTCCGAACCATTACTGACGATTTATCTCTGATATAAGTTTGATACACAATTGGCAAGAATTTTACATGAGAGGGCTAACTAACCAGATGGCATGACAGAAACACGGACACATTCGGACGCCCAAAAGTTTAATGTCCACCACAACGTATGTCGCGTAGTGATATACATTTCAGAATTAAAAAGAACAGTGTTCCCACCAAAATATATATAAAACTTATTTTATTGACACGATTACTAATAAGAACTTTTTTATACATGTATATGTACTAAAGTTTTCAAAAATAAATTCCAATTGTCATCCCGTTCACAAAATATAAAAGTTATATCATACCGCCCATATATGATTATCACAAATGCATGTCCTATGGCGAACAATAAGGGGATGGGATTGGTTCCAGCATACACATATATACTATGTATTCCGTTAAATTGTGTACGTCCCTGTCTAAAGTCAGTATCTTTTCTATCAGTGGTTGTCGTTTGTCACTGTGTATATCACAAACCCTACCCTTTTCGATGAGAACCAGGAGCTTCAAAATTGTAATGACACAACGGAATAGAAAATAAAATATGGTGAAAAAGTCCAAGTTTTGCCATGATAGCATCATGTTTGCTGTTTCTTTACACATTTTATAGTTTTTATTTCAGAAATCTTTAACATGCAGACTGTCTAACTAGACATGTGGTATAAATACAGCAACTCTCTCGAAGAGATTTAAATAAAATTGAGAATGGAAATAGGGAATGTATCAAAGAGACAACAACCCGACCATAGAAATTCCCGCACCCGGAGGCGTCCTTCAGCTGGCCCCTAAACAAATATATACTAGTTCAGTGATAATGAACGCCATACTAATTTCCAAATTGTACACAAGAAACTAAAATTAAAATAATACAAGACTAACAAAGACCAGAGGCTCCTGACTTGGGACAGGCGCAAAAATGCAGCGGGGTTAAAGCTTGCAAACACAGTAAATCCAACCATTCAAAACATCTCTTTATCCTATGTCAGCAATTTATAATTTATTGGCTAGCTTTGAACGCTTTCTGTCATAATAGTTTATCATTTCCTACGTTTCCGTAAATCGGAACGCTCACTTTCTCATTGAATTGTTTAACATTTATGATGTACAGTGGAGATCACTTCTAACCTCTCATTAGAACTGTCAGAATAATCTGTCATAGAACTGTTCTAACCTGTCCTAGAACAGTTCTAGCTAGAACTGTTCTACCCTAGAACTGTTCTAGGTAGAACTGTCAGGATCAGTTCTAGGTAGAACTGACTAAATCAGTTCTAGGTAGAACTGTCATGATCAGTTCTAGGGTAGAGCTGTCTAAAACTGTTCTAGGTAGAACTGTCCAAATCAGTTCTAACCGTTGAACTGTCAGCAGAACTGACTTAATCAGTCAGGACTGTAGAACAGTTCTAAATGACGTCACTACAGTAAGGGCACTTTAGAATTTAGAAGAAATAAATCACTTTCAATTACTTTGCTATTAAATAGCAGATTTTCTATATTTTGTACTAATCAAACGTTACATGTACAAATATCGAAGTGAATTGAAGGTTATCCAACTCATCGGAGAAACATTTTTATAAGATTGCATAGAAAACATCATTGTTTACGTTTCTTCGTTCCCCGTCTTTAACAGTCTCTTCATAAAACTCTGCATTTAATTCATGGAAGTTTAATCTTAATTTACCTTGTGTACCTTGGATTTACATTCATGATTTAAGATTCTGTTTTGACAAATGTTCAAACGAAAATTGTACAGTGGATGAATTATGGGATATTTTAACGAAAAAAGTGTTGTGAAACGTAAAAAAACTATGTAGGCTACATTTGCATTATCTCGTAAATAATCTGCCTTTTCTGGGAGTGTACGTGGAAGTTGGATCGTCAGAAAAATATACTCAATGTGAATATGAATGAAACATTTGCCACTGGACTTAAGGCTTCAAACAAAACCCGAGACAAAACCAATAATTTTCCTCCTTCAAATTATTCCAAGAAGAGAACTTCTCATACATGTACTTTTCATTTTAAAATAAAGTATATGAATCAGTCATGTGAGTGTTGGATGATGCTGTTAAATAGTTTTGTTTAAAAAAAAACCATCATGAACTACACTGACTTAAAAAGTCACTTTTGTGACGATTCATTATTTTAAAATAATTTAATTTTGGATGTACATTTGTAACGGGTCTCTGATTGGCTGACCTTATTTTGTTATCAGCCCATAGATAAAAGTTAGTCATGTGAACGTATCGACATCAACGTTTTTCATGGTTTGCCAAGGTTTAAATCGGAAGTTAAAATTAAATTTTAAGAAATGACTAATATTTTTTTCTGTCTATTTGAAATAACATAAAAAAATGTGGTGCATGCACACTGTTAAAAAACCCTGCTACTCGCGTTATTCATTGCACACCAAATTTTTTATGTTATTTCTTCATAGACAGAAAAAATATTATAGTCATTTCTTAAATAATAATATTATCGATACAGAGAGGAAATAAGGGCGCGCTAAATCGATTTTGAAATTTGGTATTGTCTTTATCATGCAGTATCTATCCTGACATAGAAGAAATATTATTGGTTTACAATGAGGCCATACATGTATATATTTACATGATAAAGTATATTTGTTCAGTTTTGGTTGATGCGGTCAAATAATGTTGTTATTAAAACAACTCGGTCTGATATATCGAAACTACTGAAATTTGTTAGCAATTCAATATTTTGAATATAAAGAGGACATGCTGTCATTAGAATTATACTATCCATCGTGATTGGTTGTTGTCTGCTCTTTGGTCGGGTTGTTGTCGCTTTGACACCTTTCGCCATTTCCTTTCTCAATTTTATAAGTGATTTGCTATGCAGCTATATAATTATCTATATATTAAGATTTACATAATAAAGTGTAAATATGGTCAGTTTTGGTTGCTGCAGACACACAATTTTGTTATACCAGTCTGTCTTCGGTATGAAAACTACTGAAATTTGTTTATGATGCAATATTTTGATTAAAAAGAGGACACACTGACACTGTCAATTGATGCAAAAGAAATTAGGTGTTCCAATATTTCTATCATTTGTATTATACAATCAATTCTTACATAACAATATAACAGATTTACTATGCAACTAAAAGAGTTAACGGTACATAAAAAAGAGCAGCTATATAGACTTGCATAAAAAAGCAAATATGGTCAGTTATGGTTGATGCTGTCAGTAGATTGTATTACACAACTCAGTCTAAAGTATGAAAACTACTGATATTTGTTTACGATTAAATACTTTGAATAAAAAGAGGACATGCTGGCACTATAAATTCATGCGAACAAAGTTTTGAGGTCATTGTTTTCCAATATTGCTGTAACTTGTATATTCCAGTCCCTCTTGACCTAAAATTATATCTGAATTTCTGTGCAGCTATATAGATTTGCAGAAAAAAAGAGCAAATAAGGTCAGTTTAGATTGATGTGGTCAAAAAAATTTATTACATGACTCAGTCTGAAGTATGAAAACTACTGATATTTGTTTACGATTCAATACTTTGAATAAAAAGAGGACATGCTGGCACTTTAAATTCATGCGAACAAAATTTTGAGGTCATTGTTTTCCAATATTGCTGTAACTTGTACATGTATATTACAGTCCCTCTTGACCTAAAATTATAACTGAATTATATATAATTACTGTGCAGCTATATAGATTTGCAGGAAGAAAAACTAATAAAGTCAGTTTAGATTGATGCGGTCAAAAGATTTTATAACCCGACTCAGTCTGAAGTATGAAAACTACTGATATTTGTTAATGATTCAATACTTTGAATAAAAAGAGGACATGCTGGCACTTTAAATTCATGCGAACAAAAATTTGAAGTCATTTTTATTCCAATATTGCTGTAACTTGTATATTACAGTCCCTCTTGACCTAAAATTATAACTGAATTACTGTGCAGCTATATAGATTTGCAGATAGAAAGAGCAAATAAGGTCAGTTTAGATTGATGCGGTTAAAAGATTTTTGTATAACAGGTCCATCCGAGGTATGAAAACTACTCGTAAACAGATATCACATTTGTTTAAGATTCAATATTTTAAATTAAAAGAGGACATGCTAGTATTATAAATTGATTGCAAATAAAATTTTGAAATCATAAATGTTTGCCAATATAATTGGTATCCTTGCCTAAAAATAAACTGGATTCCTGCAGTGTGCAGCTAAAAGTATATAGATTTATATGGAGAAATCAAATATGGTCAGTTTAAGTTTATAGTGGATCGATGGCAGATCCAGAGGGGGTGACCCCTTTTTTGGACGATCAATGCATTTGAATGAGGACATATAGTTGGACCCTCATTTTTTCCTGGGTTGGGACCCCCAAACCCCCACCCCCTTTTCAAACTGCTGGATCCACCGGAACAACGTATTACATTATAGATGGTCAGATAATTTTGTTATTTAAAACGAGCCATCCTGACTCCCGGAATGACAAATGTAAAACAGTTGAAATAATAATGCCCCTCCCCCATATTAACGGCCTAATTTATGTTCAAAAAATGAAAGAAAAACAAATAATTTATGTAATACATCAACAAAAGAAAATCACTGAATAACAGGCTCCTGACTTGGAACAGTCACATACATGCAGAATATGGCGGGGTTAAACATGTTCTCTTGCCGACGAAAAATTTGAAATAAAACCGGCAAAATAGCAAAACTCTTTATAATATTAATCGCTATTTTGTCGAAGCCTTTATCATGATTTAGTCAAAGATTTCTTAAAAATTATAAATCAATTCTATCCGTAGAATTTATAAATCAATTTTAGCAGTAAGATTTATAAATCAATTCTAGCCGTAGAATTTATAAATCAATTCTAGCCGTAGAATTTGTAATCAATTCTAACCGCAGAACTGTTCTAGAAGTAGAACTGACCAAAGATTTGGTCAGTTCTAGGTAGAACTGTCAGGATCAGTTCTAGGGTAGAACTGTCAGGATCAGTTCTAGGTAGAACTGTCCAAATCAGTTCTAGCTAGAACTGACCAAGTCAGTTCTAGCTAGAACAGTTCTAACCTAGAACTGACTAAAAGGTGTCAGGCTGACAGTTCTACGTACTGTTCTAGAACAGTTCTCCTGACAGATTCTGACAGATTTAATGAGAGGTTAGAACTGATCTCCACTGTATATAATCTTACGGTGTGCATTTTGCTTTTTATTAAAGGCCATATGGTAGCTCATGTAGTTGTTTACATAATTATAAGTTATTTGATTTTTTTTTGGGAGGACAGTTGTCTCATTTGCAATCATACCCGTGACATGTTGTTTATAGAGTACACAACAATGGATAATACCTGCTTCCCTTAGACTAGTTTGTATAACAACTACTTTGTTTCTGTTTAATGGATTAAGGAAAAAGAAATAAGTTAAACTGTTTTCAAACTGACCGCGTTAAGGGGACGATAATTTACTTTTCCTGGGTTGGCAATACGCGTCTGTCCTCTCAGCATCTAAGCCAATTGTATTTATATATAATTCATATCAGTTTACTACATTTCATATAAAAAATGTGTAATTTCACATCATTTTTGTGTGTGCTATATATTTGTAAATTGAACTCTTTCTTAGAATATGTTCTATTGTATTGCATATCATTGCATTGTATTTTATCTAATTGAATCATTGTTTGTGTGTATTGCTTGACCCTTATGGGTCATGTTGGTGTAATTTTGCAATAACGATTAAATTACTGAATTTGCAAAGAGGCATCAGGTTCACGTGTTGTTTTATTCTTCTTTTTTTTTTTTTTAAAGAAAATAACTTCTTTAATTCAGTATAGTTTAAAGATTTGTCTACCGAAGACGTAAATCGTTTGTTTTGTTTTATATTTGTTTTGATTTTGATCCAATGACCTATTACTTTTACAATAAAGAAACCACATATTGTGCACATTATCAACGCTTCAGTATAAAATATTTGTTAAAATCATAGTAAATTGAGTGTGATAATTGGTAAAGGCAACGATATCCGGTCATCTCTTTGTTAAAATAATAAATTGACCTGATAAGCTGAAATGATCAGTTGGAATTGATTTTTTGGAAATACGAGATTTCAGATAGGTCGTTTAGGTTTATATTTCCTCGTTCGAATATTATAAAGTCTTTTCATAATACAAAGCACACACAAATATAACACAATTAACCATATATTGTTTTAATATACAACAATTATGATAATATCCAATTTTTTTTTATTACAATTGAAATGCTTACTTAATAGTTAATCTAAATGGCTCAGCATAAAATATTAATTGGTGCATGTTCATGGTTCTCATACGCAGAAAATATATGTTACACAAAATAAACAGATATAAAGCCAAGGCTCCGTGTTGAAGGCCGTACATTGACCTATTTATAATGGTTTACTTTTATAAAATGTTATTTAGATGGAGATTTGTCTCATTGGCACTCACACCACATCTTCCTATATCTATAAATAAAATACAGGGAACAAACTTTTAACAAGAGAAAAGTTCATTCTGAAAGTATAAAGGCTAAAAAAAAAACATTGGAAGTATGTTCTTTGAAAAGTTAACATTAACTGATGAAAACATTAAAATGTTCATGAACAGCCGAATTAAAACAAAATATGAGCTCGAAATGCTATAGTAAGTAATCATTTCTTAGAAGTTGAAAGAAGTCAAAGAGAAAATAAATGTGTATGCATTGTGTATATAAATGTAAGTTTGTTTGTGATTAAGAAAATTTGAGAATTCAATGAAATTATGCATTTGTAAAAATAAGTCTGTATGTCTATTACAAAGATTTTATAAAGACCACGATTCTTCTGCAATATTTTATATAAAACGATCCAAGTACTATACATTTAAAAGAAAATAGTTTCCAAATGGATAATATGAAGATAAATGATACCTGTACATATATACATACGCAAGGTATCAATTACCATGTTCATGTATGAGGCTATCTATCGGTCACCATTTATAAGGACATGAATAGGGTTTATAAAGGAGAGAATAATGAGACCAAAAAATATACAAATGTAACAGAATAAAGATGTGATGAAATATAAAAATAGATTGATTGATTGTTGGGTGCTTAACGTCCAGTAGCAAATATGTCATGCATGTTTAGGACGAATATTATAGAGACCAATTGAAATGCTAACAATATCAGATATTGAAGTTTAGAAACGATAATCTGACCCCCTTCCATCATTACCACCTACACTCGCATATATACATCTTTAAATAAATATTCCAATTTGGTTTCATGGTGCCCCAATTTTCCCGTCAGAACTCAAGGTTCTAGATCCGCGCCTGGACTACTGATGCAAAATTCTTTTGAACGATAATAATATGAATAGAAATTGAATGTTTGTATTTTTGCTATTAATAAGAAATAAAAGTATCTATACATTTTTTTTTTTGGGGGGGGGGGGGGGGGGTAATTTTAATTTCTATATAAAGGGGTCTTGAATTAATTTTCATTCTTCAAAAGAAGGGACATGACGAAAAATCAGAAATATTCCGCTGCTGCCTCCCATCCCCCCAATGAAAGAAAATGACAGTTTCGTTAGATTGTAGAAAGTTGTTCCGAAAATTTCACCCTGAATTCAATATATAAAGAAGATTTTCATTGGACAATGCGATCATTTTTGCCATACCGTAAATTTAATTATGCGATTGCATAAACATTTTTGGGATTGCATTTATAAAAATGCGATCGCATAAATAATTATGCAATTGCATAAATAAAATTGTGCAATTGAAAAAGTAATCAGGCGATTGCATAGGACGCCATTTATGCCATCGCATAATTATTTATGCAATCGCATAAATGAATTACGCAATCGCATAAATGATTTATGCGATTGCATTAAAACACGATTTTGACACTATTCCCGCGCCATACAAACTTAACATGGTCCGTAACATATACATGCATACCTGGAAAGTACAGGAAATAAAATACATTTTTTTCTGTTTTTCTGAATAATTTGAAGACCCTTTTCCCCATAAAATCATAATGCATATTGATAAAAAGGTATTAAACTTGTGCAAGGGCTTTATAGCCAGTCAAGGTCGTTAAAAAACCGTAATAGTCAGCATCTGCATTCCAACTGAATAAAATTAATGGGTGTAATTACTTAATCTGATAAGATTAGATAACAGGGGTCCGTGTAACACTTATCAATTCAAAGTTTTAAAAAGTGTTGAAATTTTAGATTTTTGGAATTTTGATCAAAGTTTTAAAATATCAAAATTTCAAATTGTGTAAAAGTTTTGAAATTTTGAAATTTTAACCAAATTATTAAAATATCAAAATTCTAAATATCGTTTATAAATTTGATAGTTTAGGAATTTCTTTCTGTCCATCTGTCCCATTTTGGGTATAAAGCTGTTCCGGGTAAATTATCCTACAGTTTGAATGCTAGGAAGTTATCACTTTGCTGGCTGTTGATATACATAATATTGGAGGTGTCTTTGCGGTCAGGACTTTAATTTAAATAATATTTCTTATGTGTGGGACACAGTTGACCTTTCTCATTTTTTGTGTATAAACTTGCATAAGATTGATTATTGGTTGCTTAACATCCTGTTGCAAATGTTTCATGCATGTTCAGAACGAGAACAAGTTTACTATAAATTATATAGGAAGGTCTTGTAATAGATAAAATTGAGAATAGAAATAGGGAACCCGACCATGGAACAGACAACAGCAGAAGGTCACCTATAGGTCTTCAATGCAGCGAGAAACTCCCGCACAGTGGCGGATCCAGAACTTTTCATAAAGGGGGGGGGGGGGGGCGCTGACTGACCTAAAAAGGGGGGGGGGGGCTCCAGCCATGCTTCAGTGATTTCCTTTATAATCAACCAAATTTTCCCCCATGAAAGGGGGGCCCGGGCGCCCTGACTCCCCCTCTTGATCCGTCTATGGCGCACCCGGAGGCTTCCTTCAAATGTTTATATATAGCTAATATAAGACACTTAAGTTGATTAACCATTCCAGACCCTTTTATTTTCCACATAATTAATTACCAATCATATTGTCATAATATTGTTTGTTGTAAAATGATGCCCTTTATATGTTCTTGGTTAGATTAATAAAATTCTTATCTTATCTTATTACCATAATTGATAAGTTCCAGTTCGAAAAGTTCAAACAAGAAAGATTTTGAAAGCATAGCAAACTGTGCATATTATAATAAGCATGACTTTTTCAGATTACAATACCAATACTAAAAATGCAGGCTAAAATAAGGCTTGCACATAGTTATATACTTTAATTCAGTCACGGACCTGTGATATCGCGGATGTGTTCTATTGTATACAATAAAAACAAAATGAAGTTAACGATCCCTTTAATTTCGTAATGGTAAACTTTGTAACATTTGTGTTTAGGGAGCAACCATTTAACTTCAAAGGAAGGGGAGATGGTTTTTTTTGTCTAAGTCGGATTCCCCCCCCCCCCTTTTACGCTATCAATATTTTTTTTCAATTTTTTTTTACATCTGCTTGACCAGAATATTTTTTTAGGAAAAAACTCGGTTCCTTAAATAGTTTATTATTTTTTTTTAACATCTGTTACAATTTTTATTGTAAAATGAAAAACATTTTGATTTTTTTCAACTTGATTATTGCACATAATATAATCAAATGAATAAAGGGAGATGATTACGCACTTTTGAATATGCGACCTTAATTTACTGAAAGATAGAAAAAGGAAAATAATCATCAAATATTAAATGTATATGAATGATAAAAACATGTATCATAATAAATCAGTCTCTTTTTTAACCGTCAAATATCTATACATGATGATATTGAAAGATTTCTTGAACTGGTAATTGAACAATATTGTTCATGCAATGTATACAAATACTTTGATCTGTAAATGAGTAGCACAATGTTAATTTTGAAGTTCCTTTCTGAACCATTATCACAATTGTTGCAAATAATTATTTTCTCCGTCCCATTCACTAACTATTGTATGACTAACTAGAAAGGAGGAGTGCTTTTGTTAATATGTCAAACACGGAAGCTTTGATCCCTTATACACATAGAGATGAAGAACTTTGATGTCATCGAAGATCAATGTAAATTGCATAGGATAAATCTGTTTTCTGGTCATGTGGCATGCAGTTGTAACAACTGCAAGTTGGCTATAAAGATCAGAAGCTATACATATATTCATTTATATCAAAATTTACTCTCTAAACACGAACTCCGAATTCTAAGATTTGCACATACCTCAAAATGTCAACTTTCAACTCTTTGATGTCTTCTGATGAGGATCCGGATATTGGGGACAGCAGCATGCATTTGTTTCTTGAGTCATCACAGACTTCAGAAGTCCCTGAGCAAGGAAGAAGCCCAAGTCCAGCACAGATATGGAGGCCACATTTTGAGAGTCCAGTTATAGCAAATAGCCCAGTCACAGTTTCGTCAGGTGCTTGTGGAGGGCCACAAGATACTCCTCGGTCGTATACCCGACAAACCAGTACCCCTTTACTGAGTAGGGTGCAACAAGAAAACACTACACGTATATCCAGCTCGTGTATTAAGGTACTTTACTTTATAACTTATGAACATGTGTGTACCCAATTGAAGTATTAAATTGACATACTTCCACGATATATAATGACGATTGGGAATTGATAGGCATGAATGAGGCGATATTATAATTTTATCATTTTGTGGCGTGGTCATTTCCATTTTAGATTTGATAAGGATACTTTTATCAGTTTAATGATATTTCATTTTGATTGATGTGACAGCTTTTACGGTTCCTTGAATGCTTTGATTAAGGTGGTACCTAATACTACAGGGAGATAACTCTGAAATTCAGTTAAACGTTTTAATCACTTTGTATTGTTAAGGAAATATTAGGCTTCTTAGTCAAACTGCTATATAACCAATGAAAATTTTCTTATAAAGTGGTTGATTCAAATTTTTGTCAAAGGGTCAAAGTAAACATTTTGTCAAAATTCTATGAAAATTAAACGAGCCAAATTAATATTAATATTAGTCAAGGTGTTGGGTACCACCTGTAGATTAAAAAAATGTATTATCTTAAGTGCTAGTATAAACGCCAATATATATATACATAAAGGTCTTTCGTAAATAAGAAACTAAGCTGGGGAAAATCTATTTCTTTTATTTGAAAGCATTACACGTTCGATTTTAAATATAACCCCTTCATATATTATATTTAACAAGGTTATGTCGCACATTTAATCTATAAGTTTTTCAAAAAAAAAATAAGAATTATACATAAACAGTTTGTTTGCCCTGTCTGAAATAAAGCGAAGTGCATATTGTCATATGAATTATCTCTTCTTGTACGAAATTGAAATTGTCAGTGTTTCAAACAAAACTAAAAAAAAAACGCAATTTATACTTAAGTTTTGTAGGCGATATATAGGGTTGTGTACATGGTTATTTTTAAGATATCATGCTATTCTTTTTTTCGATAACTTTCAATCATCATAATTATGTTCAAGTCTTATCCACGGTGCAATACTATAAATTGACACATGATTGGTGAATTAATAATACCAATGATAGTTTAAATATATCAACATATTTGTATTTTCAGACACTTGAGAAGTTATTTGACAATCAAAGGACATTTTTACAAGAACAGTTTGTCAAACAAAATGCCCTTGTTGGAGAATGCCTTTCAATGTTAAAAACTTTGGAAAAAAGACCAGAAAATGGAAAGCAGCTGAATAAAAGTAAAAATGAGATTCACGTGCCTGCATATATAAAGGTATTTCATTTCTTACAGTTGTTTCATTTAATGTCACTTGGAATAGACTAGTAGCCTTAACCAATCAAATATTCAGTTATCAATATACATGTATGCATACAGTGTAATCATAGATGTAATACATCTATGGTGTAATCAATTAACATACTTAACTGTTTTCATTTGTTTTTTTCGATACATTACTCATCATTCGAAATATAATAGTGTTTAGGGACGACATCAAAAGTTCAATGTAGGATAAAAAACTTAATTCACATAGTTTTTTCGCTGACCCCCCTGCCCCCCTTTTTAACTTAATTTGGGAAATATTGATTTACCTATATGGATATATGTAAAATCGATTTTAGATTAACAAAACTTGCAGCAATGTTGACCCCCCTACCCCCAAACTATTCGATTTAAGTTTTTTATCCTACACCAATCTTTTGATGTCGTCCCTTACTTTAAACTTTTTACAGCAATCTGTACGTGACGGATACAAACATAACCAGACAACAAATGGGTTAAAGTGGACCACAAAAACTGCAGCCGGTACAGTACTAAAGTGAGTATAACATGTATCTTATAACAACAATCGAATACCTAGTCCGAGATGACTTTGACATCTGAAGACCTTTTAAGAACTTGCTTGTGCAGTGGGACGAAAGAGCACACTCCTTATAGAAAACAGAGAAATTGCTGGCTTAGACTTGACGCGGCACATTTATTAAAAATTAAAAAAATCATATACCATCCGATTCCTCATTCAATGATGTTGATACCGATTGTTTATGGTCGTTCTATTGCGTCCAAGTCGCTGTACCTATATGTTGCCAAACCAAACAAAAGTATAGCAATGTCCGGATGGATGTTATTTTTTATTTTTTTCTTTTTTTTTAAATATTTTGTTATCAAATCAAATCGTTTCTGCCTTTTATGAACTGTATAGCCCACCTTTTAATTAAGTGTCCCCTGTGTGCAACGTAAATGCACCTATAGTGACAATTCTTTTTTTTTAATATAAAGGACAAGGAAGACTAGTCCACATTTTTTCTTTCTGTTACAAGTATATTTAAAGTTATAATAAACGAACTATATGAGTTTAGCTTCAAAATAAGGAAATTGATGATGAACATATTCTTATATTCATAGATGCAATTCTGAAGAAAATAAAGCAATGACAGAGGCGATTTTGATTTACATGTATGTGAAGGGTCAGCATCAAACTGTTGAAGAGGGTGTGATCAGGTGTAAGTACATCTATAGCTGCAGCACTTATACTTATAATATTTTGTAACAGTCGTTAGACGATCAAAATTACCTATTCAATGATTTTTATCACTTATTTTCTTAAACTTATGATTGTATGGTGGATTGGGAATTACGTTTTTTCGAACGACCCCCCCCCCCCCCTTTTTCCCAAAAAAAATCCAACCAAACACCAAAACAAACAAAATAACAAAAACAAACAAAAACAATATCAAATAAACGCGCTTAGTAAAAAGTAAAAAGAATGATTCGATCATCCCCAAATTCCTCCGTGAATATCAAATGACCGTCAATTTATGACAGTATCCGATTTCTTTCTTTACCCTAATTGATTAATTGTCATTACTACATCGCTTTTTTTAATTCTGAGATGTGGCACGTGACCGTCATTTGGTTAAAAAAAAAAAGGTCCGTTTCAAACTTGAAGTAAGATTTTGCCTCAGATTCGGCTAGCTCTGTCTTGAAGGCATCACTTTGATGTCGAGATGGTAAACAGCAATAGAAGCGCAGTTCCTTTCCTTTTTTTTTAGTTTATGTACTCACTTTTTAATCAGTATATGCATGTTCGAATATCATTGAGAATTTTTCCAAAGCTGTCGTTGAAAGCGTTTGTTTGCGTCTTAACTTTAAAAAAAAAAATCTTCTATTATTCTTCTAAAGGTTTGCAGTGTTTTTTTTCGAAACAATTGTACACACCATATATATGTATATAAATTATATCTGATATAATTTTATTGGTGGTTATATCTACATATTTTAGAATTAAAATCAAAATGTATCTTCATATAAAAAAGAAGATGTGGTATTGCAAATGAGACAACTTTCCACTAGAGACAAAAATGACATAGAAATTAACAACTATAGGTTACCGTACGGACTTCAACAATGAGCAAGGCCCATACCGCATAATCAGCTATAAAAGGCCCCGAAATGACAATGTATAACAATTCAAACGAGAAAACTAACAGCCTAATTTATGTACAGAAAATGAACAGGTTTTCGAGGCGTTATTCTGGGTTTTTTTTTTGTTATTTCATTTAGGCTTTGGCAGTGAAGTATTAATTTTAGGTTTGATATTTTCACATAGTTCTTTCTTTTTCTGCAGGTGGGATTGAAACGTATTTCAATTCTGTTAAACAGAAGGAGATAATGGAGTTAACAGGGAAAAAGGAAGAACATAATAGAAAAATGGTTCTCTATGGCCGAAAACACAGGGTATGTGCTGAATTAACACTTGAGACAGTTTTAGTCATCTGGATTAGGAATAAACATCGGTGATAATTATTCTTAAGATAGGAATTTCAATAAAGATTGATTAAAGACACATTGAAACTTATATAACAGTAAGGAGATGTTTGATGCTTTTGATGAGTTCAAATGAATTAAACGTAATCAATTTTTTGTAGGCAGTTTGATTAAGAGATTTGAAGGTTCATGTAACTTTTCCGTATATTATGGTTAATTCATGGTTTTCATCTGTATATATTTTTTTGTAAATGAAAAAATTACCATTTTAACAAATCGCTTATTCAGAGACGGGTCCGGATTTTTCGGAATAAAAGGAGAACGCCTTTTTTCAAATCTGTTAAAGAGGGCGGACCCATTTTACCCTAAGGGAGCTACCATTTGTTTTTTATGGGGGGGCTAGGATGAAAACTTTTGTCCTGCATTTTTTTTTAGCTGTAATCTCTGTCCTGCCTTTTTATTTTTCTCTCTGTTCGGTCCTGCCTTTTTTTTTTTTTTAGTTTATCCTGCCTTTTTTTTACCTAAATTGTCGTCCTGACTTTTTTTTTTTGCAAGTGTCTCATCCTGCCTTTTTTTTTTACTCAAAACTCCTGTCCTGCCTATTTTTTTCAAATTTCATCCTAGCCCCCCCATAAAAATCAAATGGTAGCTCCCTAAAATCCCACTGTTTTTTTTAATCCGAGTTAAGGGACCCCCATGATACGCCTATGCTATATACGAAAACAACTGTACAAGGTACCAATACTTAATTATTCGTTATTTATAGCGATTTCAATTTCGTTTGTTGATAGTAATGCAAGGGAAATAATCCAAATTATACATCATGTGGTATATATTTAAATTTTTATTTCACCATCTTCTGAGTTTAACATTTAAGGTATACTGTACATATGTGTCTTTTTTTTCAGAAACTTATCAACCGAAGAAGAACCCTAAAAGAAAAAAAAAATTGATCCAAAGGAGGAGGAAAGGTTCATGAAAGCATTGGAGATTGAAACCATGTCCTCAGAAGATTCCGATTCTGAGGACGATTCTATCTTCGTTACACGTCCTCTGTCGTGGGTGTCGACAGAGTTTAAACAGCTGATACAGCGTTTGGATAGAAAATACGATCGTACGCTAAACGCTCAGGGGAAGAGATTAAAATCTAAAAGAACAGTCGGGGAGCCATCAGATAGACCGTGTCCCAAAAAGCCCAAGGGACTGGAGTGGATGTTTGGCTAAGGTGATATGGAGTTTTGACCATCAGTCATTTCAGATACATGTACATGTACTAATAAACATTTTGGCATACATATATGGTCTTGTTTAACTTATTACGACGAATTAATTTGAACTTATGTTGCCGTCTCGTTTTATTTTGTTAAATTGCGTTTATATTCAGTTTCAGCTAAACATGTAAAGAACCACGGGTCATTCTCCTTTAACTTAAACAACCATTTGATATGCTTGGTGGGATAGGGAAGCGGCGTATTGACACGCACGCGCCGCACACAAACATATTTTCACTTTTGTACACAATTGTTTATTTTTTGTAAACTTTTGTTTGCTTATTTTTTCAATAATGTACAATCATGTTTATTTTTAAATGAAATGTAGCATGTGTATGTCATTGCAATTGATTATGATTTGTTATTCATTTGTTTTGTCTAATTATTTTTGTCCACTAAAACTATTAATCAATTCACAAAATTCTTTACATTTATTTTTGTGGTTTTTATAAATAGATTTGCTTATCCTGGATGCCCCTTCTCACGAGGAACAGGGTATGGCGAACAATGAACATATATGTACATGTCATCAATACGCTGACTTCTCGAAAAAAAGAAATCCTAAATTTAATGTATAAATGAATATAGAAGTATACAGAACACGTTTTCAGTTTGTCTAGATTTTTATTTATCAAAATAAGGTTTGATCAGAATGTGATGCCGAATATGTAACACTTCTTCAAACATGTAGCTATTTGAATGTGCATAATAAAGAATATGACCACATAAAATGTATTTACTTTATTATTTATACTTGTAAATAACTTGTTTCCCGGGGCTTCTTGTGTAAATAAGAAAAATATAATTTCTGAGTTTTATATTGCAAAATGTACTTCTTGAGTATCGGGAATATGATATAGGTGTGCTGCTCGATTTTTGTGTTTATCGTTGCAATTTCGTGATTCTAATTGTTTGGTGTGAAAATCTTTTTAAGGGCAGTTTTTTCTAAGATTCATAGTCCAGAGTCTTCTGATTACTGATTGATCGAATTACCTTTTGCTGAGTCAAAGTGCCGGTGTCCTTTTTAACGTTTTTTAGCGTTTAGAATATTAGAAGCAAAAGGCAGTTCTTTTTTTTCTTTTTACCTCATTACGGAACAAAAAACGATAAAGGACATAAAGGCATGTAGCAAGTCAAGATACACCTGAAGCTTGAAACTTTTACAGCCATATGGTACAGCAAATTTGTGCATAAGGTTATGGCCTAAGTCTCACCTAACCATCTTTATAAAAATACAAACACTCTTGTTAATTGTGAATCTTGTAGATTTGTAAATCATCAAACTATCAACTTATTTGCACACACCCTTTCCCCTTTTTAATGCTTATAACAATCGAAAAAAAAACCAAAAACGAACATACAAACAAACAAACAAACAAACAAACAAACAAACAAACAAAAAAAGGAAGAAAGAAGTTACTTAGAACATTTGGAACAGTTTATTGCGGGTAATAAATTGATATTAAATATTAAATTTAATGGCAATTACATATGAATAATTTTCAAATTTACGAAAATTTAACAATATTTAATTTAGTATATAAAAAGTTTATTTTAATTATTGCATTTGTAAACTTTAAATTTAATTCACAGTAAATGGTTTAAATCAGAAAAATAAAGACATTTGTTCTGCTTTAAATTTCTAATTTTATTAAATTTACTTAAATTTTCCCTAATTTAAATTTCTCATTTAAATAGGTTTACTGTAATTTAAAAGAAAATAAATTTTAGATTTATACAACTTTAAAAGTATATGTAAATTGGGTTTATTCTTAAAAGTTTATTGGTTATATTAAACTTAAAGTAAATACGGTGTAAATAAGATATTTTCAAATGGATTATACTAATGATAAATTTTGAAATTTTAAATATATATTAGCTTTTATATGGATATAATTTTCTAATAAATGCATCATTTCATGCAGTGATCTAGACCTTCTTAGATACGTTAACTGCCCTTGAGTTTGTCTGAGATAACATTTGTGTTTGCTGTGGAGATTCCATACATCGTCAAATTATCGGAATTTCAATGGGGACTTACTGTGGAACACTTATTGTGTACCTGTGTCTGTATTTGAGTTTCTTGTTAAATGCACATCATAACAACATCTGATACACACATTTAATAACACGTTCAGATATATGGATAATAGTTTGGCTCTCAATAATGACGACTTCAGTATATACATGAACAATTTCATGAGAGATTCACCAGAAACGACCTCATACATGAAAATCACGTAAAACGTTGATGTGAAATCACGTGAATTGTGATTCGCGGGAATTTCATGTGAAAATAACATGTAATTATCTTTTCCGTACGATATTCATGAGGACATAAAATGAACACTGTAAAAGCTTGTATGAGTGCTTGTTGTTTCGCTGTTTTCTTCTTACAGTTGATTTGTTTCCCTCCGTTTACGTTTGTAACTCGGATAGTACGTATCTAAATCGATGTATAACTTTAAAACGGCAGTATACTACTGGTGCCTTTATTTATACTCAGAATTTAGCTGCCAACCTGCATTCATTCATTAGGTTTACTATGATACATCAATGACAAACGCTCAATTTTTAGATATAACAGTGAACTAAGGAAAGAGATTGATTACAAATAAAGCCTAAAATATATTATACGGCGCAGCTATATACGACCCCAGTGGTCAAACCCTGAACAGTTGGGGAAAAGTTGGTCACAATATTCAAGCTTGGTACTGTCTTAATTTGGATTGTGATCGATATAATTTTTTACATAATATGGGTTTTTGTCACAAAATTGATGTGGTCAAAGATCGTACAAATCTATTGCACAATACTGTGCAATTGGATATTTTTTCTTGAAACTTTTCAACATTTTAAATTTGAAAGAAAAGGGAATCCCTTTAAAAAAATGGTACCCCCCCACACACACACTCACACTTTTTGAAACCCCCTTGGAGCAATAACCCTTAAACTCAATCCCATGCTTTCTTTTGTAGTATTGAACATTGTAGTACAATTTCAGAGAGATCCATACACTTAAACACAAGTTATTATGATTGTTTGGAAACTAGAAACATGTTCCTTTTTGGCCCTTTCTATGGCCCGTAATCCTACATATTTCGGGCAATTAACCCAAAACTTAATCCAAGTCTCCCCTTTGTTATATGGTACGTTGTGGTACAATTTCAGAGAGATCCATACAATTACGCAAAAGTTATTTTCTGGAAACTAGAAAAATGCTTGTTTTGGCCCCTTTTTGGCCCTTCATTCCTAGACTTTGGCCCTATATCCCTGAAAAGAATCCAAACCTTTTACTTGTGGTTTTAAACATTGCGATATAATTTCAGAGCAATTGAAATACTTGTACACAAGTTATTATCCTGACACTAGAAAAAATGCTTGTTTTAGCCCCTTTTTCCTAAACGGTTCGGACCATCATCCCCAAAATTAATCCTAACCTTCATTTTGTGGTATTGAACCTTTTGAAAAAAATGCATAAAGATCTATTTATTTAAACTAAAGTTATCATCCGGAAACCAATGTGTCTTTGGACGACGACGACGACGACGACGACGACGACGCAGACGACGATATCATACCATTATACGATCCCAAAACATTTTTGGGGTCGTATAAAAATGAAATATGTATTTACTTTTAATTTAATTTATTCTACATTTCTATAACCAAAACATGATAATATAAATATATAAACAATTATAACTTTTTCAAAGGTATGAGTCAAGATATGAAGCCGACTTAACTGTATCTGTAGTATCCTTTATCTATAATTCAACTTTGTAATTGTTTGGCTTTATAAATATTTCGATATGAGCGTCACTGATGAGTCTTATGTAGATAAAACGCGCGTCTGGCGTACTAAATTATAATCCTGGTACCTTTGATAACTAATTTCATCTCAAAGTGACATTACTTGGGAATGTTATCAGTATAAATGCACATGGTAGGCAATGGAATTGAATTCTATGAAAGACTTAAGGTTAAGTTAAGTGCAGAGTTTGAGTACAAGTTTAAAATTTTAGAACTAAGGGGCATATTAATGTTGAAAATATGCCACACAGCCCTATGTTTTGATCTTTGAATAAAAAAGAAGTATTCTATGATATATTTTTACACAAAAATTCAAAGTAAAAGTAGTTTTAGCCGTTACCGGGAGTTCCTATGAAAACTTGCATTGTGTATATTTACAGAAATTCAACCTATCATTCAGTAACATAAGTTCACGAATCATTCAGTATTACTACAGGAAATACATAACACAAGTCATCCAGTTTTAACAGAACAATTTAGATGTAGTAATACAAGTACATGAGTCAAGCTGTGACAAAACTACGCTAATAGTCCGGTAAATATTGTTCATGAATCATTTAGTTGCAACTGTACCTCAATCATTCACACACAGCAGTACACGAATCATTGCTTTCTGTTGTAATGAACTTTCACTTGTTCTTCACATGTTGTCGTTATTATGTCGGATTAATTTCGTCCGTAGCATAACCCCTTTTTTTGGAGGTTTCTTTAAAAAAAATGATTTTGCGATTCAATGTCCTCTACATTATTAGATGAGCAAATACTTCTTATTATTTATCCTTTAATAAAATCTTTAAATACAGACTAACGGTGTGATGATAATCTATGCAGGTATAGGTAGTTATCTGTTGGTTTTCGATATAATTTGATGTCAAAGATTTTTTTTAAATTTTAATTAACAACAAATTGCACTTTCTGCCAGTCTGAAAAGTCCCTGTTTGTTAATACCTGAAATCCAGGGTTCTTTTCTGGTAAGCCTCTGTATATCAATAAAATTAGTTTTAATATAACAGCTAAATTATAAAATTAGCAGTAATGAAATAAACAAGGAAATATAAGTGAGACTCATTTGTTTAACTCTTTACTATGTTTATAAATATATGTATACTAACAAGCAATAACTGACTCTTGAGTATTGTTTCCGGAAATTGTCATATGTTCCCGGTAAACGTGTGAATGGTTTTTCTATAAAATATCTTCCTTGTTTTTAAAACAAAATTGTCACACCGGTCATTACTTTAAAAATAAAACGAACAGATGTAATGTAGCATTTTCACAGGTATGTCTGAATCAAATAATTCATTATGTCACTTGGTGTATATGTTACTGTATACCAAAAAAGAACAGTTCAATTGTATTGATTTACAGTGTACGGTAAATGGTCCAGGCCACATCTATAAAATATATATTTGTACCTTAAATTTTCATTTGTATTGGACACTATAATGCTCCCTATATTGTCACTTTTATTTCATTCCAAATTGTCATTATACATAAAAGAACACATCATATGCAGAAGCAATATCCAATTGCATACCCATCAGGGGACCTACATTATTTTCAATCACTTCAAAAACCTGGCTATATATCACATTATGATGTTAAACGCTAAAGGAGTGTCTTTGTTAGTCAGGTATATAACCTTTTTAATCTGATGTGTTTAATGCATGATTGGATTCATTTTGCAACATAATAGTATATTTTACACTTTTTCATTAATAATAAATAAATTAAACTTTCAGGTAATTTCATCAGAACGTTCCCCAGGACAATTTACGCTGAAAGTTTATGAAAGTGAAGAAGATGTCCTTCGAGAATGAGTAACACCACTCATGTAGCAACTGTCAGTGGATGACACCTTTAGTAGTCAATAAGGAAGGATTGACAATTTTGAATGAGAACAAAATGAACTTTGATTATGATATGACTATCAATCAGTATTTGACTGAATCAGAGGATTAAACAATATGCATATTTTAAAATATAACAGTATTTATATTTGCTCAATCATTGAGGCATTGAAAATAAAGAAACCTTTGAAAAAGTTATAATTGTTTATATATTTATTTATATTATCATGTTTTGGTTATAAAACAATGACAACTGAAAATATATAATGTGTTATCATTATGCTTCATCAAACTTTAAGCATTAATATAGGACAGAGTGACAAAGTCTTGACACTGTTATAATCCATTTACTTGCAAAACTATTGTCTACGAACATGATGAATCGATAAATGAAAAAAAGTAGGGAAATGTTCGCAAACTCCTGACTTCTCTGTTTTGCAGTAATGCTTATATTAGCTACATAACAGTGTGACATACTATAAATTTTAATTTTTAAAATAGTCTAGTGACCCATATTTTTATTTCATTTTTTTTAAGCTAATTGTAATGACCATCAGGTGTCAAATTTGAAGAAAAAAAATCATTGGACCATTTTTTGGAAATTTTCAGAAAAATAGAATTTTTTAACAAAATTTAATTTGTGTGCAGCAGTGTTAATGAATCTGGAGCCGAAATTAATACATATGAAATAAACTGCCATTATTTGTGTTTTATTTACATTTTTGATAATAATTTTGTAAAAAATAAAGAACCAACCTTTCAAAATACTCTCAAAAGCGTGACAAAAATCCTGGGTTTTTACATCAAGTATGTATTCATGCATACCCGTAATGTACCAATTTTGGTGGAACGAGTCTGGTGACATACTATTTTTAACTCAAATTTTTATAGAGGCCATTGCATAGTATATTTATGCAAATTTTAAGAAAACAATAAAATATTTAGGGTGCCATCTTAAATGAATTTAAAACATCTTTGTGTTTTTTTGTTGTAGTCATCTCTTTATTTCAGAACTTTAAAATGTCCGAGTCTCAGTTTCTAACCTCACCTGTGACATCTTTTCGCGGTCTTATATCTTTCAATACCAGTTACGTCGGTCGTAAGATCTATAATTTTACCGAAAGTGTCCTTTCCCGATTCTAACATTTTAACTGAGTGTGAATTCCCATGGCGGGTGATGCATGCTAGCAGAAGACGCTAACCCTGTCGTGACACCGGGTCTAGCTTCTTTGGTGTACCTGCCATTCCCTCAGATTCTGTTTGTTACCTTGATTTGTCTTTTTTCAATCGATTTACGAGATCTAAACATCGATAAACAACTGTCGCTATCGTGCAACTACAGCTGAATTTAAAAAAAAATAAAATGACACGACCATCCATCTAAGTTTAACTGTGCAAACCCATATATATTTAACAAGTAAGATATTTTGAAACACTATTTCGTAATCTTTTTTTTTGAAGGTTTATATATATTTTTTTGAATTCTTTACATTTGTTAGATTAAAACATTGATTACCGGTACCTTATCCCGGCCTCGTTAACATTAGTAATGATATTTATATATACAGGAGTAAGTGGTTGCTAATTTATATTCACCATATATATATATATTATATGTTATTCAGGTCTCAGACAGGGTATATACTGTGACATTCCCGGCTTAGAGTTTATATCCCCTGAGCCGAAGGCGAAGGGGATATAAGCCCTAAGCCGGGAATGTCACAGTATATACCATTTCTGAGACCTGAATAACACATATATTACGGATTACCCCTGACTTAATGTTATTTTCCAGTGCAGGTATTTGTTGACAACACACGTATATATATTGAAAACCCCAACCTGATATGTTCGGCATACGTGAAGGATTTTCTAATTTGCTGTGAACATAATTTTATCGTGTATGTAATAATTTATAATAACACTTTTAACATTAAATTTAAGTATTAAAAGTGTAAAATGCGTGATTTTGTATCAAAAATGTATTATTGACTGAAGCACGTCATTATTTTCCCTTTGTGAGCCTCTGACAGTCTGATAGCTTTTGACTACGTCACATAGTAACCAGTGTTATGATGACGTTTTTGGGGTTCCAATTGGGGATAAAAACGTCGTATATACCCCGGCAGTTTCCTGAATATATACTGACATCTCTGTGTTGTTATCCAATCACAAACCTCGACACATTTGTAATCCGTAATATATATATATATACAACTCGTCTAAACATTAACCCAACAATGTTCATGATGTTAGATCTGTGAATTTGCTTTCGCAAATTTTTTGGTTCTTCCCTCGCCGGGATTTGAACCCATGCTACTGTGATATCGTGACACCAAATCGCCTGCACTGCAGCCGTCCCGCTAGACCACACGACCACCTGGGCTCTCATATATATATATATATATATATTTTGATAAATAAAAAGTCCTTGGTACAGAAAATATAATTTAAAAGTAAAAAACACAAAAAATCACATCATAAATCGAACATTGTTTCTGTTAGCGCTTTCACCGCATCTCCAGCGGTTCATCAGACATACTTGTTATCGTTAAAAAGTAACGACTTGTGACGTTACGTTATAGTAACGACTTGTGACGTTACGTTATAGTAACGTCATGCGGTAATTGTATATATCTTAGGGAATGTTATTAACGGACCGAATTTCAAGCTTTAAATTGTCCTATTATAAAAAAAAATCAGAAACCAGTTTGATATTTAATGGATACAAGGACCAGTATCATCCCTAATGGTTCTAACCACTAAATTATAGACATTTCTACTGAATATTAACACTAATCCCATATGGTTCTACTAGATAAACTATTGAAACACATTTCATTTCACTCTGCCTATAAACTCTAAACCTTTTCTAAATCTGAACTTATTAGGCCTAAATTAAAATATTGTTTCTTTGCCATTTACCGACCCTATTGTTTGAAACAGGGTATGTAGGTAGGTAAAATATTTTATTTATCCGTCCAAAAAAAAAACTTGGCTCGGTACATGGATCATGGGTAGGCAGGTAGGTATATAATACTATTTTTTTATAGATACAAAACATGCATGATTTCATTCTTGTCTGTATTTGCTTTTGTTTTAAGTATGATTTTACAGATATGTACTATTATTAAAGTGTCTGAAGACTATTAGTATAATTGTCATAGGAAGTTTTGAAAAAAAGTTACCATATAGCATGTGAAGTTAATTCATACATTTATGCACTACTAGTTTGTTTTCAAATATCAAAATATAGGGCTGTGCAGCTTATTTTCAACGTTCATATGAAAACTTTTAAGAGTTTTATCTGATATTTTGTACTACATGTACGTGTATGTACCCTGTATGCTTAACTCGACCGAAAGTTAATTAATATCTTATATCTCCCTTGCATAGTTTGTGAAACAGCTGTAAAATGTGCACTCTATAGCATGTGTTTTTGGACCGAAATTCTACCAATTTTATCAAAATTTAAACTTATGTCAGATATAAATAAAACGTCAAAGCTGGTGGAAGGCAGCGTTAACATAATTGTCTTGATCGACGGATCATCAAAGGCCATCACTACATAGGATACAACGCCCGTTAAAATAGTTTGTACACACGTTGATAATGTTATGAATGAACCCTGTTCTTCAAGTATAGAGGGCCACGTTCGTCATACTTTCAACATCGACTTCAATCAAAGACTTTGAAACTCTAAATGCAAGTGTACATGCCAAACGCTCACATGATACAAAACGGACTTAACCTTATACGGGAAAGATAAAACCCAAGGATTACGGTAAAAAAAGTTTTGAGTAGAAAATACAAATATTAGATTTTGTTAGGAACGAAATAAAATTCAAATAAAATATTGCTGGATAATACAAATACAAGATTTTCAGTCAGAACGAAATACATGTAATAGGGTCGGTCGGCAAAGGGCAAACAAACAATATATTTATATCAGCCTTATTTGTTTATGACGCCTTATCCTAAATCCATTTGATGTGTACTGATTGATATATAGTCTTGGAGTCATGTATCATTTATTAGTTTTAATTGGCTTTGAACTAGCTTTCAGTAACTGTGAATTGTATTAGATCGGTACTGTGTGTCCTAAGTCTTTATGTTATTTGATTTTTGTACTTTGTGGCGATCTGATGATTCAGGCCGATTTCAACTGATTTTTACGATTTGTTCTCATGTTGTTCTGATACACAACTGTCTAGGATAGGGTAAAGGTTGAGCGTTCACAAACATGTTTAAACCCTCCACTTCTGTACGTGTCTGTCCCAAGTAAGGAGTCTGTAATTTAGTGCTTGTTTTCAGTCGCTGACAATCATATGTGCTTTTCGTTTACTGTTTTGTACCTAAAGTCTTCTCGTTTAAATTGTTTTACAATTTATCATGTCAAAACAGAAATCTCAGATTGATTTAGAAAGCCTTATATTTTTCAAAATCGTTTCAAAAGTTACATCTCAAATAACTCAATATAGGTTTTCTTATTACCCCGATTTTTGGTGGGGTTCCCGTTGCTCGGTCTTTTTTTATGTAGTAAATGATAGACATACCTCAATCTATCGTTACAATTGAAGAGGTTTTTTTTCTTGACATAGCACAGTAGTAGAACTCCACTTATGACTACTAAACCTTTACCTAATACGACAACAATTATAATGGTAGAGTTAGTTTTTTTATCAGGTCTACCTGTAACATCTGGGATTTTTTCTGTAATATCTGGGAGTTTATCTGTAACATCTAGGAGCTCATCTGTAACATCTGGGAGTGGTGTGGTAAACAGTGAATTATCTACAAAGCAATGGTTATCTCATTAAACAATGAAAAATGAGGATCAGATAAATAAAGGCAACAGTAGTATACCGCTGTTCAAAACTCATAAATCCATGGACAAAAAACAAAAACGGGATAACAAACCAAAACCGAGGGAAACGCATTATATATAAGAGGAGAACAACGACACAACACCGAAACGCAACACACACTGAAACGGACCAAGCATCAGAAAAACACCACGAGAATAACAAATATAACATGAAATCCAAATACATGGATTTGGGATAGACAAGTACCGTGCCACGTCTTATCTCAATATCTCAAAAATAAGAGAAAACACAAACGACTCAACGTTAAAATGTAACACACACAACAACGAACAATAATATTACAATGGCCATCTTCCTGACTTGGTACAGGAAACTTTTAAAGGGAAATAAAAGTGGTGGGTTGAACCTGGTTTTGTGACATGCTAAACCTCGCACTTTAATGGCAAAGTTAAATATAACATGGAAATGACAACATAATATTACAGGACTACAATACAAATAAATAGGAGAACATAATAGACAAAGAAACACATAATTAATAGATAACAAAAAGCATCAGGTTTAAAATTCAATACGCCAAAAACGCGCCTCGTCCACACAAGACTCACCAGTTACGCCCAGACATTAAAGATCGAAAGTCAAAAAAGTATAAAGTTGTACAGCACTGAAGATCAAAAGTTGAAAAAGGTTGTTCCAAATGCGGCATTGTTTTTATGCCCGGGATAAGAACATCATTATTATATAGAACAATTCATGCTATTGCAGTAACAGTAAATGTTATCAAATGAATATGAAAGAGATATACATAATGAAACTGAAGTATTAACTAATTATAGAAAACTAAACCCGAATATATAATGCTAAGACCAACACAGAATAGACACACCCGAATCAGTCCAGGCGTCACCGCAATAAATCATAAAAATGACGTCACATACGATGGCAAAAAGGCACAAACGTTACGCCACAATAGAATTTATCAAATTTAAAAACAGCATGACGTCACATATGAAAAACTAAATAAAGGCAACAGTAGTATACCGCTGTTCAAAACTCATAAATCCATGGACAACAAACACAATCGGGGTAACAAACTAAAACCGAGGGAAACGTGTATCAATTCATGACATAAATAATCCAACATGGACCATGCACATAAGGAATAAAAAAAAAGAACATAATTTTGTTGATGCTCTTCATCTCAAACCCACTTAGCGGCCTTTAAGACAGCGAAAAAGTTCACAGCAAGTTCAAAACGGTCTAAAATCGGTTTGAGAAAACTTTTTTGCCTGATAAAGATAATACAAATGTTTGCATTGAAGTCAAAGATGCCGTGTAGTATCAACAAATAACTTGATACACACTATCAAATTTCTAGGATCATGTAAAGTTGGGTTTAAAAAAAAGGGAGAGTCCAGTATTCAAATTGTTAGTTTGACCCTGCCATAAGTCAATGTTTATCTACAATTTCAAGCACATTGTATCTTTAATACCAAAAATTTAAGTCTGTTGAAGAAGAAGACGTTTTAAGTTGGACTGCCTTGTGTCTAATCCTTTCTGTAACGTTTTGCAATTGAAATATATTTAAACTAGAACCCAATTGCATTGTAGAAAAACTAAAATAATTCAAATATAACTATTACATTTTTTAGGACCTTCTTGTAACGCCATAATATAACAATACTTCGAAAAATCCATACCCTATTCTTTCCTGGAAAAATAAATAATAACTTCCTTCTTTACAAAGTTAATTGTGACGAAAATGACACACCCTTCTATGTCAGTATGGTGATTCTCTATCAAAGCATTGTTTATAAAATCATCATAGAAAATTCTGCTCAGTTCAACATCCTAACCGTTACTACCATTGGCTGGCATAGTTTTACCTCTAGTAAATCATATAAGTCCTATAAACTGAGTGCAAATCATGCAAGTGCTTTAACAATTTAATTTAAGATACCTTTTATGTCAAGTTCCAATGATTCTTATATTTTGTTCTTTTAACTACTCCATAAATTTCTCCTTTGTTGATCAATTTAAAAAAAAAAAAAAATATCAATAAAAACAATTTTCCATCTTGACAATTTTATAGGTTCTACACTCTTGAAATGTGTTACGTGAGACAGGTATAGGAAATTACCTATCGTCTAATAAGACGACAGTCCAATGATTTATGTGTAATCATGATAGGTATCACCTGCATTACCGGCCATCAGGCCCTGAGTGCAGTGCTTTTGATATTTCAAGGGAATTTACAGGGTGTCCAGTGGGACATACTTTATATGGTAGTAGTATTTCTAAAAACTCAAAATTAGTTGATATAACAGTAATTTATCCAATTACCTTGTTCAGCAGGCATTAAACATCTTAAGTCAGATAATAAACAGTTAAACCCATGTATAGTTAGACTGATTAATTCCACTGTACCACCATCTAAAATAATGAAAATTAGTCAGGTTAAACAATACTCTGTTTAGCTTTATGAAGGGTTTTTTTGTAGCTGAAGCTACTTTTTTAACTTCTCCATCCATTTTAACAAACAATTTTTTTCTGTATTAAGGGCAAAACTCAAAACTGCCTTATAATATTACTGATATGAATGACCTCACATAAGCACATAACTCATCTCCAATATGTGACCCTACACACTTATCACACTTTTAAATATCTGAGCATTTTCCGTGAAAATCATTTGAGGACACACTTTAATTATCTCCACTTCACTTATAAGACAATTTATAGAAAAGACATTAGGAGGTTCATTAAGATGGATCAAAAATCAAGTGTTTAAAAGAAAGGTCGCTTTCTTTATAGTCTCAAGAGCAAACTAAGGACGATTTAGAGCTTGACATATTGTACAGACACATCAACGTTTATTCATCTGTTAAAAGAGGCTTTAACTACCTTTCTTTTCGTTGGAACTTAGGGTATTTTCCTGTGTTTAATATAGTTATATTATTTATAGGTTAAAAGTAGTTGTTAAACGGGTTCTTGTTATTTTGATTTATATATATGGGTTATATATGCACGTGCAATCCTGTTGCGGTTTTAAAAGTGGGGTTCAAGTATAATATATTAAAAAATTGTTGAGCAGTCAGTTCATCGAAGGTTATCACAGTATCTACAGCATACATTTCGCCAGTTCTTGCCATTGCGAATACATGTATTGTATATGATTTTATTTCATTTACATATATATAATGATGTGTTGGACAATTTGTTGCATGAATATGTCAATTTGAGTATTGTTATAAAATTATATTACATAATTATGTTATTAAACATTGTTTGGAAAAAAAAGAGGATACGTGACTGCGAGAAACCAAATCTATATGAGAGTTTTGTTTATCTATACCAATGAAGTTAATAAAGAAATGCTTTAAATTCTGACGAGCATGGCGGGGGAGAATTTAAATGATATCAAAGAAAGACAAACAAACGAAAATACCGAAAAAGTTCGTGTTGAACAGTCACATCACCTATTGCCAGATTGAACTTTAGCCCTCTTAATATAATAACCAAAACCAGGTCAACTTTGTCTGAAGTATTTACAATCTTAATTTTATTAATATTACTTATCTTGTAAACAGAAAACTAAGACAGAATATATCATTTAAATCATATATGTACTACATTGTAAAACAATTAGCTTTTGTCATAGACGAAGCTACCCTCGGGAACAAAAAGTCCACTAGCAGTTATAGCTACCAAAGGTAGTTTTTGTAAGTATATCATCTCCAATGCTGAAATAGGGCTCTATATAAGAACTCAATATGCTACGCAGATATATCGAAGAGAAACAAAAAAAAAATGGCTAATTTCCACATAACCAAGGACTAAATTTTAAAATGAATTCACATGTTAAATTGTTCCTCACGAAACACATGCATATTAAATAGTTTTCTGAAGGCTATCTCTATATAGAAATAATAAACTGTACTACAACAGGAACAAAAAATAGCAATATTAACTAACCAAGGAGAAAGAGACAGAGCATTGCAATACTTACCTAAGTTTCTTCCAAAGAGAGCTGTAGGTTCTAAAGTCCAGTATCCATCAGGATTTTCTCCCCACATCTGAACAGTTAAGACAGTCAGGTTCATATATTTGTTTGAATCCAATACCCTGCCTGGTAGTATTGTAGATCTGGTTCCGTGAGGCGAGACAAGAACCCATTGTATCTGCCCAGCATGTGGGTGGTTTACCTTGAGTGATACTTCAACATGCTCTGTGTAACTGATGTTGCATGAGTGTACATGTGCAAAATGATAGGGACTTTCCACACTGAAAAATATTACTAGTTAGGTTATCTCCCCTTTAGCTGATTGTTCACTGAAATTGTCAAATATCACCTTTACATTGCATGTTGAAAGGCTAAATTGCTGTCCCTATACAATATGCCCTCATATTTCAGTGGAATTCTAAATTCCCCGCCTTCTTCTCGGTAAACCCATATAGCAGGACCTTCATATTGTATTAATTGTTAATTTGTTCTCGTCCTTAACACACACGAAATATTTGTCTCTTGACTTTAAGAACACAACAATCAATCAATCGTTGTTTTAGCTTTAATTCAACAGGCAGAGTTTTGTGTAATGGTGGTACAATAGTTCAAACAATGGTCAAAGTCCCATTTCTTCCATAAGATGGTGGAATCATAATGAATAATAATAATAATAATAATAAATTCTTTATGTAAAGAGGGTAAACTCAGTTAGTTAAAAGAAACTATTCTTCCCTGAGGCCCTCAACAATCATAATGCTGCTCTTTTTTTTTGTTTTTTGAAAGTTTATCTCTATCCACTATAGTTTTTGAAAAAAATAGGTAAAGACATCACTCAGGGGAAATAACTCTAATCAGGTCATCTTGATTGATCTGTAATTCTTATTGTGCCTAGCATCTTTGCAAAATACTTTTTTTTCTTTATATTATGGTTTCCGCAAACATTTAAAAATAGGTAAAATTCATCTTTCAAGGCAATATCTCCTGAAAAGGGTTCTTTGAGGATTTCAGCAATTTGACTTCTTCGTAGACTGAACATATTTTCTTTAACGTTTTCTGTCTATCTATGATAGTTTTAGCAAAATACGCAAACATAGTTTGACCATTTTTCATGTTTATATTTTTTCTTTATTCACCAAGTTATCACCAAAAAAGAAAAAAAAATGGTAATAATCATCTTGAAAGGGTTGACTGACAATTTCGGCCGTTGACGTAATCGTTAATCTTGTCCTGCTGATCATTTTTGCTTTGAAATTTTCTATCTATCTAATATAGTTTTCAAGATAATAGGCAAAAACGCAAAAAAACATAGTAAAAATCGTTATTTAAAGGCAATTACTGCTTCACGGAATTACTGACAATTTGGGCCATATTGACTTACCTGAAGATCTTGTCTTGCGGATTATGTTTTTTTTTCTAAATTTCTATTTATTAAAGTTTACAAAATAATAGGCCAAAACGTCAAAAATGGTCAAAATTGCCATTAAAATATAAAAAAGAAGATGTGGTATGATTGCCAATGAGACAACTATCCACAAAAGACCAAATGACAAAAACATTAACAAGTATAGGTCACCGTACGGCCTTCAACAATGAGCAAAGCCCATACCGCATATGTTCAGCTACAAAAGGCCCGGATAAGACAATGTAAAACAATTCAAGCGAGAAAACTAACTGCCTTATTTATGAAAAAAAAAAATGAAACGCAACAACATACAGAGTCGACCAACGTTTTTTGCATTTTTTTTTCGTTTGTAGATCTTGTCCTCAGAATCGTTTTTGCTATTTAAAGTTGTTACTGTCTGTTATAGTTTCAGAATTATAGATAATAACGCAACAAATTGGTACATATCGCTATTTAAGGTCAAGTTACAGTAAATGGGCTATGTCACAGATTTCAGTAAAATTTGGCATACAACTCTGTCTCGATGAACTTCAACTGAAAATCGAAAAAATATTGCATTTATCTCAAATATCATTTGAAATATAATTGATTGAATTCTTACAAAATGGGTGAACATTTGTATAGAAAGCACATAAAATCGGCGAAAACCCTTCTATAATTTGTCTTAAAATCGCCAAATCTCTAATTCTACTCCATAGATTTTTCTTAAAAAACTATATGTTGCTGATACATAAATTTTCGATATAATGATGCAAAATAAAGATAGGGTCACCGACTTCGTTTGTACTGTATACTTCATTTAAAGTTGCGTTCTTTGTGAAAAAATCCAACAAAACGTCGAAATAATCGTAACGTTATCGCGTTGCAGGCCGTAAAACGTTGATTTTTGACGTTTTTCACTACCAACAAGGTAACAAATTGATTATTAGACAAAAAACAAAGTCGGCGACCCTATGATTATTTTATATCATTAAAACAGAAATTTATGTGTCAACAATATATAGTTTTTTAAGAAAATTCTATGGAGTGGAATTAAAGATTTGGCGATTTTAAGACAAATTTTAAAAGGTTTTTCGCCGATTTTATGTGCTTTCTATACAAATATTCACCCATATTAAAAGAAATCAATCTGCAATTTTTCAGATAATAAAAGAGATAAATGTATTATTTTTTCGATGTTCAGTTGTAGTTCAACGAGCCAAGGTTGTATGCAAATTTTTAGCAAAATCTGCGACATAGCCCATTTACTGTTCCTTGACATTAAGGTTTCTATCTATGTATTATAGTTTTCAATATATAAGGAATCAATGCAACAATTGGTACACATACCGCTGCTAAAGGACTATCAGTCCCAGAGGTTAGCGTCAGCTCAGTACTCAGTACTTTAGTACTGTCATGATTTTTCAACAAACTCTTCTAAAATTGACCGTTGATATATTATGGAAATGATTAAGAAATTAAGGTTTCAACTTCCTCAGGAATAGTTAACCGTAGATTGATTTGGCTATTATTTTCATGGTTTTTTTTTGTCATCTAGCTTTTCAACCGTATCGGTTCTTATACATCTTTTGCGATAAAATATTCGGCTTTGGGGGTTTCTGATGAATGTTTACCCTGGAAAGCGCTTTGAACGCATACAATTTATATGTGTTGTTTTCATTCGTCTGACAATTCTGATGTGAAAGCTCGGTGGGGACAATTACACTAGACGATAATAATTGACCAATCACATAGGGCCCTACCAGAGTACACAAGTAAGTTGTGATGCAATTAAGAAATCAGGGTAATCTTATTGAAATATAGCTTATACCCTTAGAAGGTCTAATGTTTCTGATGCACCAATAATTCAACCCAATGCTCCTAGGGGTTTTAGGAAAGAGAGAGCTGAAACATTTTGTTTAGTACATATGCACTGGCATAGCTAAGTTCTAAGTTTTTGAACATGACTTTCACTGTAAGGTTTTCTTCATTTACACAAGTTGTTGTTGTGATGAATAATCATGCCAAGTGTAATCACCCAACCTCAAGGGATTTGAAAGTTAGAAAACGGATACTGAGACACGCTTATTAATAAAGGTCTCCACTGATTAATGAGTGGGGCATTTATGATACTGACATGTTTACAATTAGTTGAACTTTAAGTAATTATTTAAAAACAGTTTCAATGACTGTTTTACGAAGGGAACTGTTATTTTAGGTTGACTGCGAGATGTGTGATTATGTGTTTAAGTCCATTTGTTTCATCTAGATTATCAAAATTTAAGTAGTCCTTGTTTATAGTTTTCATTCTTTTAAATACGTCTTTATATTTTCTTTATTTCATTTTGACAATTTAGGAAGAAATGTATATAAGTTGGGCACCTGATAGAAAAATTACATTACAGTACCAATTTGAACTTTACATTTACCATTTTTAATCTCATAATCAGTATCTGCACTTAAATGGTCTACACAAAGTCGGAGACTATACTCGCAACATGTATAAATGTGTGTATTTTGAAAACATCTAAGTGAGAAACAGACTTGTTAAGGGGACATTACTCTTCAACGAGGTTTATAACAACATATACAGTAGTTAAGAGTACATGAAAGCTCTAGAAGCTTGGTTGTTACTGATACATACGGGTTACGATGAGGATTGATTGAATAACAGCTCTCCTTTACTGGTACATTGTCCCAATCACGACTGCGTTTAACAAGTGCTCCAATATCCAGCAAGCCAAATCCAAAATGTGAAGAAACTACAAAATAGAAAGTTTCAACAAAATATATTTACAAAATAATTATTTTTAGTTAAGTATTTGTTTACTTTTAAATTGCTGCAGATATCAGATATTACAGGATGGACATTTGTTTGGGCATCTGTCTGCTTGTAGGTGATCTGAGAATAAGAAAAAAAAACATAATAGAATAACACAAAAAGTACTTTAGAAAATCTTTTGAAAAGAATAAATACAGATGTTAATAGGAACATTATAAATGCAGTCTTATATATTTTCAAAATCATACATTAATTGAGTCAGAATATACACATTAGTAACCGATGTGTCACTAACTTATGACTTTTTCAGTTTATGAGTTTGTTTTTATTTTTTGTGTTTTTTTTTTCTTCCTTGCTGACTGGTTGGTAGGTTTTAACAATTTGAAGAAACAGATATACAAAAAATACATGGCAATAATATATATATACCTGATAAGTTTGCTGCATTCTTCATGAAATAGTTTCCTTGTTTAAATTCAGGCAGATCACCCCTAGATGTTAAAACCAGAAGGTGCATCACATCACGATATGATAGCTTTGGACTAAAAAATAATTATATATAATAATGATAGCTTGCAACTTAAATATGAATTATAAAGTACCATAAATAGCCATTATTTTATAATTCTTTAGTAGAAAGGCCTCTTCGTATATTTTCACACTATAAACCACATATGATTGATCTAGTTTATTACTTATAGGGTCTAATAAAAGGATCTAATCACGTAAACGTTTATGATGAGCAATGAACTATAATGAGGTAAATGTAAGATGAACGTGTAAGAGGACATGTACAATTTACAATCATTCTTTATACAGCATATACTTTATCTGTTACTTAAACTAACTGTGAAATAGATCTGCACTTGCATATTGACAAATGAACCGTGAAAAGGGGGACAAAGTCAAGTGAACACCAGGTGGACATGTACACTCATTGATTATTGGCTTATTACTTAAGTATCGAGATTTGGTCTAATCATGAAAATATCAGAACCATGGAAGAACCATGAAAATGTGACCAAGGTCAGATCACTGAGTCAGAAAGACATGTGTACATGACAATCATTTTACACACAAAATGTAGTTGACTAATTTCTTAAAGTATCCAAAAAATTTACCTAATCAAGAAAAGATAACATTGCACAATGAAAATGAGATCAAAATAAGATAGATCGTGTCAGATGGTCACCTTACAATAATTCTATACACAGAACATAGTTGAACTATTATTTACAGTATATAAAACTGTCCTTTGTATTTAAAACGTTTTAAAGACAAATAAACCATGAAAATTTGATTACGGTCAGATGGACACATAGTTGTGTAAATCCTTATACTTGGTTGAAAGATGTCGTATTTAAGAAATAATTCATGGGGGCTTGAATATATCGTGATTTTACCACGGGTTGGCCCTTTATGACAAATATGTTACCCTGAGCGATAGCGAAGGGTAAAATATCGGCATAAAGTGACAACCCATGGTAAAATCACGATATATTCAAGCCCCCATGAATTATTTCGATTCTAATAAGACAAATACTGCAATTCTTTTGGATCGAAGCGCTCTAGGTGGAGGCAAATATTTGCCGTTCCCATAAATTAACGCACTTTTAGATTGGCGGTAAAGAACGGAGGAAACAGACTTAGTGACATGCTCAAACTATTTACAATAACATATTTAGATAAATTTGAATGAATTTTAATGATAATTTACCAATATATCTTCTATGTATATAAAAAAAAGGGCTTATACCACATTTTAGAATCGTTTATTTACGTTTCTTTGTTGTGATGATTTTCGGTATCAGAAGCGTGTATTTTCCCGTAACATGCTTAAATTATTACGTCATTATTCTATGACGTCGTGTACGTCATTCATAAACAATCATGTGACGTGGGAGTACAATCGGAACAGCCCAACCAATATATTCATATTTTACCACGGGTGTGTACTCAAAGCGTTTGAAGGACGTCATGTTAGAATAGCTTTTATACCATATCTCATCCGTTTTATTTGTTTACCTTGCCATGATTTTATTTTCCATATATAGTTGTCCTATTACTCAAAATAACTAAAAAAAATCACATGATATAAAAAATCTATTTAGTTTCTTAAGCTGTCATTGATTCTTGAAAATTAGGTCAAGGACAATTGACATATGCAAGATGCAAATGTTACACTATTTGACATCATTATACTGTGGGCTATCCAGCGTTTTATCTTCTGAAATATAAAAGAATTATACAAAATTTTAACACTGCGGGTGTTGGATAAGCAGATGGTTACCGCATAAAATCGAATTTAAATTAATTTCTTAACAGTGAGTCATCAATGAAAACATCAAACCTCCCATGCAAAAACTTTTTTCTGTCTGTATTTATATCATTGGTGATCATGTCAAATAGTATTCAAGTTGTCAATACTTCATATTACCATGAAGGATTCAGAGGTCCCCTTTGACAAGATAGACAAATTGCATACTGCTTTTCATTGAGTAATCAATAACAAGTATTAAGGTAAAGCTGTCAGAATAATATAAACAGGATAGTTTAAAGGCCAATATTTTGTCCAAAAGAGGGACGAAAGATATTAACAGGACAGTCACTCATAAATTTAAAGCAAACTGACAACGCCATGGCTAAAAATGAAAAAGACAAACAGAAAAACAGGAATATATATGACACAACATAGAAAATTAAAGAATAAACAACACGAACCCCACAAAAAATAGGGGTGATCTCAGGTGCTCCGGAAGGGTGAGCAGATCCTGATCCACATGTGGCACCCGTCGTGTCGCTTTTGTGATTACACATCCGGTAAAAAGTCTAATTCGGTAGGTCACATTCATGAAAGGGAAGGGGATTGTAGTTACGACGTTAGGAACATATCCGATATCATTTGTGAAACGGTTATTTCATAACGGTCAACCAACTCGTGATGGCGTCCGTAAAATTTACGAAGTGATGATTTCAACTTCACAATTTGCATGATTTGGACCTCTTGGTTTAATATCTTCCTTGTGAGCAGTAACCCTCTATCAAGAAAACCATGATAGGAAAATGCAAGCACGGGAATATCATATCAATTGGGAGATATATACCCCGTATGCAGGTGCTTCTGGAATTTTGCTACTTAAAAATGGAAAGTTCACAATTGGAAAGCTGAAATCATCTCTTTTGTCGTAAAGTTTTGTTTTCAACCGACCCTTATTGTCAATTCCTAGATGTAAGTCAAGATATGAAGCCGAATTAACTCCAATAAATGAACCCATTCTTAATGTAAATATGGCTTTATTTTCCTTTAAATGCCATAGATTAATGACCCAACTAATTCGTGTTACAACACTTGAAGCATATCATAAAATGATAAGACAATCAACAAGAGAATTCATTGCTGTGATCTACAAACGGACTTACTTGGCACTGAAAGCCAGTGCTACTGCTCCTGACACCATTGGTGCAGCTGCTGAGTTCTGATTTAAATATTCTGTCGATTTGTTCCCTACATCTGTAGTTACCTAAACAATTATTAAATTCATATCTGTTATAGGTATGTATGGTCAAACCAATTTTCACTGAGTAATATTAAATAATGAGTAATGTATTATCACTCTGAATTTCATTTCTGTTATACTATCCTCTTTTTTTGTGAAATTTAAAGGAGATTGTAGTGCAATTTACTGTTTAATGCCGATTCTCCCATCTGAGGTCAACACTAAAGTGCTTGCATCTGTTCAGTTCAAATTGATTTCACCTAAAGCTAAATGTAATTGAACGTACTGATTTTGCTAGCTTAGGTAACCAATTTCCATTCTAATATTTTCCAAACAGTTTTAAAAAAATCAAAACTAAATTATGCGACTGTCATACAAGTGACAGATTTAACTGGCTAAACAACTAAGCTTAATCCACCATTTTCTACATAAGCTAATGCCTGTAACAAGTCAGGAATATGAGAGTTGTTTTCCCTTCGGTTGATGTGTTTGACTTTTTGATTTTGCCATTTGATCAAAAACTTTCCCTTTGAATTTTCCTTGGAGTTCGGTATTTTTGCTATTTTACTTTTTAAAATTAAGTTATTGACCATTGTTTAAGAGGAAACAGATCTGAAATTTAAGATTATATGAAATTTGAAACACCCTGAAGATCCTTATTGAGCTTACCTCATATACATTTCTAGGAATATGATTGGTTAAAAGCGTCCTCGTGGAAACCATGTATACTTAATATTAGGTCAGTTGGGAGGCGGGGCTTATTTCATACACGGTTAGGTGTGGAGTTAAGTACCTTATATTCCATATAAGGTAACAAGGAGATAGCGCTTATTTCATACACGGTTAGTTGTGGTGTTACGTCCCTTTAGAAAAACAAAACAGTACTGAGTAAATATTTTAAAGGTTTCAACAGACGAAGAAAGAGATAATGTGAAATAAATTCTTAAACACATTTAAATCTAACAAGTTGTCATTGTTGGCATCTGTTTTTGTAGGATCAAAGGCAGTAGTTTCTTAATCATGTTAATCATTGCTAACTATATTGAAGACTTGCTTATTTTGATAGGTCAGTAGTCTAAATTTTACACGTTAAGATAGTTGGTAAGATAAATTCGTTACATAGTGTGCTAGTGATGTAATACGGTATATATGGGGTCAATAAATCCCATATTGGGATTCGAGCTTCGTGTGTAACTAATAGTGTTGTCCTTTTCCTAGATACATTCCCATTCAGCATACATACATGCCTATCCCACGTCATGAGCCTGTAACTCATAATTGCTTTTTGATTATTGCTTAGACATAAATTTGGCCTTGTGTTTTCTTGTTTAAATTTGTTTCACATTTTTCATGTCAAGGTTTTTTATAGCTGACTAAAGAGTATTGGTTTTGTTCATTGTTGATGGCCTGTACGGTGTCATATAATTGCTGAAATCCGCTAGAATTATGCTGAATATGTTTCTCATTAGCAATCATACCTCATCTACTTAGTTACTACATAACTGTGTAATTATCTCAAATGATTGGTGTAAAACTCTATTTCCTTAATTCATGTTCTAAAATGATTTCTAAAAGTAAAAGAAGAGGATTATTCTAATTTACCCCATACATTATTATATTTATCCATTATCAATGGATACGTTTACAATTTTAAAACACACAGCAAGCCTGTCTTCGATAGTCTCTGGTTTATTCGTTCACTTCTTTTATAGATTACAAGTATTTAGAGATAGACATATTACATAGAAATTTGTTTATTGTTGAAGAGATTATGTTGACTTGTAGATGCCATTTGAATTTTTGCGCAGTTAGGCTTCTATCTTATTGACATGATTATCACCTTTTAATTAACATTTAAAAATTTTAAAATTTTACTATCTCATATTTTATTATATTAATCGATGCAAGATTAGGGTAAAATTTGAAATCGTTGTACATAATACTTTTTTTAAAGTTTTTTTTTAAAACTAAGGGGTTGTGGTAATTGGACATTTATAAACCATATTTTATCATATAAATGTCTCATTTTTTTTTTATCATAACACATCTCAATAGTTTTATAATTTATATTCTACATACTATTTTGTGATGTTTGGCTCCACCTTTAGCAGTGAAAGCAGCTACCATCATTGCACTGCAGGCTTCTCCATTTGGAACTTTACTTAAATCATTCTGAATTCCTGAAATTATATAGTTACAGAAAAAAAAAACTTATTTCGTGGATACTTTGATTTGAGTTTAGCCCTTTCTAGCCCTCTTCGCGTCGATTTATATTTGCGATTTTCTAATTTTCTTGATGTTTTTATGTAAGGAAGAATCGATGTTCTACATATCACAAACTTTTGTTCTCGCGTTATTTTTCGACTCAGGACAGTCGCGAAAATCAACTGCTTTCCAAAATAATTTGGTTTAAAGTACCCTGGTGTTCTTAAAATAAGATGAACTATGCTGTAAAAATAGTACAGCCGCCATATATATATGCAAAGCATATAATCTTTGAAGTTTTTTAGACATTTTGATGAAAGTGTGGTCCATAGTGGCTATGCTGATTCAGTACAAAAAAGAACATATTGTTGTTTAAACAAGAAATATTGACTGAATGTCAGGGATTTATTATAGATATATTAAAATCTGATATCCCATGGATAATGTCATGTATGTTTTGTTAAAAAACAAATATGGTTTCATCAAAACTGACATACTTTGATGTATTTTCATATAAGGGATATGTAAACAAGATTTTTTCAACAAGTTGCACATGGTATTCATATGCATTTCTGTACAGCTGTTTCCCACAAGGTATCCAGCTTCACGCATATACAATATACAACGTAACAGTTCTTCTGACGACAAAGTATGTAATATATGGGGTGCTTGGTTACTATCGAAATAAATTATTTGTTGATTCAAATTTTCTTGAAAAAAAAATGATCTCTTTCAAAGGGGAAGTGAAAAGTGAAGTCTATTTCCATTGTTAATAAGAAAGAACAACAGTTATATTCAAAAGTAAATGATTGTTGCTGTATGTTCTTGAAAGAAAATGATTATTTTTCATTAAAGCCGAACAAATTGCTTGTTCAAAGAAGAAAAATGCTTTTTGTCCAATATTGTCTTTTTCCTGCACATTCTATTAAATTGTTTCTGCACATGGTTCTGCTGCAAAACAGTTGATACCCACTTTTCTGGGTGCATCCACTCAATTCTGGAAAACATTTTCAAGTGTGTAATAATTGTTTTGAGTCTGAATTGGGGTTATTAAGGCTAACTTGTACTTTATTATTTTTTTAATTACAAAGTAAAATTCGATTTTAATAAAAATAAATTGGTATCTCACTTAATTCATAATAGTATTTTTGTTATTTTATTCAAAAGTTATATTTTCTGTAAAAATTCATTATAAAATTGACGTTCAAAATATCTAGTCACATGTTGGGTAACATTATGGTATAGTTACACCTTCTTGGGTTCAACAGCAGCCATTTCGAAATTGTCCATCATTAAATGCAGATTTTTGCATACATTGTATCTTCTGTTTTAAATTCCAATGAATTTGGAGCATTTTTATTTTTTTTGTATTTTTGCTGTTTCCATGGTAACGGCCGCCATTTTTAAAATTCTAAAGTCAAACTAGTGCTGCATATTGTTCTCCCAATGATAATATACAATTATATAACATTTAATGTCGGTAGAACTAGTTTAACACTTATGTTCTGGAATGTTCCATGAAAAATTCACCCCCCTCAAATTATGTCTAGAGACCCCCCAGTTGAAAAAAAAATGTACCATGCTGAAGTGTGCATGGGTCTCTTAATATCATAGAAGTTTCATATAAATTGGAACAAATTTCTATTTTTCACATTTTTGTTTCTATGGCAATGGCAGCCATTTTTTTAATTCCAAAGTCAGGTGCAAAACTACACATGGTGATTAACATTATGTTATAATTCCATCAACATTGGTCCATTCAGTTCCGAGAACTAAGCTGGACAAAAAGTGCGGAATAAGAATAAGAAAAAAAGAATCGTACAATAACAATATGTCACCCGACCTCCGTCAGGGTGACATAACTAGATTTGCCATTGCAAACAATAGCGGATGGCACCCTTCCCCCATTGCCAGGTGAGCGGCAGTCATTTTAAATTCCAAAGTCAAAGAGCGCATTTACAGATGGCTATTAACATTCTTGTAAAATTTCATCAATTTTGGAGCATTTTGAAATATTTGAAATTTTTGTTATTTCCATGGTAACGGTTACCATATCCAAAATTCCAAAGACAGGTGCCACTTTGGAGCATGCCATGTTACATATCCATTAAGTGGTAGAATGTTAAATCTAATATTCTTGCAGGAAATGCAGATTCAATTTGTTTTCCCGTAGGGTCAATGTTAAACTTTCGCCCTGTTTCCATGACAATGGCGGCCATTTTGGTATTTCCTAATATTGTCACAACATCTAGGCATACCAAGGAACATAACCATAAAGTTTCAACCAGCTAAGTCTAAAAATGAAAGTTTTAGAATTTGCATTTTTTTCACATTTTATGAGTTTCCGTGGAAACGAGAGCCATCTTGATGATGCCATATCCCGTTTGCACAATTTCATATAGTGGTCTACATTATGGTATAATTTCATCAATATTGTTCAAGTCAATTCTGAGAAATAGCATGGACATAAAAGTGTGGAAGAATAAATATAAAATTATAAGAAAAAAAGAAAAAAAGAAACGAACAATAACAATATGTCACCCCAACTCCGATGAGGGTGCCATAAAAACTAGATTTGGTAATGCTAGCAATAACGGATGACAACATTTCCCAATTGCAAGGTGAGCGGCAGCCATTTTTAAAATTCCTAGGTCAAAGACTACATCTAATGGTCTTTTTATTTTCTTGTATAGTTTCATCAAAGCATTTCGAAATTTTTGACAATTTTGCTGTTTCCATGGTTACAGTGGCAATTTTGAAATTTCAAAGTCAAATACCATTTCTGTATATGCCAGTTAATATTTGTGTGAAGTTTCATTCTTTTTTCAGCATTTCCGTTTTTTTGACATTTTTCATGTTTCCATAGAAACGGCAGCCATTTTGAAAATGCCATACCCCGTTAATGGTTAACACTTTGGTAAAGTTCCATGACCATTGGTCCATTTAAAACATTGCAAAGTTAAAGAGCCCATCTACACATACAAATTATCAAGTTTGGAGCGATTTGATATTTTGGACATTTTTGCTATTTCCATGGTTACGGCGGCCATTTTTAAAATTCCAACTTCAAAATGCAAGTCTGCACAAGCCAGTTTACATTCTGTAAATTTAATCCAGTTTGCAGCATTACAGATTTTTTTGGAAATATTTGACCTTTTTGCATTGTTTCCATGGTAACAACAGACAATTTGGAAAATCCAACGCAAAATTACTCATCTTCCCATGTTGCTCATCGTTACTGTGAAAGTTCATTAAGTTTGGAGCATTTTGATATTTTTGAAATTGTTGGTGCAGTTTCCATGGCAACATAGTCGTTCCAATGAGTGTCAAAATCGTCCAACACTTGTATATAGTGGGCACCTACATTGTATTAAAATATAATGTTTCTGAGTTCAAGCCTATCCAAACAGTTCAACCAAACATAAAAACTGGATTTTTTCACATTTGTTTCGTTTCCATGGCAACGGCAGCCAGTTTGATGATGCCATACCCCACTGCACTATTAAATGTGGTGGTCACCATTATGGTATAGTTCCACCAAAATTGTTCAAGCCAATTTTGAGAAATATTATGGACAAAAAGGTGTTAACAAAGAAACAGAGGAAAAGTAATATGGCACCCGACATTGTCGATCGGGTGACATAATACTTTTCCTCTGTTTCTTTGTTAACAGTTGAAAAAAAGTAAAGCGTAGAATAACAATGTCACCCCAACTCCGTTGAGGGTGTCATAATTAAAAAAAAAAAAAGAAACGAACAATAACAATATGTCACCCCAACTCCGTTTTGGTGACTTTTAAACTAGTCATCCTGTGTTAGGATACTAACACAAAAGTCATCAAAACAGACCATAAATCATTGTACTGCGGTTTCCATGATGCCAGATAACGTGTGTGTTAAGTTTCGTGAAATTTGAAGAATTTTATTGTTTTTACATTTGAGCCTTTTCCATGGTACATGTAACGGCAGTCATTTTGGAAATTCCAAAGTCAAAAGACAAGTCTACATAATCTAGGCAACATTAGTTATTAGTTTCATTAAATTTGAAGCATTTTGAAGTTTTTCTTTTTTTTGCTGTTTTTTGAAAATGCCAAACGCAAAAGTCAAGTCTACATAAGCTAGACAACATTAGGGACGACATCAAAAGTTCAATGAAGAATAAATTTAACAAGTAATCCTGTATTAGGATGGTAACACAAAAGTCACCAAAACGGACCGACATCATTGATCTGCGGTATCCATAATGCTAGATAATGTGTGTGTAAAGTTTTACTAAATATGAATAATTTTAATTCTTTATTACATTTGACCCAATTCCATGGAAACAGCAGCCATTTTGGAAAATCAAAACTCAAAAGTCAAGTCCAAATATACTAGGTAACATTTGTTTTAAGTTTCATCAATTAAGTTTGAAGTATTTTGATTTTTTTTCTGCTGTTTCCATGATAACGGCGTCCATTTTGAAAACTCCAACTCAAAATGCAAATCTGCCTATGCCAGTAACCATTCTTGTTAAGTTTCATCCTGTTTGCAGCATATAGATTTTTTTTTTGAAATTTTTAACCTTTTTGCATTGATTTCATGATACAAACAGCTCCAAATACCACATCTCCCAATATTGCTCATCGTTACAGTGATATTGCATTAAGTTTGGAGCATTTTGATATTTTTTTATTTTTTTTTATTGCAGTTTCCATGGCAACACAGTAGTTCCAATGTTGATCAAAATCATCCAACACCTGCATACAGTGGGTAACTACATTGTATTAAAATATAATGCTTCTGAGTTGAAGAATATCCAAACAGTTCACCATAACAAATAACTGGATTTTTTTCACATTTGTTCCGTTTCCGTGGTAAAGGTCGCCATCTTGAACCCTTCCATGCTTTGTGCACAACTTGACATGGGGGTCTTCACTATAGTAGAGTTCCATCAACATATTACCATAGGGGTGACATAATAATAGGGAAAAAAGAAACAGAGGAATAGCAATATGTCATCCGACATTGTCGCTCGGTTGACATAACTAAAAAAAAATGTAGAATAATAATATGTCACCCAAACTCAATGTAGGTGCCATCACAAGAATTGCCATTGCGGGCAATAGCGGATGTCATCCTGGTCACCAATGCCGCTAAGTAGCAGCCAATTTGATATTTTTTAACATTGAATAAACATATACAATTCACTATACACCATTCTGCCATTTATAGATCTTTAACCATTTTGAGAATTTTGATATTTGGATTATTTCTATGGCAACGGTGACATTTTGAAAATTCCAGAGACAGATGACATGTTTTCGCATGCCAAGCAACATTTCCACAAAGTTTCAATCAGTTTAGAAAACTTTCCCTTTTTTTTTTAAATCTTTCTGTTTCCATGACAACGCGGCAGCCATCTTGAAAGTACCAAGTCCCGATTGCACAACTTCACATAGGAGTTAACATTATGATAAAGTTCCATCATCATTGGTCCATACAAATCGAGAAATAATCTGCTCACAAAAGTGTGGAATATTAATCATTTTAAATTAAAAAAATGCGACAATAACAATATGACACCCGACCTCCGTCAGGGTGACATAAACAAACAAAAAGAAACATAAAATAACAATATTTCACCCAAACTCCGTTGAGGGTGCCATAATAATAATTATACTAAAAAAAAGAAGAAAAAGAAGAGGAAGAATAAAAAGAAGAAGAAGAAGAAACGGGATCAAAACAATAATTCTTCAAAACTACGTTTTGGCGACTTGATAATAAAAAAAACGGAGGAAAAGCAAAATGTCACCCGCCATTGTCGATTGGGTGACATAGCTAGATATGCCATTGCAAACAATAGCGGAGGTCACCCTGGTCCGCCAATTGCCACTAAATTGGTATATAGTTTAAAACTTTAAAACAGTGAATAAATGCTAGTTTATTTCCTTATGGTTTAATGCTAAACATTTCCAGTTTCCATGGCAATACAGTAGTTTCAAAGATTCTCAAAATCAATCAAAACCTGGACAACAACATTGTTAAAAATTTGATTCTAAGTTGAGACATACTCAAATAAGACTTAAAATCAAACTTTTATCTTTCACATTTTTGCTGTTTCCATGGTTAAGGCGGCCGTTTAAAAACTTAAAGGTTTAACTGCACATCTACATATGATGGTCCTTGGTATGGTAGGCTTTCATGAAGATCGGATCAATAGTACCCGAGAAATCGCGCGGACAAAATAGGAGGAAATATAATAACTAGATGTGCCATTGCAAGCAATAGCGGATGTCACCCTTTCCCGATTGACACTAATCGGCAGCCATTTCCAAACTTATAAGCAGTGAATGCACATATATGCTTTGCTATAGATCTTTTTTGTAACTATTTCGTACATTTCCAGCAGTGTGGAGTTTTTTTCAAATTCCTACCGTTTCCATGGCAACGTCAGCCATATTTGAAATTCCAAAGTCAAAAGACTCATCTATACTAGTAAATTAACAGCTATAATAAGATTCATTTATATTGGAGCATTATGAAAGTTTTGGACATTTTTGCCATTTCCATGGTAACGGTGACTATTTCCAAAATTCTGAAAATACCTACCACATTTTCATATGAAAGGAAACACACCATTAAAGTTTCTCAGGATTTTACCTAGAATGTTAAGCGAGTAAATCTTACTTAAAGATTTTTTCCATAAGATTATAATGCGGAAGTTTCCCCAGTTTCCATGGCTATACAGTAGTTCCGATCATTCGCAAAATCATCCAAAACCTGTGTATAGTTGATACCTATGCTGTATAAAAATTTGATGATCTTTCATTCAAGCATTCTCAAATTAGTCATCAGAAACAAATTTGTATAAAAGTGACACCTAGCATCCACGTATTCCAACATCAGTCTGAATTCCGATAGCAAAAAATCTTATTCGGAAGACTCCGTATACATACTATTAGTACTTTATTGTAATTATATTACAAAATATTGATCATATGATGCTAGTATTTCTAGACTTTCAATTGCTTTTCATCAATCCGACATTAATATAATGTTTCGGCGGTTTTTGTATTATATGCTTATGATAAATGTATAACATTTATGAAAGGGTTTAAGCATTGTAGGCCCGCCATCATCAGGGATTTACCAATATCAATTTATTTTAATTTTGTCGTTGTCAATAGATCTGCAATATTTTTATGCTTTTTATAAGCTATTATTGGTTTGCTTGAAAATATTTCGTTGCAAACTGCATCCTGTTTTAGTAGGTCCCAATGTTTACTAATGCATTGTTTTCATTTATGAATGCATGGATTAAATTTCGTTGCCAATACTAAAGGAATTTCCTTTGAGTTTTGTTTGACCTTTTTTCTTATTAAATCAGATCTATTACATGATAATGCCTCAGTTATGTACTTTTCGATTTCAATCTCCTTGTATCCTCTCTTTATTAAGTTCGATCTGAACTGTAACAAAATATATTGTAAATCAACATCATTATTTGTTGTTCTAATGTATCTGATTACTTCGCCCTTGATAAACCCTGCAAACACATGTCTGCTGTGACAGCTTTTACGATCTAGATAAAGGAAGGCATTTGTCGGTTTAAAGTGTGTTTTCACATCCAAAATATTTTCATTAGAAAATCTAGTTCCTTTGAAAATATTAACATCAAGAAATATTATTTCTTTAGATGAGAATTCTAGTGTGAATTTCAGGAACGGATGATGATTATTTGCTAACTCTAGCAAATCCTTTATTTCCTTCGAATCGCCGTGATATATTAATATAATATCATCACGATACCTTCCATAGAAAAATATATTTTTTCTATGTTCAAACTTAGAAAGAATTTCTTTCATAATTTTATACATGAGTATATCACAGATTTCTGGGCTGTGCACGGCTCCTATTGCGGCTCCTATTGTTTGCTTATATAGCTGTCCATTAAAATCAAAAATATTGTTCTCTAAAATTGATCTGAGGAGATAGATTAAATCATCCGTCGGTGGGCATTTGATTTTGTAATCTGATTTATCAATCTGATCATACGAAATTTTAACTGCCGATAATAATTCATCAATCGGGCAATTAGTGTACATTGATACTACATCAAAACTACACAGCCAGCAATCTGCATTAGGCTTAATTCTTTCCAACTTGTATATTAGATCAGACGTATCCTTTATATACGTGTGTTGTTTTTGTACCATAGGTACTAAAAAATAATCGATATAGCATCCAATAAATTCTGTGACAGTACCAATCTGAGATATGATTGGCCGACATGGTGGCATTATGTTATCAATGTTAAACCCATATTTATTGATTTTTACTAATTCCGATTCATTTAATCGGTGTATTTTAGGCAAGATATGCATATACCCAGGCCCATAATCAATTTGATTACCATTATTAAGGTAATTAAATGTGGAGTAATCTATAACACCTTTGGTGTACATGCCTATGACATATGTATTGATATTACATCTAAGTGCTTTTAGGTCAAAGTTTTCCAATTTGGTGTAATGTTGTGTATTTAATTGGCGATCGCCTTCAAAAAGGTAATTGACCTTATCTAAAATAACAACATTGTTACTTTTATCGGCTTTCTTAATGATTAATGATTCATCATTTAACAGAGAAGAAATGCCCGGACCTCTGTGAAAGACTTAGATTGTTTCGAAATTTTCGAATTTGCATTGAAGATAGTTCGTGCTTTGTATTAAACAGGTAATTTTCAAGGGTGTTGCAGGTTAAAGGTGGCGTATGTCCAGATTTAACTCTGAAAGGATGAATTTCATCCAAGTTACCATGATATAAGTAACGACATCTCATTTTGTCTGGCTAATTCATCAAAATCATGTAGTAAGTTCTGCTTTGCCCTTTTGACTGACGGTGAAGGAATGCATTTCAAACCTCTGGATAAAACCAAATACTCGTCATCAGTTAATTTTCTATGCGAAAGATTAACAACCTGTTTTCTAGCTTGTGATAGCATAAATTCTAGCTTACTTTGCTGCATTGCAGCTTTGTTTTTCAGCCTTCGTTTATGTTTATTTCTTTTAGCATATTTCTTATAATGTCTAGCCATATCTGTGATCACAGAGACTAGTATCTGAAAGACTATTATCAATGCAATATCAACAGAACAAAATGTAAGGAGGCGTGGTGTATTTGCCTAAACTGATTTTCATTGGCTCTGTTACTTTTGTAATATGTTAAGAGTAACACGTACTTCAATACATACCAATTTAATAGGAAATATAAATTCCAAAATTACATTATAAATAAAAACAATAAATATTATTGTTTTTCTTCACTAGGTATCAAGTGCCAAGCACTAGTTATTTCAAATAAACCAATAAAATATTTATCGTTTATTCCAAATTCTGATCACAAAAAAATGCAAAAATAGCTTTCTATTAAAATGTCCTTGTCATCAAATGTTTCGTCGGAAAAAGCTATATGTGTGCTTTATATTTTCAAAGATTTCACATGTGGAATATCCTCAGTGTTTCTCTTTAAACGTGATGATATATGCATTTTCTTCAGAATCTGTTTTCAACAACAACAGGTTAGAAGTACTAATGTTTTGGATTGATGAAAAGCAATTGAAAGTCTAGAAATACTAGCATCATGTGATCAATATTTTGTAATATAATTACAATAAAGTACTAATAGTATGTATACGGAGTCTTCCGAATAAGATGTTTTGCTATCGGAATTCAGACTGATGTTGGAAGACGTGGATGCTAGGTGTCACTTTTATACAAATTTTAAAGTTCCAATGTATAACTGCAATTTTACTGATAGTGGTATTAATTATGCTCATCTATCATGAAGATTGGTTCTACTGGCTCTGAGAAAACTGCCGGACAAAATTAGGTGGGAGAAAAATTATAATTATAGGCTGACGTAATAATTAAACGAAAAAAAAACAGAGGAAAAGCAATATGTCACCCGACTATCGTTCGAGGTGACATAAAAAAGAAACAGAGTAAAAGCAATATGTCACCTGACATTCATTCGGAGTGACATACTAACTAGATTTGCCATTGCAAGCAAGTGCGGCTGTCATCCTCGTCAACTGCGGCGGTTTTGAAAATTCTAAAATCGAAAGCCACTTCTACAAATACCAGTTAAGATCTCTGATAAATGTCATTGAGTAAGAAGCATTTTAGAATTTTTTCACATTTTCGCTGTTTCCATGGCAAAGGCGGCCATTTTGGAAATTCCAAATTAAAATATAACATTTACACATTTAAAATTTGTGTAGAGTTTTATTAAGTTTGGACCTTTCTGAAATTTTTGATATTTTTGCTGTTTCCATGGCGGTCATTTTAAAAATTTCGAAATCAAACGTCACCATTGACATTTCTGTTTAGTTTCATTTTGTTTGTTACAATTCCATTTTTTGAATTTATTCTGTTTCCATTGTAACTGCGGACATTTTAAAAATTATGAGGTCTAAATGTACACCTACATATGGTGCATCTCATTCTCATTGAAGATTGAAAAGAAAATAGTACCCGTAAGAGCCTAGAAACTCTCGAAAGCAGAAGCTTGGTCAAACAGAATTAGGACAATATGCAACTGATATATGTGTAAGCTAATGCAAATTATCTTATGATACCAGCAAAGTAATACTTATATGAAATTCTTTGCAGGGGAGATAATTACCAAAGTAGTTCCCTTTAATAATGCATCCTCTTGATTCTTTTCTAATTTATATGTTTTAGTGCCACTATGGAAATTAGCAAAACTACAGGAATAAACATCAATAATATCCATATGATGAAAGAATACTGCCACATCAAACGTATCCCAAACAGCTGTAGACGCTATCTTTAAATCTAAAAGGAAAACAAAAACTTAAGGTATTCTATATTGGGAAATTTTGGCATGTGATTAATTTTCGCTATGGACTTTTCCCACTAAATTTACGCTACAAGAAGATTTCACTGTTCATTTAAATGCATCGTACAATGCCATTAATCGTGAGTCAAGAAGATCTGACTGTCCCTTCTAAGGTCTAGACCAAAAACGAAACATGACGTACAAATAACACGATATACGGACATATAAATGATATTTCTGTACCTGTAACAGACATTTTCAGATAAATGAAATTATTTTCTAATTCATTTCGTCAAACGACAAAAAATTATTTATGTTCTAATCTATATAATTTATAGAATAGAAACAATAAACCAGCGACTGACCCATCTAATTCTTATCTCATAAATAGCTAAAACACCTGTCCATTAGGTTTTGTCATGAACGATGACCATTCTCTTTAGTTAAAAATTGTAATATAAAGCAATCAATAACATATTCATAAGCATTGCCAAGTCCATAAACAGAATACGTTCTTTGTTGAAATATAAGAACATCGTTGCGCTCAACGTTCTAAAAAAGACAAGCATTTGTTACTATTTTTGAATATAAATCTACATTAGTAAAGTTAACAAACATTTGTGTATGCAGGCGAATATTTCTCTCAAAAATAGCTATAAAACCAGTTTCAAATCGTGTCAGGCAAGATGACCATTCTCAAGCGAACAAAGAAATCATATATATCTAAAGATTTTTAAACTAGTAAGCGTTTTTTTTTTCAAATCATCACTAATGTTACTAACTTTCGCGATAACAGTCTTCAACCTTCCGTAAGGCTTTAATAATATGATTTATACAACAGTGTTGCAGCGGCTGAGAAACTGCCTACTCTAAAACTGTGCGTCCCACAAATTTGTAAGGGTTCCGCGGAACCCAGTGTCTCGTCTAACTCCCAGGCTCAACAATAATGAGGAAAACAATCAACAAAAATATTCCTCAAGATACTATCTTTGATTGTAAGAAGCTTCTGTCCAAGTTTGGTAAAAAAATCAGAATAATTTATGAATCAAATAAATGTTTTAATAACTGCAGACTGTATTTGATATTAACTGGAAGAAAAACTAAGTCCAGTTATAAGTAAAATGCAGATACACAGGTACCAAATGATAAGTAACCAAGTTGCCTTTCTAAATACTAGCTTTTGATCATAAACAAGCTTCTGTCCAAGTTTGGAACAAATTTAAAATAGTATAAGAAAGTTATTTAATTTAAAAAAAAATAACCACTGAGTGATTGTGTTGTTTACTGGCAGAAAACCTAAGTCCTTTAAAAAGTATAATACGGAAAAATTGATTTTTGTTTACAAAATTTACATCTGGATACTATATTATGATCATACACAAGCTTCTGTCCAAGTTTGGTAGAAATCCAGTATAGTTTAAGAAAGTTATTCAAATTTTAAAAACTTTAACCACAGAGTGAATGTAATGTTACCCCGAAGAGAAATTAAGTCCATTTATAAATAAAATACAGAAAAAAATAATTTTATTTTTACAAAAATTACTTCTAGATACTATTTTATGATCATAAACAGGCTTCTGTCCAAATTTGGTAGAAATCCTGTACAGTTTAAGAAAATTATAAAATTTTCAAAAACTTTAACCACAGAGTTAATATTTGTGGACACAACCGACGACGACACCCGCGACGACGGAATGTAAAATCGCTTATTCTCGCTTTTTCGACTAAAGTCGAAGGCTCGACAAAAATGCTTAAATCTTAACCCAGCAGGCACACAACGTTGATTTAACATTGAATCAATGTTTATTTTCTATGTTGAATCAATGTTGAATTATTATTAGATTTTGCAAATTTGTATCAACGTTGAAATCCTATGTTGAATCAACGTTGATGTTCAACATTGAATCTATATAGAATAATAGTTGCTTCAACATTGTTTCAACCAATAGCTTAATTTGAATTCAGATTGAATTCAGGGTGAATACAATACTAGTATTCAACACGGAATCAAAATTGGTTAGTGATTGTGTTCAACTGTGTTTCCACCTAAACTAATATGTTTCATTCATCCTGTATTTTCTTTGTCTTGCAGTCCATAATTTTATACTGTAGCAATGTTCAAGCTATTGTCTTCTCTAGGCGCTCAATATGCAAAACGCCATAGCAACATTCTGCATCAGGAAACCTGATCCAATATCTGCTCCATTAGACCCAAGTTTGAAAAATAATCTCAAAACAAAATTGATTATCTTTGAATAAAGTCATTGTCTGGTTATATTTGACATGGTGTGTTCTTTAGTTCATTGTTGAAGACTGTATGGTAACGCAAAGATATATAAATAATGTTCTTTGGTTGATGGTTGTCTTGTTAACAATAGGTACAACAATAAAAAGTGTTTGGGTGCACAAAACTTTTAATACAATGTAGATGCCATTGACCGCCAATTACTTGTAAAATATCAGTAATTTTCAACAATAAAACTGAGTGACCACATTCATGTGATGAGAGCATGGCTTGACAATGATGATGATAACAACCAATCAACTGAATAACAAATATGGATGTTGAGGGATATCCTACGAACCATAATTTAACCACCAAGATTTTTTTAACATTTAACAACATGCTTACAACAACACAAATTATCATCCAAGAGAATTATTGATTTCGAAAGCGTACCACCCTTAATACACAAATTTTGCTCAATGTCTATTTGAAATATCTGAGTGGTCAAAATATAAAACAAAGTTTGCTGTTCGGACACTTCCTATCCTATGTATTATAATGTCCAACTACTGATCTATATTCAATACGATAAAATTTAAATAAATTTATTTATTAATAGTGAAACTTCAACTTCTTTTTTCTCACACCTTGTCTTTTTGGAGCCTGTTTTAGAAAGTTTTTTTCAGACACTTGAAATGCTGTTCTGTGATTCCATATAGGTCTTCATGTTGACATCTACAAAATCAAAAGTTATAACATTGTAAAGTTGTATTCTGTTCAACACATTTAACTATTTTAACTTCATAATGATATTACTTTAAAGTATAAATAAAAAGCATAAGAACCGGTGAAAACTAAAGTAAATAACAGTTGTCCTTTGAAGTCTCAACTACATTTCCTTTTAGATAGACTAGAAGGACTTAGGTATAATCTGCAAGAAAATCCTAACTACTGCATTTTAATTTGAACAAATTGAAGGTTTATCCACTTATGTCTTTTTCTGTATTACTTGTGCTGCGGCATGGATATCTGACTAATTGACATATTCGAGGATGGTAAAGGGGGTTCTTAACACGGAACCACGTAAAATAAAAATTTAAAAAAAAGCACTGCACTGAAAATAAAAATTTGGATAAAGGAAGCACGAAAAATTAAATCATGAATATTATTAAGGAAAAAAGTACTAGAAGTTAATACTCAGTCGTTATTGGAGATCACAGTCATGATAATGGACACGAAGACCCTGCAGTCACCTTTTCGCTTCCGCTTGTTGCATCCGAATCGTGGAAAAGATAACTTGATCGCAATTAATATCCTGGGAACACATAATTTAAAACAATCTCCCGACTGGACTTCGAATTTAGTCCTGGTTTACTTTTTTTTTTATCTTGAATGTTGGACTAGCACGAGAAATTAAAGAGTACCCAGACGAAACACGGAAAATAAATAAGAGGAAACAAAAATAATGCATGTCGAAACCAATTACGAGAAATAAAACGCTAAAACACGTGAAATAAAAAGGCCATGAATGCAAATAACATTTTACCACCCTCATATACCCTTTATGTTTAACTACCTTGTCCAAACTCTACCTCAATTTTGACAGTAAAATTAAAGGTTCAACTTGGTGAGTTATATATAGCTTCTGACCTTTCCATTCAAAAGTTGTAAACAAGCCCCCCTTTTTATGGATTAAAATGTCTTTTCACTTTTGATTCAATCATATGATTTCAAATAGTCAATGATAAAAATTCATGAGACGTTGCAAGATATCTTGGGAATGGTAACATGCTATCCTGATCCTGATCCTAATGTCAATCCATAGATTGTCCTAAACATCCCCCTTTTTCACGTGTAAAATTTCAACTTTTCAGTACTGTACAGTTTCATAACAACATGATATGTTCTCATTTCTAAAATACGATAACGTAACCACAACAATTAATATAAATACTTACGATAAAAATGTAGAAGCTGTATAGAGGAAAGATATTGATAAAAACTCTGCACAAATCACTTGTGGTCTCGTTGGCGGATATTCAAACTTTGGCAACAAAAACAACTGCGCATGCGCATACCTGAAGTCTTAAAATAGAAATGTTACAATGCCGCGAAAATTTAAATCGTTATTTAAATAGATCTATCCGTTGTTTATATTTCAAGTCGTCAACCATTGTTTATGTACTGATGTACACGTCTTTCTCTTGGAATTAATAAAAAGAAGAGAAAAAAAAAGAAATGCGCATGAAAACAAGATATTTGACATCAGAAGTCAACGAAAAAGGTGGAGGGATCTTTTAAGGGGAAGGAGTTATTCACAAATATTTGATTTTATATTTACTGTATGATCCTGTATACACGCTGGGTCTTTAATTATGTTTTGGGGTGGGGTGAAATTTTTGAAATTTCTATTATTTCAATATTTGGGGTGCGAAGTTCATGATTAATTAGTTATGCTTATATATACACTGCGATTGTTTTATGTGTTATTCTATAATCACCACAACAATTACTGATAAATCTACTAAATATTTTATTTAATGTGAATATCGTTTTCAATTTGAAAATAATTGTGATGTGTCAAATACTTCTTTTTTGACAATTCTGGTATCCACAACTACTGTGTCACTACTGGGTTTTATTTATTGTTTAGCCAACGTTGATTCAGTGTTGGTATTTCAACACAATGTCAATTCAACGTTGAAACAATGTACTAATTTCAACGTTGCATTGTCAACGTTGAATCAATGTTGAATATTTGTTGATCAATGTATAACCTAAAATCAACAAAGATTCAACGTTGATTCAACAAAGTGTGCCTGCAGGGAACCTATAAAATGTATTTCTCAGTTTTTAGTTGTTTGTACTCTTACAATAAGATAAAGCTCTGGACACAAAATCATCTGAAGACATGTCTATTTAAGCAAGATCTACATAATCACTCAAAATTTTAACAGGACAGTGCGCTTGGTCAAGTCTAGCTATTAAAACGGGTTTTTTTTTCCTTTTCGGTAACAATCTTTTATACTGCTTTCAAAAAAAAATATCAATATGATCGTCTCCGAATGTAATGTGTTTAACTCTGAACTGACGAAGTTCGCTGTACCTTAAAAAATCCCGAATAAGCTTGAAAACACATAGAACAGACTCTATTTTAAAAGAGTAAAATCCATTTGATTCCTTTTTATAATCTTTTTCAATGTTTGGCATAAATTGAATAAAGATTTCATAAAGAAACACACATTTTTTTACAACATATCATGTTTTTATTCTTATAATTGATAAAATTTACATTTATTTTACGGGAAATTTCCCAAAATATGACAGTTTCCAAATATTTGTAGTAAAGATGTATGAGACAATCATTTTAAACATTTGTATTTATTACATATATGTTGGCAGAGCATTTTAACAAACAGATCTGAAACACATTTCTGGAAATATCTCGACAAAAATAAACAAAGTACAACATGATTAACACAGATATCTTCAAATATTTTGGGATTTTTTAGACCTCAAAACTTATAATTTCTATTCACATTTCAGGAAAAATTCCGAAAATATGAGTCTAATATTAGACACATACTTGTTACATAATTTTTTTTTACCAATTTCGGGAAAAAAAACATGAAATAAAATCTAAGGAAACATTATGCAATTTGATTTTTTAAACATATTGGGAAAAATCCCGAAAAAAATACAAAATTATTCAGATTTTACAACACAGAGTTTTGATAAATTTAAAAAAGTTTGTACATACATCTGTTACCAACATTTGTTAACCAAAAAAACCTATGTATTTTGTTTATAACCATACTTTTCATTTCTGTAAAACATTGAGTACTTTTTTAGAAATATTCAGGTTACTCTACTGCATTCCTTTTGTCATTCTTAAGTAATTCCCTAAACATAATATCAACCAAATTTGTCCCACAAAAAGAAGGGCCCAGGCCTCCTCTAAATATTATTTATAAGTGGCCAATGTTAAACTGGCCTAAGCATAAACTTTAATATGTAAACTGCAAAAGATTGTAAGTTATAAAGCCATAATTCACGATTATCAAAATCTCTAAGCACATGTATTGTCTAAAAGCTTATTCAACTGCATATTAATTTTCTCTGACCTACTTTAAGTGGCTCTCCTTAAACCGGACTTATCACAATTATTTCAGTGTAAACTAGGGAAATTTTGAAAGTCAATATTCCATTACTGAGAAGCTGGTTGAGAGCGGTTCTCTATGGGATTGAGATATGTGTCCATAACACATTATACTCTGCTTTCATAATCAAATTTCCAGGACCAGTAACTTATTTGTAATTGATTAAAAAACACTGACTTCATAATGAACACTTGAAAGTACAAAGTTTCAAGTTTATTTGATTTTACACCATAGTACACTACAGTGTCAACTCATCACTTCAAATGCCAATGAAATTTAAAAATAGGAATGGAAATTAAAAAATCAAACTTTATAATATTCAATAATGTAGCTTCATTTAATTGTCCTAATTTGCACATTTTTTTTTGTCACAGTAAACATGAAAGAAACTATCTTTAATTGATTATGTTTTTTCAAAATTTCTTTAATATTCTCCACAGCAAAATATAAAAGTTTCAATACTGTTCTAAAGTAAAACTACAAATCATAGTATACAGTACTTGCAACCTTGAGCGTTATTGTTTTAGCGATCAATCGGCGGTCATCGATCAGTCACCGACCAGTCAAGTTCGCATCAAACTCGGGTCAGCAATCCGTCAGACTAATAGTAAAAGTAATTGACTGTTCGGACGGATAGTACCGATCGAACTTGCTGACGGATTGAACTTTGATTCGTCACATGACAAACTAATACAAATTACGGAATCTTAGTTTAGTTTAAATTAATTAAAATTGCGACCCGTAAAATACGAACGTTCAAGTACAACTGATGCATTTTTTCATTATTTAACAAAGTTTTTTTTAATTTAAAGGAGAAGAAAATGAACAGATAAAACCTAAATCAAAATATTATCATTAAAGAATGGTCTTTGCCGTTTTCATTTAGGTTATAATATTTTCAAACCCGGCGAGTTCTAAAAACGGTGTTTATATCGCGATTTTGATTTTATTATTTTCCGAAAATACTCCGGAAAACGAAATGAAACGTAAAGCCGGACACAATAGTAGGAAACGAATTATATCTTCATCTGATGTTCCACAGCATTTACATAATGCCGATTCCTTGCCACCACTAAATTTAGATCTGTCAGATTCCAATGTATATGAGTCCCAGTTAATAGTCAAACTTTTATCGCTCCCTTTTTAACATCTGCTACAGTTGAAGAAAGGCTTGTCCAAACCGGATGTGTATGCCCAATTCTTAACAAGGTTTTGTCCAAATATGTTAATCTGGACTTTGTTTCTATTCCTTTAATGAGAGTTTTAGTTCAATAATCCTGAATTGCTAATTTTACTGTTGCTTTCCATTTTAATTTTAATGGTAAATTTTGACTTAGTGTAGATATACTAGACAGATCGTATAAAGTTAGTACACCTGCGACCTGACAGCAGAAGCTGAGCTGGTTATCAATATTCATAATGACTTGTCTGTCAACTAAACCTTGGATTTTTGAATTGTTACATGAGAGAACAAAACAATGTACAGACAGGAACGTTGCCTTTTATGTATTTCTGCTTCAATTGTAAGCGCTCCCAGCAGCATAAATACTGATCCAGTGGCTGTTCGTATAGGTAGAGACTGAATATTTCGCAATGTTTTTGTGTGAACACGGGCCATAATATCAAGTTGGCATTGGTTAAGAGGGAGTATTTCCATTCCAATCGGGGAATAACATAGCTCTGATATATCTTGTAAGATGTATGTGGGTTTACCCCATTTGTTCCATGTAAACCGGTGTTCACCAGTGAGTAAAGAGTTCTTCTCGCAATGCTGATGCGTGCATCAATATTTAGAATATTTTCCTTCAATTTGCTCTTGATGTCTTGTTTCTTCTGATGGATAAACAAGGGTGTTGCCTAGGGTCCAGTTTAAATCGGACTTATTTTTTTTTCGGTTTGTTGAGGATGACAGCTTTAGTTTTTGTAGGATTTATTGTTACTCTTTAATGCTTGACTGTCTGGCATGATGAGTTTCAACAGAGAGCATACATTGTAATTCCTGATGATAATTGCTCAAAAAGGCTATGTCGTCTGCATAAGTTGGGCAGCCAACATAATTTGTTCCAATTTTAAGACCAAGACAGTGCAATTTAAGATCTTCAAGCAGATTGTTTACATAGACTTTATATAGAAAAGGGGAAAGAATGCCTCCTTTTCGGACTCCCTATTGAATATTAAAGCTATTACTAACATTTTCCTTCCATTTGACTCATGAAATTAGCCATGAGTAAATATTTTTCACTATTGACCAGGGAGGATGATTTTGAGTATGGTCATATAACGCATCTAATAGTATCATGTGATCAACGACGTCGAAGACCTTATGGCATTCCACAGTAATAAGAAATAAAGGTTCTATTGTGACTAATTTTACTTCTGCCCTTGCTTCAGTGATGATGAGACTGGCCAGAAGCATCGCCAACCCTTTCGTAAAGCCGAACTGTAGAGATGACTGATCAGAGTTCAAGGTTAATCGAGGTAGTATGGTACATTCGAAGTTTTGAGATGACAGGTGTAACTGCAATTCCTCTATAGTTGTCCATTAACATTGGATTTTTCCCTTTACTTCCCTTAATGTTGTTGGTGAAACATATCAACCAAACATCTTTTTAAGTCGTGTCGGTCGTATTTCAAATTCAATCGAATAGCCCAGCGTATATCTTGTTTACAACAAGAAATCTGTGAGGTTATTCTAACTTAACTTACAACATACGTGTGAGAATTTTCCATGTCTATGTTTTACTGACAAATCCCACATTAAATGTATCAGTACATAGCTTTGGATCCATACTATCATTTTATGATAGACAATTAATAGGTAGAATACACGGCATCGAAAATGTCCAACCCTTACACCTTAACAGTAACTACAACATATGCATGTCCCACGCCAGGAACCGTTTAAAAAGTGCATATTTCACTTATTTTATTTTTTTAGTCCTAAAAAGGTCCCAAAAAATTTTCGCCTCGCTCCGTTCAACAATCTTTAAAAACTACGCCCCCTCTTTCAAAAATTCTGGATCCGCCCCTGAATGGGTATGTGTAACAGGCCAGACCCGATAGGTATGTGTAATGGACAAAGCTCGATAGGTATGTGTAACTGACCAGACTCGATAGGTATGTGTATTGGGTCAGAGCCGATAGGTATATGTAATAGACCAGACCCAAGAGGTTTGTGTAACTGACCAGACTTGATAGATATGTGTAATAGACCAGACCCAATGGGTATGTGTAATGTGCCAGAGTCAAAAGGTATAAAGTCTAACCTGATGTAAGAAAAACAAAAACACGCACAAGAAAATGAAAGAAAAGTGCCGCTTAAGGTATCCAACCCATAATAAAGATTTACGGAAAATTTTCCGGAGTTTACCGAGGTGTAAATTTTTTCAACACCTCGGTATTTTCCGCCTAGTAAGCGAAAGTATAGTTATTATTTTTAAAATGACGATTAAAATATCAGAAAGGCTTAATTGAAGTATATTTTCATTAACTATAGAGTAAACGCTAATTTTTCTATAAATTGTCCAATTTTGACAATCCGGAAACAGAAGTTATGGTAAACAAATATGGACGACTCGGCCGGCTGCCAAGACAGACGAAGGCGTTTTACCCAAAATAGTACGCCGATTTAAGTCTCTTCGTCTTATCGTGATGCGGAAATAATGTGTGCAGTTTGGATGCAACTGGTTGTCAAATATATATATACCGGCATAGGAAGATTAGTTGATAGAAGGAATGTAAACACATCACGCACTTGTCCTTTTCATCTGGCGATCTGCTCTGGGAGACGATTTGAATGGATCGTTCATTTTTATGTTTTAAAGTTCTGTATTCATATGTTAAGTGTATATCTGGATGGAATTGAACCGACTTTCTTATGGTTCCTAACATGGAGAACCTAGTAAACAAAAGGCCAAGCTGATGCCAAGCTTCAGTGTAAAACTTTGAGCAGGTGCCAGGTAATTTGCATTTACAAATCCAAACATTTTAAAACTTGAGTTGGACAACATTGTCATGTTAATTATGCCCCACGACACCAGCTTGTCTGGCAAAACAGCCGTTAGATGTCATAGTAATCTAAACTAGATACATGTATGAATAAAATGATTATTTAAAAAATAATCCAGGTCGGTCAGTTTATATGTTTGTAATAATTTAGGAACAAACACCCAAATCAAGGCAAAAACAAATACAAACATATTGATAAAATTAACAAGAAAGCATTAAACAAAAGTGCAGTAGAACTAAATTAGGAAAACATGCATGCAATCAGATAATTGAGGGATTCAAGCCATGGCTACCCTTAAACATGATCAAAAGTTGAATTGCCATGGTACACATACAATGTACATGTATGATCATCATGTAGCATGAACCATCGATGGCTGTTAAACTTGTCACATGGACACAGACACTGCCACAACACTAATTAATTGATACATGTATATATATAAATGTACATAGTAGCATGACTATATTTATATATTTGATAATATCCATCTAAAAATCATCTAATAATTTAATCAGTATTTGATTAAAAGTCAAATGTTCATGTACACAATGTAGGATACAAAGAAACATAAATGAAGAGCAAACAAACAATTGACCATTCATACATACTCTTCAAAAATATAAAATAAATCTTTGATTTACCCACTCCTGTAAATACTCCTGATTACCCAGTTTGGGGTGTACATGTTCCTTAGATAGGAATTAATGATCGAAGCTCATAGTCATACACAAGAAAGAAAGAAAGACAAGTATATATCTGGGAGTTTTTTCTGTTTCATTTCTATGAATGTAAGAAGAAGTTGATACTTTACATGTACAAAACAATGTACATGTACTTCCCATTTTAATCTGATATCCATACTATACTTAATTTTTTTATACAATAACTAGTCGAAAATTCAAATACAGACAAATATTTAAGGACTGAGCGAATAAAAGACACAAGTTCACCAAGGTACATTTTCCCTGAGTAAATTTTCAGCGTTGTAAGGTCACAAGTTGTAAAGCTTTTCAATATTTGATTTCTTTGATTATTTATTCTTTTTATTACATCATGTACATGTACATTGGCAAATAACATTTTTACAACAAATATTATTTTATTATAAAATGTATGTGTTTTTAATATATGTCCAGTTTTCACTTTATTATATATTTGGTAAGAAAATTTGTATTACAAACTAACAAACATCATTTGTACATACATACATGTACAAATGATGTACATGTACATTGTACATTGTACTGCTACATATATACATTCCGTATCTATGTGCTATCTAAATAAAGAACATTTTTGTAACAGAAATTTGTATTTCATTTTTTAGAGAAACCATTCTTGTTAAAGATGTGACATTAATCCCTCCAAACCTACAAAACACAATTGATTAGGTAAGTTGCAGATTATCTGAGATATTTTTGATTATCTTCCCAAGAAATGTAGCATACATTTATTACTCATCTTTCATTTATATGATCATGAAGATACATGTACCTTGTAATTTGTACAGTTGTATATGTATTTCTGCCATCTGTCACTGTTAATTTAAATGTAAATTAGGGGTCAGTAAATAATCAAAACATGATACATGTATAAAGACTAATCGTGTGTATTTTCATTAACTAATACACAGGTTTTTTTTGTGTTCAGATTGATAGCAATTTTGTTGTCAATTGTTAGTGTCATTGATTTATTTAAATGAATGAAATAAATGGTTGTACCTAAAATTATTTGAAACATGTCTGAACTTAACTTATATATATCTATACAATTAACATTGTATAACCAATTTTTATTTACATTTGTATATCTGTATGTACATGATCAATGTATCAATGATGACAAGGAACTTTTTAAATTTCAGAGATGCTAATTATTAACCTTGTTAATGACTGTGGAGAACTTATGCTACATTTACCTAATACACAGACAAACACAGATGCCGGGCATAGGTAATAAAAATAGCAGTTTTCTAAGATACATGTTCATGTTAATTGTTTTATACTGCAATCAGCTATTTTACTATACAGATAAAGCTATACATTTTGTACTTATAAATGTTAGCTTTATACGTCAATGACCTCAACTCACCTATAAGCTCCGCCTACTTACAACGTCACGTCACAACCATGACAACGTGTAGTAACAATGGTCAAACTTTTATGAATTTAAACCTGTTATGTCTTCAAATTGGTAATTTATATACCATGTTTATCAAATGTTATTTATTAAAATCATTTTCCCTTTCTAATTCCTTAAATTGTCAATGCTTACCGCCTAAACTACGCTCATAGGGAAATACCCCAAAATGGTACCCCAAGGGGGAAATTCCAAACACTTTTTTTTTAATATTTGTTTCATATTTTTATTATTTTTTTATTGATGAAATATTTTCGGCACGAAACGGGAAAATGCTCGGTAGAACCTCGCATTTTCCCGTTTCTAAGCCTCATACAAATAAATTTCATATTTCAAGACACTATACGTATATTGTCTAATGATCAGATCGAACCAGGAGCAGTGTTGCAGTATTATAAACGATTGGATAATAAGTGTCTAATTTAGAATTTATAATACTTATAAGGGGGTCCACTGACTGCCATAAGCGTGAGGGGGTTTCCTCCTGTCATGCTTCCATGATGCCTATATAATCAATTATTTTTCCCATAAAAAAGGGGGTAGAACGAATTGCATTGTTTATGCATGGAAAGGAGTTTTGGACAAGAACAAGTGGTCAGGACTCTGGAGAAATCACCAATAACAAATCGGCTTTTTCAAATTAATTTTGTTTTGTGTTTATTTTTTAAGTGTCTTTGAAAAAATAAATTCTAACCAATTATTAAGAAGATCTAATTTTGGTTTATTAATTATCTATATTTTGGGAGATCTCAAAACCTGTTCATGCTATTTTAATTATATGTATATGATATCTGTATAAATATGATATATTCTTAGATATAGGAAGATGTGGTGTGAGTGCCAATGAGACAACTCTCCATACAAATAACAATTTAAAAAGTAAACCATTATAGGTTAAAGTACGGCCTTCAACACGGAGCCTTGGTTTATATATTTTTTAAATCAAATCGATTTTTTTAATTGCTTTCATTCAATTAAATAAATAGGTGAAATTATTCGGTATATATATATTTTTTTTTTACCGATTGATATTTAAAATATAAACTTAAAATATCATCGATGTACAATGTAATCATAGTAATTGAGAAGTTTTTAAATTTTCGCGGTTTTTCAACTGGAGTTCCGAATATTTACATTTGGATGCGCAAGCAAGCACGCGCACCTCTTTTTAACATCCGTTTAGTAAATTTTGAAAATCATCCTCGAGAAATTATCGCACCAGACTGATGAACAAATAGTGAACAACTGCGTCTAAGGAATATAAAGAAGATAGAAGACTTTTCTGTATAAATATCTTGATATTAGCGTAAGTCTATTTTACAGTTAAATTAACGAAGAATCATAATATAAACAAACACATTCAAATTATTTATCAGATTATCTGCATGTTTACCTTCACAGAAATTACGAGAGGATCTTATCTTACTGAATCTAATTCAGTTTCATGTCGAAACATGATTGCATATATCCTCTAATTAGCAAACTAACATAAAACATATCTAGCCATGCACAGAGTCGGTAATATCAGAAAAAGGGGGAGGGGTGTCATTGAAAACTAGCCATTCGTTCCAATACAACTCGATATGGTGTGTCTGACACATATAGAAATGGTCTGCTCTTAAACACTGTTTCGGTCTTTTATATTTTTTCGTTAAATATCTCTCATCTTTGATAGTTTTATCTGTATATGAACATTATGGTTATTGCAAAACACAGATCTGGTTTAAAGGATTCATGATATGCTTTGTCTTGTTATTATGCAAGCTGGTACAATTGTTTCAAATGAACATGTTGTTTTCTATGATTTGAAATAATTGTTTTATAATTGGTAGAATTTGATAACATTTCCGGCTTGTAAAAGTACACAACTTTATTTATGTAATTCAAATTTATGTTATTTCTTTTCCATGCTTTCAGATGCTGTTCTAGTTTGCCATAGAGAGACACCAGAATCCAAAATATCCGAGCAGTGATCAGGACATTTAAAGAGTGCCCCCACAGAGAGCAGAAGGAGTTTCTAGGCAAAAAGAATAAATCATTAAAACAAAATAAATTTTTCATTTTAAAAACCTCTTTTTTTTAATTTCTATAGTTAATTTAGTGCCAGTAAAAAAAGGCAGTGACATTTAGAAATATGTTATTTGGTGCATCTTTTTTTCTCCGGTTTACTCAATTTTATTGGGTGTATAGAAAATGATTGAATGAGTAAACATCTTGGTGATTGTATGGTTTGTTCCAAATGCCTTCAAGATAAATTAAAAAAAAAAACATACGGTATACCCTCAAAAAGTCAAATTTTAGATCAACAAGTATCAATAAAAATGAAAAAAAGACAATAAAAAAGAAGTTAATACATGAAATATCGGATTACAAAAACTTAAAATGAGAACATCTTTTTTTTAATGGTCCTGCTATGTATTCACATAAAACAAAGGAGGCATTTTGTGTCACTGTGTCAAATTTGCTGCATTTACATAATTTTGTATAAGTTGGAAAACTTGATCAACCAGAATCAAACCAGTGTGCTGTAGTAAGTTTTTCTTTTTTCCTTTGCTTTGAGAAATTTGATGTGCTAGAAAAGTAAGCTTTGTTAATATTGATGAGACAATATCTGAAAAAGTCTAATTTTTGGAAATAAGAAAAAACAACAATTCTTTTTTAGACCCAGTATTTTGATAGCACAAATCGAAGAACACACATTGGGGATCTAGGAACTGTTGTCTGTAATTCAAGCAATTGTTCAATAAGGAAACAATGGCTATTTTAAAAATGGTACAAAAAAAATCCAGTTCTTTCCTGTTACCAAAGTGAATCAATTTTAAAAAGTTTCTAATGGGAATAAGGAATAAGTTTAAGACACTATTTGTGGCTTACTAGTATATCCTGCAATAGTTTATCAAATGCCAATTATTGATTTTAGCATTTGCAATACAAAAGGTTTAGAAATATACGTAAATATAGTCAGATATGTCGGTAACATGAAAGAATCTTGAGTAACAGCACAACGGTAACAGGACAGAGTTGGTAACAGAAAGGATTTTTCTGCTTTACTTTAATGTTTAAGAAAAATACATCATTTTAAATTGGTCACAATTGGAAGATAACAGCAAACAATGTCATTTATCCTTTGAAACTGTATTTGCAAGATGAAAAATCTGCCTAGGTAATGAAAAATTCTAAAATAAATTCCTTTCTGTTACTATCTACTATACTAGAATTGCACAATGTTCTCTGCTGTTATCAAAAGCAAAAAACCTATTTTTTTATTTTATTTTGAAATTTATTTAATATGGTGGTGATAACTTATATTAAATGAAATGGTTGGCATATAGTAGATTAACTTTTCGATTCTTCAGTAAAATTGTCTTGAACATCCTTCCTGTTACTGATGATGGTTATGCTGTTACTTTTTATCAGGTAACATGACAGAACGTAACAGAAAGGAATTACGCGATAGTTTTTGTCCTTTTTATCACATTAAATGTAAGTGTATTTCCTGTGACATATAACTTTTAAAAAGATGATATAAAAACACACTTAATGCTGTGGTGCACACTTAAAAATATTCTCAGAAACAAAATTTTTTAGTCATAATATTCAAATATTGCTACCTATTTTATTAAACAATCAATCCTTACATGAAAATATAACTCATTTACTATGAGGCTATATAGATTTACATAATATAATGCTTATATGGTCAGTTTTGGTTGTTGCGGACACATAATTTTATTATATGAGTCAGTCTGAGATATGAAAACTATTGAATTTTGTTTACGATTCAATATTTTGAATAAAAAAAGGACATGCTGGCACTCTTAATTGATGCGAACAAAATTTTTTAGTCATAATATTTAAATATTGCTACCTATTTTATTATACAATCAATCCTTACATGAAAATATAACTCATTTACTAGGCGGCTATATAGATTAACATAATAAAATGCTTATATGGTCAGTTTTGGTTGTTGTGGACAAATAATTTTATAATATGAGTCAGTCTGAGATATGAAAACTATTGAATTTTGTTTACGATTCAATATTTTTAATACAAAAAGGACATGCTCGCACTCTAAATTGATGCAAACAAAATTTTTTAGTCATGCTATTCAAATATTAGTACCTTTCTTATTATACAATCAATCCTTACATAAAAATATAACTCATTTACTATGCAGATATATAGATTTACATAATAAAATGCTTATATGGTCAGTTTTGAGTGTTGCAGACAAATAATTTTATAATACGAGTCAGTCTGAGGTATGAAAACTACTGAAATTTGTTTACGATTCAATATATTGAATAAAAAAAGGACATGCTGGCATTGTAAATTGATGTGAGAAAAATTTTTTAGTCATAAAATTCAAATACTGCTATCTTTTCATTATACAATTAATCCTTACATGAAAATATAACTCATTTACTATGTGGCTATATAGATTTACATATTTATTTAATAAAATGCTATTATGTTCAGTTTTGGTTGTTGCAGACAAATAATTCATATAATACGAGTCAGTCTGAGGAATGAAAACTACTGAATTTTGTTTACGATTCAATATTTTGAATAAAAAAAGGACATGCTGGCACTCTAAATTGATGCGAACAAAATTTTTGAGTCATTATATTCAAGATATTAGTACCTTTCTTATTATACAATCAATCCTTACATGAAAATATAACTCATTTACTATGCAGCTATATAGATTTACATAATAAAATGCTTATATAGTCAGTTTTGAGTGTTGCGGACAAATAATTTTATAATACGAGTCAGTCTGAGGTATGAAAACTACTGAAATTTGTTGACGATTGAATATATTGAATAAAAAAAAAGACATGCTAACACTCTAAAGGGATGCGAGTAAAATTTTGTAGTCATAATATTCAAATACTGCTATCTTTTTCATTATACAATCAATTCTTACATGAAAATATAACTCATTTACTATGCGGCTATATAGATTTACATAATGAAATGCTTATATGGTCAGTTTTGAGTGTTGCGGACAAATAATTGTATTATATGAGTCAGTTTAAGGTAAGAAAACTATTGAATTTTGTTTGCGATTCAAAATTTTGAATAAAAAAGTACATGCTGTCATTCTAAATTGATGCAAAAAAAATGTTTATGTCATAATATTCAAATATTGCTTCCTTTTTATTATACAATCAATATTTATATCAAAATATAACTCATTTACTATGCGGGCTATATAGATTTACATAATAAATTGCTTATATGGTCAGTTTTGGTTGTTGCGAACAAATAATTATATATTACGAGTTAGTCTGATGTATGAAAACTACTTAATTTTGTGTACTATTCAATATTTTAAATTAAAAGAGGTCATGGCCGTCAGGCTGGTACAAAAATTGCTGTCAATTCTATTATATGGTCAATTATGGCATAAAAATATAACTGAATTACTACTATATAGAATAAGATAACTTGTTAAGAGGTAAATATTGTCAGTTTTGGTTAATGATATCAAATAATTTTGTTTTACGAGTTTTGATTTTGGTGAGGAGATTAAATTACATGTATTTGAATAAACATACTTAAACTATTATTTGCGAAGAACAAGAAATTTACTATAATTATTGTTCAATTAAATACAAATGTGTGACATTTTTAAATAACTTTAATCGTCAATATGTCAAGCAGAAATGACCAGTTGGTCAATTACTTTTGATGTTCCTTATCATTTCATATTTTAGGTCAGTGTATCCAGGTTACGATGACAATCTGCGTTAACGGGCGTTTACTACAAACAGTAAACGCGCGTTTACTTATTACGAAAATAGAAGACGCGCATTTTTTCACGTTAACGCGGAGGTAAACGGGAAAGTAAACGCCCGTTTACTCTTTACAAAATTAGAAGACGCGCCATTTTTGCGTTAGCGCGGAGGTAAACGCGAAAGTAAACGCCCGTTTACTTTTATTGTCTACTGCAATTTCGGAGTTAACCCACAGTTAACGCGGCGTTTACATGAAGTGCACGCGAGTAAACGCCGCGTTAACTTTTTCGGCCCGTCTACATGTAATGCTTGGTCTGCACCCAACTGTACATTCATGTTTATCTAATGATTTATTTATTAAGGCAAATAATTTATATGTTATCAAGGTTTCAAAAGCAATGCATATATCAATGTATATTTTTTTATGGTGAGTCTGCAGTGGTACAAGTTCCCAATGATTGCAGTTAACGTTGTTCTACTTGGTAGTTAACCTTGGTTTTATTTGACTGCTAGAAGTTCAAGTTGACTTAGTATGAACATGTAATAGTATGAATGAACTGGTTTCCCTGGAGAGAAAACTGAGTTTGTGTTCTATAGTACAAAAGTTATGAGACACGAATCAGACAAACGTTCATTAGCACATACTTACAACTTCTCGTCCAATCGAATTGCTTGAATTTGCCTTCTAATTTTCATAGTACATACTTTTTCCGTGTACTAAGTAACTACGCATGAATGACCACAAGGGTAAGATTTCATTGTATTGTAATCAAGATATTAGAACAAAAATTGCTACTGGCTATTTTGAAATAAATGATGTGTTCCAAATTTTACTAAATAGTTTGTAATTAGTTTTCAAACAGATTTTTAACATCCTACTAATCAATCTTTTGATCTAAATTTTGTTTTGACAATTAAAAAAGTTTCTTTCATTTAAATAAAGAGTAATAATAATGGTGCTTTATACCTTGATTAAAGTACAACTCAATCTAAAATTTGTAATCCTTTATCTTCCATGCAATTACTTTGTACACAAAAAGAGTCAACCATGAATCTTTTGAAGGGAAATTATTAATAAAGCAATTTGATATATTTAGTCATAAATTGGTCGATAATTGGTTGCTTAATGTCCAGTGACAAATATTTCATGCATATAAACTATCTACTAGACTACCTATGGGTACATACCAAGGGCAGATCCAGCCATTTTTAAAAGGTGTTTCAACCAAAGATGTGGGAGGGGGATCCAACTGTTTGTACTCATTCAAAAGCTAGGTTTAGGTTTTATGTGAAATTTAAAAAAATGTTTTCAAGAATGTAAAGCTTTCACTACAATTTAAGAATTGTCTGCTCTTGGTCAATTCATTTTGTCATCTTACCATGGAAATAAGTACATGTATAGTAAAAAAACGCTTCGTTCATATCAATAAACATACTTACACCAGCAGCTACCTTCTTTACATTCTAAAGTCAAGGGCCTTTTGAAAGTCCATTTTTACAATCATATTATAGTGAGTAGATTTACAAAACTACGTAAATGAGCTACACCCAGTCAGCCAAAACATATCAATAGACTAATTACAGGATAACTCAAGTTGTAAATATGTGCTAAATTGGATATTGTATAGAAAGGTATATACTATGAAAATAAGAGCTTGGGACAAAGCCCCTCGCTCTAATTTTCATAGTATATACCTTTCTATACAATAACCGAGACCTACAACAGGGATCAAAGGTGAGGTCTGACTGACCTGCCCATAGTAAATGTAAATGATTTGTTATTTTGTCCCATACATATGAATATATATAATTTAGGGGTGGGGATCTCAACGGTTTTCAAGTTCTCAAACAGGAAGGGGGAGGCAGAGGATTTAGGGGGGGGGTCAGGGGCCCGCCCCCCTTTTTTGGGAAAAAAATTGGTTGCTTATATAGGGAATCACTTAAGCGTGACTGGAGCGGCCCCCACTTATGAAAATTTCTGGATCCGCCACTGGGGGTAGGGTGACCTCAGGGACTCCATCTATATTTCATTTAATTAGTTATATTGGCCCATACATGAATATATATTGTTTTGGTGTGGGGATCTCAACCGTTTCCAAGTTCTCAAACAGGAGGGTTGGGGTGACCACAGGGACTTCCCCTATATTTTTTTTTGATTTGTTATATTGTCCCATACATGAGTATATATGGTTTAGGGGTAAGGATCTTGACCATTTCCAAGTTCTCAAACAGAAGGGTGAACAGTGACCTCAGGGACTCCCCTATCTTTCATTTGAATTGTTATATTGTCCCGTACATGAAGACATGGTTAAAGGGTGGCGATCTCAACGGGTTTCTGAAACCTTCAAATTTTCAAACAGGAAGGGTGGGGCCACGGTGACCAAAGGGACTCCCCCTATATTTCATCTGATTTGTTATATTGTCCCATACATGAATATATATGGTTTAGGGGTGGGGATCTGGAACATTTTTAAATTCTAAAACAGGAAGGGTGGGGTGACCCCCAGCGACTCTTCCTTTATTTCATTTGATTTTTCATATTGTCACAAACATCAATATATATGGTTAAGGGGTATGGATCTTGACCGTTTCCAAGTTCTCAAACAGGAGGGGGTGGGGTAACTCCAAGGACTCCCCTATATTTCATTTTATTTATTATATTGTCCTATACTTGAATATATGCAGGGGCGGATTCAGGGGGGGGGGTTGTGAGCTTGCACCCCCCTTAAATTTGCAAAGCATGGGTTGTTCTCAGCTTAATAAAGAATATTCCGAGTAGTAGGGTGTGAGGAGTTTTAGGCACCCCAAAAACGCAGGGCGCGAGGGCGCAGCCAAATATGGCCAAGCCCCGCCCCTTTATCGAAACGTCCCCTCCGGTTGACCAAATATGGTCAGCTGACTAGGACGACACAACATGACTCATAAGTCCATCGTTCGTAATTACGCTCAGTTGGAATGACTCATATCCACAAATAAGGTAAGAACGTTACAATATGACTCGTCGTCAGACGTGACTCATGTTGATCGGGGATGATTCAAAAACGGAAGGGTGATATCCAAATACGGACATGTATCGAATCGACCAATGGCAAGGACGGAACGAAAGTATAAAACGACCCCGCCCCCCTCATCCTAGGTTCATTCACAAGTCAGTAGAGATGGAGAGCGCACGTTGTAACTTAGAGTTGGGCAATAATAGATTTGTCCAGGCCACCGAATGGAAAGGAGAAATAAGAATCGACGTGCGAGAATGGGAGATGAAAGACGGAAAGTTGAAACCCACGAAAAAAGGACTCAGCCTTCCCCTGTCCAGATGGAAGCTTCTCGTCGACAGTTTTGATATGGTGGACCAAGCCCTTGAAGAAAACAAAGAGTATTTGACACATCTCGGGAGAAATATGTACTGTAGCGTAAAAGCTTCCGGAATATGTGTCGATCTGAGACAGCACTTTTTGCCACCACAACAAACCGACGTGGTACCCACACGAAAAGGGATAACCCTAAGACCATCCGAATACGCCAAATTAAAAACGTGGCTAGTGTAATTGGAGACTTTGTGCCAGAACTGTGTTCCATCGTCCCGTGTCCCTATAGTTCAGACCATCAAAACCAGCTGGGATTTTTAACATGTTCGGAGTGCAATCCAAACCACTACACGGAATGGTGATTGTGACAGTGATAATGACATGCTTTTTTTTCAAATTTAAATGCAAAGACAGAACTGGATATTTATGTTATATATATTTATTGGTTTTATTAAATATGTAAACTTTTGATTTACCCTGTTTCTTTCACAAATTCTCAAGAAGAATTTTTACCGTTTGTGCATTGAAAAAGGGAAAATATGAATGGAAATTCAAGAAGTATTTCTTCTGATCTCATTCGGCTATTAATAATATATTTTTAATTTAAAAAGTCAGAAAAAGTACTTTTCGAATTTTCAATCATGTGTTTCACCCAAGATGACCTGAAACACACGAAAAACTGTAACATTTTTCTCTCAGACCTATCAAACATATGCTCATCTGATTTTATCAATGAAGACTCGATGCACATGAACTTAGATTTTCCAGAAGTATATTTTCCCGTTGGCAAGAATGGAAATTCAAGAAGTATTTTTTCTGAGTGCTCACTTTTAACCATAATACGTGTATATATATTTTAATTCAAAATAATCAGAAAAAGTTCTTCTCGAATTTTCAATCATGTCTGTTTGACCCTAGATGACTTGATACACACGATGAAAATCACAGCTATACTAAGATAATTGATTAAGAACAACAACTTTCCACACACTTATCAAAGAAATGCCAGACTGTGTTGATTTTAGATTCAAATAAACAGCTGATCAATTATCTATTTTGATTTTATGAATGGTGCTGGTTTTGTTTACTCCAAATCTAGTGAATTATTTGTTGATAAGTTTACTGTCAATGTAAACGTTTTCTGTTGCCTTTTTAACAAACGAATATTCTGGCAATAAGCTATATAGCCAAACCAACCTCCCATTACATAATTTGACCAAATAATTTCAAGATTTCTTCGTTACGAAGAACTTGTTAGAACATATTCCTATTTTGACCAACACGTTGTCATTCCCAACAAAGACAATTATGACTCATTACATATATAGACGTATGGATGGTGCTCATTGTTTTTTCATGGTCATCGCATGACTTAATCGATATCGATTCATCTCTCCTTATATGACCAGATACAATTCACTCATTTCTGACTCATTTCTTAATATAGACCCGTGGAAGACTCATTGTTTTGTCATGGTCATCGCGTGACTCATTCGATATCGATTCATCTCTCATTATATGACCAGATTCATTTCTCCTACGTCTGACTCATTTCTTAATATAGACCCGTGGCTGACTCATTGATTTTACATGTTCATCGTGTGACTCAATCTCTCCTTATATGGTCAGATACCTTCCGCCGTACATATATAAGGCAACCCGTCGAAAACGACGAATTATACAATTTCGACCAATTTCAATGTGACATCGGGGGTATATATGAACAATACGTGAATATCAATTTCATTTTCACAATGGATTTGAAGTGCGATGTATGTTCCAAAACATTTTTAAGACCATCCGATCTAAAAAGGCACCAAAATTCTGTACATGGAACTCATTCATTTTCGTGTGACAAATGTGAGAAGAAGTTCACTAGAAAAGACAAATTTCTAGAACATAATAGAAAATGTACCATAATTTGTAAATATTGTGACAGTAATTTTGAACACCAACGAGATTTTAACGAACATGATCATTTACTCCATACGGACAAAAAATATATGTGCAACAAATGTGAGAAGAAATATTCGAATAAAAGAGAATTAAAGATCTGATTGGTGTTCGGTAATTTTGTTATTAACCTTATTAAACATGTAGAACAATAACTCTCTAGGTTTTTTTTTTTTTTTTTTTTTTTTTTTTTTTTTTTTTTTTTTTAGTTAAAAAAAAAATGAAATAAAAAAAATAATAGCTACTCACTGCTTCATCATTTACACTCTCCCCTATGGACGATGGGGTTTCTCTCGTCCACAGCCTTCTCCTCAGATCAGTATTAGTCTGAAATAAATTAAATAATAATAATAAACGAAAAGTTATTGTGTAAATGAATATGAGATTATATCACATGATGTAAAATTGAAATAGAGAGTAACCGTAACCGTAGTATATTGCATTCATTCATCATTCAGGTGTAAAGATAAAATTGAAACTCACCCATTCCTCATTCGGAGTACTTGATGTAGGGTGAAACGACATTTCTCTTCAATGGCTAGGATGCGAATGAATATTATAGAAATTTTTGGATCACTTTCAGGCCTAAAGCTTAACCGAAATAAAACAGAAGGAATATGGCTCGGCAATTTAAAAGCCTGCAAAGATAAAGTTGAAAACATTAATTTTACACAAAAACCTATAAAAGTTTTAGGAATATACTTTGGACTTAATAAAAATGAGTGTAAAAAATTAAACTTGCAACGACAATACGAAAAATCTGAAAAAATAATTAAAGATTGGAATAAAAGAAATTTAACTATGTTAGGTAAGATAACTCTTGTTAAATCATTAATCTTACCGAATATTACTTATGTTGCATCTGTAACCGAAATTGATAACGAATACCTAGCAAAATTTAAAAAAATAATATACAGTTTTATATGGAATAATAAATCTGAAAAGGTTAAAAGGGATATAATAAGTAAAAATTACCATGCTGGCGGGCTTAAAATGATAAACATAGATAAATATCTAGAAGCGATAAATATTAGTTGGGTAAAAAAACTCATCGAAAACGAAGATCTATCACCCAATTGGAAAGTATTACCAAGATTTTATTTTGATAAATTTGGACAAGAATTCCTTATATTTAAAATGAATTTCAACAATATTAGTTTGGTCTATAAACTGAAAGAACTAATTCCACAATTTTACTTAAGAATAATCAAATCATGGATAAATACAAAATCTGAAAAGGAATTGGATCATCTATCATATAAACAAATAAGACAGCAGCTTATATGGGGCAATAAAAATATCAAATTAAACGGTAAATGTCTCATCTTCAAAAACTGGATAAACAGCAAAATTCTTTTTTTAAATGACATTATTGATAATAAAGGAAAATTTAATCAAAACATGATCTTAGATAAACTTTCCTGTCATGCTAACTGGTTTTCAGAATATTCTAAATTAATGAAAGCAATACCAAAACAGTGGTTACAAGAGCTAACTAAAGAAGAATCATTAAAAACAAAAGTTGCCACTGACTCCGAATATAAATTTAAAGATAAAAAAGGAAAAATGGTATCACTTAAAAACATTTCCTCCAAAGACATTTACATCTCCCTCTTAAATAGATATTATGAAAAACCAATAGGATTTCAAAAATGGGACAACATATTTATCTTGGAAAACAACACAAACAAAAGACAACAAATGCTAAATTATATCTTTTATTATATACAAGATAATAAATTCAAAATGTTAAGATGGAAATTTCTGCACTACATTTTACCAACCAAACAATTACTTTTCTCTTGGAAAATAACTAAAACTCCGCTATGTAATATTTGTGATGTCATCGAAGATTATGAGCACTACTTTTTAACATGCAAATTTCTGAAATCATTTTGGGATAAAATAAAACTTTTGCTTGATAAACTTAAAATAGGACATCACATCATATCAATTAAATCACTTTTGTACGGATACAAAATAAACGATACAAGTTACTACAGTATAAATGATTTAATTACAATTATTATTTTTACTGTATACAAAGGATACTATACATCCGAACAAAAAACAAAACAAATTAATATGTTTGAAATTTTCAAAAAAGAATTTCTTCAATATCACGAAATATTGATAAATAAAGAAGGCAAATATGAAAAATTCCATAATCTGGTTGCAGAAAAAATTAAATTAATTTCATAAATTAGAATTTATTATACATCTTGTTATCATATTTCTATTCAGTTACATACATGTCATTATTACTATATATACATATTGTGCACTAACAAGTACTAACTTATCAATAAAATGCTATATACTAACGTTAACGAGGCCGGGATAAGGTACCGGTACTTCATGTATCTCTAACAAATGTAAAATTCAAATAAAATATTTTAACATTTAAAAAAAAAAAAAAAAAAAAAAAAAAAAAAAAAAGGATGCGAATGAAGAGGACAAAGGAACTTTCTTTCTATCGACTTTCAACTCTTGTTTATTCTCAAAGCTAATTTCTTTAATTGCGACAGTCATACCTTCATTTGATGTACAGAACTGGTGTATTTGGTACAAACCTTTCCTTCGTTTATCGTATAAATATCTATGTTCCAATGTATGTCCTTCTAGCAGACGTACTCATGTCTGGCGACATCAAGCTTCATTCTTTGTCCAAACATCCAGACAAGAGTTGTACTTAAATTATCGATATATATATAGATTAAGATTATTGTTTAACCTCGAGATAAACACGGGGATCGAAAATGAAACTGACACACCCGAATTACTATATAATGATTGAAACATAGTGATTCGTTATTTCATATGTAACCATCAATATGGATATATTAGTATACGTACTTATATTCACGGAAAGTAAATGAAAGAATATATATAAAAATAGATAATAATGTGGTAATATTTTTTTTTTTGTATTTTTTTTTTTTTTTGTATTTCGGATTTTTTTTATAATGCCTTGTATGTGGAAATAGATCTTTAAATTTTTTAAAAGATTGAAATTGATTTCATCAAGATTGAAGCTAATAATATGGTATATAAAAATAGTCACATGTAATCACTGGTACTTAGATGTTTATCTCAATAAGATATATTTATTTGATTGTATTAATTATATTCTCTTTAAACATTATTAAAAACACATGTCCAAGTAATGAAGCAAGAGGTGAAATCAAATTATCAATGTATTGAACAGATTGTGGAAAGAGAGCTAACTCTGTCTTAACTCCACAATGGAATATAGGAAAACACTACTTGTCTCCCATGTGCGTAAAAATCAAAGTACTTAGAGCACTGAAATAAACGGAGGGAAAAAGAATCAATGGATCAATAATATCATCATCTTTTTTTTTCAGGAGAAATCTACTACTACCAAAGAACCTTCAACAGTCCCCGAGCCGGGACCCTCGGAAGGATTTAGGTGTCGTCGATGCACGGCTAGATTTTCCAATCGCCGCGAGTTGTACCTACACGGCATGCAACATCACTATCAGACAGGTGCCGGTGGTTTACAATCTCGACCTTGGACCCACGATGAAGCCCCTTGGGAAGTGGAGGAAGACAAGGCTTTGAGGACCGTTTACGAGGCCAATGCGCCCCTCATTTTAGAGAATCACAGCGAGAGTTCCGTAACATCAACATATAACGTTCCACTGACCAACGACTTCACCGTTCCCCAATTGATGGAGCAAGCCGAACGTCTCTACGATCGCCAGGGCCACGCCTTTCGACTGAATTTGGAATTTGGGTTGATTCTACGCCACACGGAAACTTGAGACTACCGCTACTTCCGGCCATTTCAGAACGAGTCACTCTTTCAAAGACCCATCTATATTTCACGCCGTAAAGACCTCAACCGACTGAAATTACGTCTTCAACGCTTTAACGTGACCGACTACATCTTACGTCAGAGACCCGACACGAAATGGAAACCGTATTTAGTCACCAACGTCCGATTCGTCTTCTATTACCTAAACTATCCCCTGGGCAACGCCGTGAAGCTACCGGACTACATTCTGCAATCGAAAGCAATCGTGGGATTAGATAAGACCCGAAATGGAAAACACGTATACAAAGACCATCTGTGTGCCTTTCGTTGCCTGGCCGTGCATCACGGACATCGGACAGACCAATTGGAAACCCACACTAGAGCGTTATTCCAGCGTTGGATTCAATATGCAGAAGACAAGCAACTCGATTCAACAAATTTTCAAGGACTCCCGCTTCACCAGATGGCGTATTTCGAACATTGTTTTAGCATCAACGTCAATGTGTACCATCTACGTGACGACGACGTGGCACTCACCGTCTACAAATCCCGTTGTCATTATCCAGACTCTATGCACGTCAACCAATATGATCATCATTTATCGTACATCTCGAACTTGTCGGCGTACACTCAGAAATACCAGTGCGGCACGTGCGATCGCCATTTCAAACGGGTAGACAACATGAAACGACACCAACTGAAATGTACCGGACAGACCGTCTACCGCTTCAAAGGCGGATTTTATTCCAATCCAAAGACGATTTTCGACAAACTGGAAGAACACGGCATCCGAGTTCAAGATCGTTTATTTCCGTGGTTTGTCGTTTACGATTTCGAGGCCATGCTGGTTCCCATCAAAGAATCAAACTCGGATAAACTTACCTGGACCCAACGCCACGATCCCATCTCCGTCTCTGTCTGCAGCAATGTCGAGGGATTTACCGAGCCACATTGTATCGTTGACCCCACCGCTCAGTCGCTCGTTCAACACATGGTGGACTACATGACAAAAATTGCATTGATCTCGTATAAACTAGCCAAAGAGAAATTTGCCGATGCTTTTGACCAACTGGAGGCTGACATCGAGAACCCGTACCGTGCCCTCCTAGAAGACGACGACGAAGAGGGATATAAACTGGACGCCTTTTTATACGATGAGGAATTACAGGAGGAAAATGAAAAACAGAAAAAGGTGTTCCAAAAATTAAAAGAAGAGCTAGAGGCTTACTGTCAACAGATCATCGTATTAGGGTTCAATTCGGCAAAATACGACATGAACCTCATCAAGACTTATATTGCCAAATCATTACACATGCACAATCCGGGGGAAAAATTTACAGTGAAACGCAATAACAGCTATGCCTGCCTGTCCAACGAGACCTTCAAATTTTTAGACATTACCTCGTATCTGGCACCCGGATTTAGCTATGCCAAATTTCTGAAAGCTTACGAAGTAAGTGAAAATAAAGGATTTTTCCCCTACGAATGGTTCGACAGCGCTGACAAATTACATCATCCGACACTACCTGCCCACGAACAGTTTTACAGCTCATTAAAGGAATGTAACATCTCGCCAGAAGACTATGCTTATTGTCAAAAAGTGTGGACGGAGAAGAGTATGTCGACGTTCCGAGATTTTCTGGTGTGGTATAACAATCTCGATGTCGGACCTTTCGTCCAGGCCGTGGCAAATTAACAGAAATTTTATTTCGAGCGGGACATCGACCTCTTCAAGACCAGCATTTCCGTCCCCGGATTAGCACGCCGGATGCTCTTCGACACCGGTCGACAAGTCGGTGCCTCGTTTACTTTGTTCGACGACGCCAACAGTGACCTCTACTTCAGCATTAAACAGAATCTGATCGGTGGACCGTCCATCATCTTCAATCGCCATCACGAAGTCGGGCAAACGTTCATCCGGAACAATTTCAACAAGCCCTGCCAGAAGATCCTCGGTTTCGACGCCAATGCCCTCTACCTCTATTGCATCGACCAAGACATGCCGACGGGTCCGTTCGTTCGCCGGCGATTAGAGGACGGCTTCAAACCTCAAAAGCGGGATAGGTATACCATGATGTATGACTGGATGGACTACCTGAATCACTCCCAGGGTCTCGACATCCGACACAAACTAAACACCGGCAAAGAAAAGAAGATCGGCTCGTATCCCGTCGACGGCTACGATTCTACTACAATACAGTCTACCAATTCAAAGGATGTTACTGGCACGGACATCAATGCTGGATGACGAAAAACGTCAAAGACCAGAAATGGCAGGAGACCCGGCAAGCCAAATTCGACAAGACCGCCAAGACCACAGAGTTCATCCGGGCGCAAGGCTATAAAGTCGTCGAGAAATGGGAATGTCATTTTCGTCACGAGATCAGAAGAAATGGACAATTGAAATCCTTCTGCCACTCCCGGAAACCGGCGACCCCGCAACGATCCGTCACAGAAATCGAGATTCTAGAGGGGGTAGCTAGCGGTCGACTCTTTGGTATGGTAGAATGCGACATCCGGGTCCCAGACGAATGGCCCTCACACTTTCAACATCCGACCATAACGCCGTACCAATACTTTGAGGAAATGTCACCTTTGTTCTGTACCACCGACGTCCCTTTCGAAGTCATCGGCGAACACATGCAAGAGCACGTTCGCCGTTTCGAATTGTCAGAAAAACCTCGTCGACTACTGGTGGGAGGTATGCGAGGACGCCAGATGCTAATCGCCACTCCGCTCCTGAAATGGTACCTGGAACATGGTATGCTCGTCACCAAGATATACCAAGTCGTGGAATTTAAACCGCAGCGATGTTTCAGGGATTTCGTTAACGTAGTCAGCGACAACCGACGACTGGGAGACGCCGATCCCGACAAGACCATCATCGCCGAAACCTCCAAACTCCACGGCAATAGTGCTTACGGCGGAACCATCATGGACCAGGAAAAATTTCAATCGGTGACGTACGTCGAAGGCGAGGGCAGGGTCATGATCGAGGCCAACAAGCCACAATTTAAAAAGATGACCACTCTGTTAGACGAAGACGAATACTTCGAAGTGGAAAAGTCGAAAGAGAAATTGGACATCAACCTTCCCATACAGATCAGCTATTTCATCCTACAGTACGGTAAACTAAGAATGTTACAATTTTATTTCGATTTTCTGGACCGGTTTGTAGACCGCTCCGATTTCCAGTATTGCGAAATGGACACCGATTCCGCATACATGGCCCTCTCCGGACCCGATTTGGTTAGCGTCATCAAACCACACCTGCTAGATACTTACCAACGAGCTCTCATCGGCTGTTGTCGGGACGATTTTGAACCCGATTGGCTCCCGCGCACGTGTTGCACCAAACATGCCAAGTACGATAAGAGGACGCCCGGACTATTTAAAGTCGAATACGAGGGTGACGTAATAAATAATAATAATAGTAAAAATTTCTATAGCGCCCTATATAACAATAAAATCACTCTAAGGCGCTTTACATATATACATGATAAAAATATATTAAGTTAACCACAAAACAAAATGAAATAAAAAAAAATGTTATGTTTAAAAGAACTAAAAACGTATATATGAAAGATATATGAACATAAATAATTATATTGATAGAAAAATAATAGAATTAAAATCAATAATAAATATTAAAAATTTAGCAGAAAGATTATAATAAATAATTGAAATGGTCATGAAAACTTTTGCTAGAATAAAAATTGTACGAAGAAAACAAAAAAACAAAAATCACAGTACATTTTCAAATAAAAGGAATAAGAATTAAGATAACAGCTTATTAAACGCAAGTCTGTAAAAATATGTCTTCAATTGTTTTTTAAAACACTGAACAGATTTAGAGTGACGAATTTGTACAGGTAGATTGTTCCATAGGGTAGCGGCAGCACGATTAAATTGTCTTTCGCCGTACGTTTTTGTTCGGACATGTGGCAGTTCGAGTCTAAGGCTGCCCTCTGATCGTAGTGCCCTAGTTGTTGTTTGGAGATGTAATAGTTCCTGTATATAGTCCGGGGCAGTTCCTTGCAGTGCCGTGTACGTATAGACAAGGATTTTGAACTTTGGCCGGAATTCAACAGGGAGCCAGTGCAGTCCAGCGAGAATAGGTGTAATGTGTTCTCTTTTCCTAGTTTTCGTAACAAGACGGGCTCCAGTGTTCTGAACTCTCTGTAACCTTTCAATTTGACACTTGTTAACGCCGAAGAGTAGACTATTTGCGTAGTCAAGTCTGGAAGTTACAAGGGAATTAACCAGAGTTTTACAAGCATCCGTAGAGATGAAATGTCGGATTCGTCCAATGTTGCACAGATGGTAATTACACTATTTTACGATAGACGCAACTTGTTTTTCCATGGTAAGACGGCTGTCAAAATAAACACCAAGATTACGTACCGATGTGACACTATTGATGACATTTTCACCTACTTTAAGTTGGAAAACAGGCATGTTCTTCGACTGATGTTTCGATGAAAAGACGATCAGTTCCGTTTTATCCTGGTTTAGTTTCAACAGATTGTTTGACATCCAAATGCCAATTTCTTCCAAACACAATTCAAGTCTTTTAACGTAGTTGTTCCAGTCATCGAGCGGTTTGATTGTCATGTAGACCTGTGTGTCATCTGCATAGCAATGAAATTTGAAACCATGACGACGGCATATATTTCCAATTGGTCTCGAAAAAAGACAATACAGTTTTGGACCGAGAACTGAACCTTGCGGAACTCCGAATGGCAGATGACTGGCGTTTGATCTATCCGACCCTATAACGACTCGCTGGTTCCTGTTGGTAAGATAAGAACGAATCCAATTTAATGCTTTTCCAGTTATCCCATACGAATGTTCGAGCCGTTGAAACAATATTGAATGATCGATCACATCGAATGCTGCTGAAAGATCAAGTAATACCAACACCATTGATAATTGTCCATCTAGTGCTTCTACGATATCATGGTTAACACGAAGCAGGGCTGTCTCAGTTGAATGATGTGGCCTATACGCTGATTGTAAAGGATCACGAAGCCTGTAGTTGTAATGATCGGACTATGTTCAAAGACCTATATCGTACAAAAGTCCAAACTCGTCTACACTTCGAACACAAAGATGGCAGCCTTCCGACTTCTCAGACGTGCCAAGAAACTTGCACCGAAGCGCCTCGTCCATCGTCCGCGTCTCGTCCGGGATGTCAAATTCAGTTCCAAAGGCGTCACCAAGAGACGGGTCAAGGCACCCATGACCACCTTTCGCCACGTCCTCAATACACAACGCGTGGGCAACGGATCGCTTAAAGGATTCCGAGCCAGAAACAACGGCATAGCCACCTATGAACAGACGAGAAATGGCTTCTGATATTTTTACTGTAAGAGGAAACTTTTAAGCGACGGCGTGAGTAGTGTTCCTCTCGATCTAGAACTGTGCCCCGTGCCTATGGAAATCGACGAAAGCGAAACCCCCATGGAAATAGACGAACCCGAGACGGTTCTGGACGACGACGATCGATATTTAATACAACTACTGGAAACTAACTTTGATGGTGAATGACATGTATACACATTCTGTGAACTTTAAAATTTGATACATTCAATTTTCCAATTGTATTAATTTTATCGTGTGACAATCGAAGACGTATGACATTGGGTAGCCATGTTTTTTTTTTGTTTTTTTTTTGTTTTTTTTATACAAGTAACCATACATTTCCACTATGACGGGAATGGGTACTGAAGTTCGATTAAAACCACATAACTCGTAAACGATCAGAATTGAAAAACACCATGTAAATATTTTTGTCAACAATAAATGTATATTGTGTATAATACAATGTATATTGTGTATGTTTCATATTGTCGTTCATCTGGCCTGATGGAATGTCGAAAACTATTTTTCGTCCTTATCCCCCCCCCCCCCCCTCCTTGTCATAACGAAAAATAGTTCTTGACTTTCTAGTCTACAATAAATAATAGGAAATGAATGAAAACAAATTAGAAACTAGATATTTATTTACATTAGTTACAAATTGAACAAAATACCCAGAAACAACATCTATATATATTAATCCATAAATAATTAGCAATGTTAATTTGTAAAGCGGTCATCAAGTTGGATTATTTTCTTTGTCATTTCATAGAATCCATCTTTGTCTGGTAGATTATTTTCTCGCCATTCACAGTTTTGTAAAAGTTTTATAAATGTATTTTTCAATTCCAATGATATGTCTGTAAGTTTAGTGTCCTTTTTCCACAATTCTAAGATTTCTTCGCAATCAACATTTTCCAAAGCATCGTCGAAGTAGATATTCAGTTGTTCTAACTCGGACATCATGAGACAGGAATGATTTCTCTGACTGGGATGATTGTTTCTACATCCAAAACAATGTTTTCTGGTTAAAAGTCTGACTTCTTCTACCACTTTTCTAGCATATAGGAACAAGTATATATCAATCGTCATTCGAATCTCTTTACCCTCAGTAATGGTTTGTGTTGATTCCATCTCGATAGTTTAGAAAGACTCTGTGAACGTTGGATGCCAACGCTGTTTATAAAGGATATTTGATCACGTGATGGCGTGTCGTTTGATTAGCTTAACAACACTGACAGATGTCGAAATCGGGAATTTGATGTGATAGCGAATAGACAATTGGGTTCCCATTTTAAATGTTCCGTTTGTATATGGTCGTCTTTTTCCCATTGTTAGGTTACAGTAAAAAAACATGTTACACGATCCGGTGTAAAATAATCCATTAATAATTAAATCTTTGCACAATCTGTCTAGGCCAATGTTTGAATCATATAATACAATTTTAACGGATGTTTTGGTTGATGGAAATAAACGAGCAGGAGACGGTCATGGACGACGAGGATCGATATCTGATTTATCTATTGGAAACTAACTTTGACAGCGAATGAGATCGTATATTGTGTGTGTGTGACACACATTCTGGGACCTTTTAAATTTGATAGATCCAATTGAACTCATTTTGTCCTGTGAAAATCGAAGAGGCATGACATTGGGTAGTCATGTTTGTGTTTTTTTTTTAATTTTTTATGCAAGTTCCCATACATTTTCTATAGTAAAAAAGAAGACTCGAAAGAGCAGTTAAGTTCATTTTTTGAGCGAGTAAAAACACATTCTTGTTAAATGTAAACAATCGGAAATGACCATTGGGGTAAAATGAAAACGTTCTAAAACTTAATGGAAATTACACTAGACTGGGACCATTTTTCTGTGAACTTTTAAATTTGATAGACAATTTTTCCAACTGTACTCATTTTGTCGTGTGTAAATCGAAGAATGTGTGACCATGTTTTTTTTTAAAATACGAGTAACCATACATTTCCTATCACTCGAAATTTGTGAGTAAAAACACATAATTGACTTGTAAATAATTGTTTGTGTATAATAAAATGTATATTGTGTATGTTTCATATTGTCGTTCATCTGGCCTGATGGAATGTCGAAAACTACTTTTCGTCGTTATCCCCCCCCCCCCCCCCCCTTGTCATAACGAAAAATAGTTTTTGACTTTCCAGTCTACAATAAATAATAAACTCGATAGTCTAATCTACATTTTTATTCATCCACATTTTACAAAGACATATTTAAAGCGAAATCCATTGTTTATTGTCTTTAGTCACTTGGTCTTTGACCGGAATTCCGGGAGGTCCTAGTTTAGGCGTCTTTTTCTTTTTCTTGAATCCTTGACCCGTCTGCGATTTTTGACGATCGGCTAAGAGTGTGTGGTAGCGGTCGTAAGGTACCAGTATCATTTTCTCCATGACTCTACGATATCCAGAAGATGAACGATGGCCGCTGTTCCCTTTTGCAGAACACGAAGTCTGTCTTTTCTCGACGACGTTTTTCTACCCAAGATGCTGATGATCTTTTTGAATCTCTTTAATTTGACTTTCTCCGAGGGTGTCAGGACGATCGTTCCTTTGATGACGTTGTGAGCAATCTCGCTCAAGACTTTTAGTTGAGATTTGTCGATGGTCTTTAACAACGCCTTTCGTTGATCTTTCTTGGCGGTCCGCAACAGGTGTAGAAAATGGTGATGGGTGTCCAGCAGTCGACTCATGCCTGATGAGTGTGGTGTGGTCGTTCCTCTTATAATTTCTGTGGAATGTAGATCACCGTATCTTCTCCCGGGAACACGTGGGTCCTCAAACGATAGGTATCGTCGGAATTTGGTGCCAAATCGACGATTAAGTAGCCGTAGTCTCGCGAAGTGGCATCGGAAAAGCTTTTCATCAGTATCTTCCAACGTCCTGGATAGAGTTGTCGCCCCAAGGTCACGATCTGGGAGACGTCTCTGACGTTTTTCATCAGAACCAAGTACGTGGTGTTGAGGGCGATGGTTCGCGACCTGGATCCTTGTACATATAGGTTTTGGGTCAGAAACAAGACGCTCAATCGTCGGTGGTGGCATCCCTGTGTGAATAACAGTTCCATGTCGACGTTGCGCACTACTTGATGCATCAGATCGTCCAACACGATCAGGCGGTGACGTCTATCGCCGGTGAATTCCCGGACCGTGTCCATCGTAGGTAAGCCCTCGTGAAAAACGATGTTGGGAATCGTCTTTTCCATCTCTTCGAATAGCGGCTGGTGGATGCCGAAACAATACAAGATGTCTTCCGGTGGCTCTTCGGCGTACATCTCTTTTAAATGTGTCAATAGTCTGTACACGAATCGCGTCTTCCCGCTGTTGGTCATCCCCGTGATGCACATGCTCGTGCAAGGTAAAAACGGAAACGACATGGTTAATCGTCTTTCTGCATCCGTCCTCTCTTATGACTTTGACGATTTGAGCGTGGGACTGGGTAGAGCGTATCCGATGGCACTACTCAGCAGCGTGATCCACAATTCGCTGTTACCGTTTTGCATCGACAGGTTGGCGATCGACGTGACGATGATGACGTAGACGACTATCATCTGACAGAAGTAGACGATTTCCGATTTGGGTAGTTGGCTGCCCATCACTTGCCATCGTTCACTGTGCGCGCTGCTCTCGCGCTCCATCCTCGACGGGCCGTAGCCTGGTTATCTCTTATAAACTTCTTCACTTTGCGATCGTTGTCTCTCAGACGAACCGTGCTAAAGGCGTTCAAGATGTCTTGAAATGATCGCGAACGGTGTCTTTGCCTCGCATAATAAATGCAGTACGCTCCACAGGTGTCGCTGTCGTCCGGTTGGATGGCGTCTGGCGTATAGAGATATCTCGATCCCAACGCACCTTCAAAACGAGAGTCGTAGTCACCCGGACGGTGTCCCAGCGAGTCGAAAAATTCAGACGGTCCTCGGGATGGAAAATGGAACGCAGTCCAGTGAGTGCCGGGTCTGGAACACGGATCGGTGTTGACGATGAACGTTTTAGGTCTATCTTTTCCGGGTGATGCGAGTTCGTCGGCACAGATGACCCTGACGTGCTGGTCCCTCAGCGCTCTTTCCACCTCTCGATTGTTCATTGCAGCAAGACTCGGCGCGATTGATCCACGTGCATGACTTTGGGAAACTTGCCGTACATCAACACAGTCACACTCTCCGGCAGGGGTGTCCCGAATTTGATTTCCAATCGGCAATCTCCTCTCCGCTTGGCGTTGTAATCCACTCGATCGTCTACGTTGAGAACAAAGATGGCAAATCCACCGGCGTAATCGCTGAGGGGGACGTCCACGTCGTCCCTGAAGGTGGCGAGCGTCCTGTAGGCGTCCACGTAGTTTCCTCCGGCGAAATTGGGATGCAGCGGTTGGCTCGGGAACGATTGTCCGTCCACGTACAATCCCACAAAGTTGCAGTCGAACCCCTGGAAATTAAACGGCGATCTCTTATAACTTCCGCTGAAGGCTTCGCTGCTGACTAGGGCCACGATCAATTGGCTGGGAACGTCTCCCTGGAACAAATTGTTCTCGATGAATCCGTACTCTCCCTAAGACACGGAGGCCGTCTTGAAGTGACTGGTTACGAATGGATACATGGCCGTGGCGTCTCCCAAGAATTTGCTGTGGGCCATCAACACTCCGGCGTTTGGTGTCTGTAGACGGAGTTTGAAGGCGGCATCCAGGATCTGCACTCGGTAAGCCGCGTCGTCGTCGCTGGACATCAGGCGAAAGGCGTTCTTACTGGGCCACAGCTTCAGGGTCAACGGGATGCCGTTCAACAAGAGGCGATGTTGACGAAACACGTCCAAATGTAAAGGACCTTCCATCTCCAGGATCCTGCCTTCTCGGGTGTATAAAGAGCGACGGTACAATCCCGAGTTCGCTCCGGCCTGTACGTTGGCCTCGTCGAGATATACGGGCGTGTCTTTTAGGAAGAGCTGCGAGTGTAATACTACTTTATCGCTAGCTCCGGTCTCCAGTAAGGTGTCGATGTAGGCCTTGAATGGATAATTGGATCCCATTTGCGCGACGGGCGTCTGTTGAAGACTGCATTCCACCTCAGAAAAGAGGGCTTGAAGTGACAGGTTGACTAATGCCACATTGGTGTCTTTGGCGACCGAGGTACCGTCGGCCTTGAGGAGACGAAGTTTAACTTTCAGGACACTTTTCTTCAGATCCATGTAGGCGGCCGATTGCGGTGGAATCGAGAAATCCAAGGGAGCGTCCGCACTGATTTGATTCGTCGGTCTAAATTCTATCCATTCTCTTCTCTGTATCCCCGTGTTGGCCGGTGGAGGGGAAAACAAGGACAGCTCGTCTTCGTGATTTTCTTCCAAGTGGTTCATGATTCATCCAGTTGGTTGAACGTTCGCCTGCGCTTTCGCCCTCTTATAACTTTCGGAGAGGCCAGTTCCGATTTAACCATCTCAAGGGTTTGCGCCACCGGCGTCACCAGTTGAACCTTGGGCGTCGTCTCTGGGCGCCAACAAGCGCCGCTGCCCACGATGTATCGTCCCTTGTGGTCGGGTCGGACCCTTCCTGCCGATAGGTCCGAGAAATGTTGCTCCCACTTTTTGTGATCGGGAACGTACGGTATCCAGCGTTGTGACTTGTGGTCGTACACTTCTATCGAACCCATCTTCGTCTGCGTATGTGAAGCGTGCAGTACAAGCAGTCGGTTTTAAATCGACATGCCCGTAACTGGTCGTCTCTTATAAAGATTCGCACCCGATTCAAGTCTGTTTGACGTAATCTGACGTAATAAGGTTTGGTATACTCTAAAGTTCCTTCCTCGATCGGTTCGGTGGATCGCAAGAGCGGCAAGAAACTATTCCGCACGTAGGATTCCTCTACCACGTCGGCACAGACGTAGAGTCGATGGGTTTGACATTCCGGTTGAGACGGTAGAGCGAGTTCCGTCAGTGCGCATTCCCACGTACCCTCCAGCAAGTATCTCTTGGGAAGATCCACCACGAAGTCCCCAGCGTGGTTATCGGAATGGGCCTTGAGCGAATCGCCGCTGTACAGGTGCAGGTAGACATCCTCCATCGTGTCGTCATCTCGGTGCCCCGCTAGTCCCCTCTTATGAATGTCACTGTTCTCCAGAACGAAGAGAGAAGACGATGGCTCGATTGAGGTACTGGGATCTCATCAGACGCGGGATCGTCTCGTGGAAAGTCATCAGGGCGTTCTTTTTTCTTTGTAGAGATATTCTACCATCGATCAGTTGACGGAGGAGGAGAGAACGCTCTCTAAAGTGGGAAGCGTCTTGCTGAAGGACGTGGATGAATCCTTGGACGATGAGACGGATGACTTCGGACACGGCCTGCATCTGTGGTCTCGTCATGAATCGCACCAATAGCTTTCTCGCGGGTTTGTTCGCATGTCCTAGTTGTTGTAGGTAGTGAAGGCGTTCATATACGATATACTGGTCCATGATTACGCGGAAGGTTGTGGTTCCGGTCTCTTATAGTCTTTCAAAGACGTCAGCGAGATCCAACTGTTGAATTTCGCCGGCCATCCCATCCACTTTACCAACGCGTCTTGACGTCGTCGGCGAATGACTTTTTCGATACGGTACACCGTCTCCTCGGTGACTCTCACCCTGTTCAGCTCCGATTGGTAAAAGATACCTTCCACGACATCACCGAGCGTGTCCTTCAACGTGTAATACGATATGCCATCCTTCGTGCCCCTGTCGTCCACCACGAAAAACTCCATCGTCCATCGTTCGTCGTACTCTCGATCGAACGGCTGTCTAACGTGCGAGATGCGGACGGTATCTCCTTTTCGGAACGCGTAGCCTCGTGTCGCTGGTTTCACGTACTGTTGCGTCGGGTACTGGAGTTTCCACAGTCGGGCTTCGTACTTTTTAGTCACCGCACGGGGAGCCATTTTGATGGAACGGTGATAGGCGGCATTGTAGCTCTGTATGGTGTCGTCCAGCACGTCGATCCAACGATGCGTTTGATGACGGGTTAGGTATCGGAAGAGTCTAGCCTTCAGCGTCTTGATGCATCGTTCGGCGTAGGAACTTTTCTGTTCGTTCTGGGTGTAAAAATAGTCAACCTTCTCGGCTTTCAAGAGACGTTGGAAGTCCTTGTTCCGGAATTCCACGCCTTTGTCGGTCCTGAGTTTGGTAGGCTTTATACCTCGACGGAATATGGTCTCCAGCGCTGACGACATTTCTTTACCTCGAGTCGATCTTAACGGAAACGTTCGCGCCAAACGGGAGAAGACGTATATGATCACTTGAAAGTAAGCGTATCCGTCGTTGTCTTTGGCATACGATTTCATCACGGCGGTATCGGCGTCCCATTGGTAGCCGATGAACGGAGCTATCACTTTTCGTCTCCGAAACTTTCTGTTGATCTGCTTGTGTAGGCCGAACGTTTCCTGCGTTTCCAACCATTTTCTGATCTTGGCTCTTCCCAAGACGAATTTCCCGTCTTTACGCATGGCTCGATACAATTTATCCACTCCGGCGAACGATCCCGGGAACTGAGGATCTTAGTACACTTTTTCCAAGTACGTTTTATAACTCATCTCGGCGTTAAACAAGCGGGCACTTCTTTCGTCTTATCACTGAAGAAAGTATTTGATCATGTTACATTTCCATGTCTCCAGGTGTTCATCGTGGAGGTACTTTTCCATCTGTCGACGACTCAGGGACGCTAATATGGCAAATACTTCGTATCGCTTTTCTGCAAAGAGTAAACGCACATACGTTCCGTCCATTTTAAACATTTTATCCCCACTCTCCTCCTCTTATGCATTCCAGTTCTAAAATCACCGGATATATGTCGTCTAGATCTCTGTGGTGTTTGATACCCGTTATCATCATCTTGCCGGATAAATGACGATGTAATGAAGTCCCCGACGTCGAAACATCACGGCAGGAAAGAGTTCGGGTTCGTAGCTAAAATGATGTGGTAATAGATGAGGGTCTATTCTTCCGCTTAGTTGATGAGAGGCAGACGCCGTGATCACTCTGACGTGTCTCAATGTCACTGCGTATCCCAGCTTCTGAACGATTCTGGCGTAACGTCGGAGTCTCTGTCTTCCTTCCAGTAAAGACGTACACTTTCCGTTACAATTAATCTGTCCGGTGGAAAATAGCATACAGTTCCCTTTGATCTTCCTGTGTTGCCAGATCATCGCCGAAAAAGAACGGGGTTGGTAACGGACGTTGGCAAGTGTTTCCGTGAGATGGCGAAGATCTACGGAACATCCTAAATCCCCTTGCACTACCACGTTCGTTAGTCTCATTCCAAGAGTGCTACCAGAGAAGAACAATCGCTCGATCTAAGCGCTTCGATGAAGACACGGTAAGCCGACGGTCGCCTTCTCATCAAAATCGTCAACAGTTGGTAGACTTTATTCTTTTGTGTATTTTGAAACAAGATATCTTCTGCGTGGTCGTTAGAGAGGACGCGCTTCTCTTGTAAGTACGTTGCGATTTCTTCGACTGGTGTTTCGGTCACCAGTGGAAGGAAATGTTTGGTCATGTTAGGTTGGCTTCACTTCCTTTTCAGATGAACCTGAAGTTTTAAGCGTGTTCCTACATTTTGATTGGTCAGGAACGACGATGACTATATGTTTTTTATACTGACGAGAAAAGTTTTTAATCATCTTCAGATATGTTGGCCAGTGACCTTTAGCCAAACCACAACCCAGTTTAAACGGCATGCCAATCTTCTGCTCTTCCATCAACCCTAATTCGTATAGGCAATTTTTGAACCATTTCTCTCTATTTTCCCTAGAGTCCACGTGGGTGGGGAGGAATGCGTCGTCCTTCTTTCGGACCTCCAAAATCCCACTGCGCTTGAAAACATACGACTCTTCCCAACCTACGAATGCTCCCAGGAACACCTCTATCTTTTTCCACTGCCAAATTGCGCGAACGAACCGAACGTCGTTTGGAATATATATCGCTCCAGGGTATTTCATCGGCTATATATTTTGATAAGCCATGAGGTTTCGTTGTCAAGCAATTAACTTGGTGGCATATGACATCTACGTCACTTATGGTTAAAAGGTCACCATATCGAAAACGTACTAGGTTCATGTTGAATATTCACTTTGAATGAGACGAGGGAAATGAAATAAGACATTTTATACTTTCGTTCCGTCCTTGCCATTGGTCGATTCGATACATGTCCGTATATGGATATCACCCTTCCGTTTTTGAATCATCCCCGATCAACATGAGTCACGTCTGACGACGAGTCATATTGTAACGTTCTTACCTTATTTGTGGATATGAGTCATTCCAACTGAGCGTAATTACGAACGATGGACTTATGAGTCATGTTGTGTCGTCCTAGTCAGCTGACCATATTTGGTCAACCGGAGGGGACGTTTCGATAAAGGGGCGGGGCTTGGCCATATTTGGCTGCGCCCTCGCGCCCTGCGTTTTTGGGGTGCCTAAAACTCCTCACACCCTACTACTATTCCGATAATTTTACCTCAAATTTTTTTTAGCCTCGCTCTACTCTGGGAACAGTATATCTAATATATAATATTAATATATATGTTCCTGCTCTGCTCGGCGAAAATTTAAGTTTGTGCCCCTCCTTACCTAAAATGCTGGATCTGCCCCTCATATGGTTTAGGGGTGGGGAGCTCCACCGTTTCCAAGTTATCAAACAGGAGGGGGTAAAGTGGCCCAAAGAATTCCACCTATATATCATATGATTCACTTACATTTAGGTATATATAATATTGTTGCATTATTTGTGAAAATAAAGAAACTTTTAGCTACTTTAATTGACCCTTCAAAATTGAGAAAAAAAAATAACCCTTCGAAATTGCAGTAATATGTTTATACTTTAAAAGCATCTCACATGCATTATCATCATTTATCACTGATAAAGAAAATTTAGACTGTGACCATGAACATGTATATTGTTAGATATACTGTTCCCAGCTGTCACGTGTATTGGATTTTTAAATTAAAATTTGTCAAAAAGTAATTTTGAGTTTCTGTATAAAATATTTTTCTGCTTTTTCTTTCTTTTACATATATCTTTTGGTTTACAATTCTAGTGTTTATATTCATTTACCATGCATAGATTTATTTTTTCACCTGCTTTGATTTATTTTGTAAATGATCGCCAAACCCGGAATTATCCTTTTCCGCTTCCGGAATCGGATCCTATATTGTAAAATTTTGTCTTCACGGTCGCCATTGTTATACGGTCTGATTAGTCAGAGGCTAGACGTCAGGTTCGGGTAAATCTGTTAATGGTATTTCATTGGTTATAAATACTATTTAATGGCTGCTTCGTGGCTGTTTCCGGAATGATTATGGGGGAAATGGAGGTCATGTTAACGTCTGATTGGCTATAAATGAGTGGTATGCATTATGTGTCAACGCGTCCGTATGTGCGGTCGGATAAAAATCATTTTAGTAGGTCATCGGTATAAATTGTAATGAAGTGTTCATTTGCTATCGTAAAGAGCTATAATGTTTATTAACGAAGCACTGTCAATTTAGTGCAATCAATTAAAGCAATAATACAATTATGTGACAATAAAATCATGTTATCTTGAAATTATGTTGCAATTTTGGTACGAGGCTGTATATTTATGCATCATTGATCTACTTTAAAAAAGAACAGTAATACACACAATCTACACTTTAAACAGTGTGTATTAAAACGATTAAATGATTGAGATACTTAATGTTAGATTTCTTCGTAAGCATAGATTTCAAAGAATAATAAATACACAAAACGTATGCTCTAAGTATAGAAATAATAACCATTTATTTTTCATTGCTTGTACATATTGATTAGAAAATATATTAAAATCACGGAATTTACCGGAGATGTTATTTCGTTTCCCGCGCTTTCATCGCTTCATTGATTTCTGGTGTAAATAAACAAAACCAGAAAAACAGCTGACTGATTAGAAGAATACAAAACTCACAAGGTGAGCAATATGGTTCCTTGTGTGCAAAGAAGCCTACACCAAGCATCACGGTATAGTTATCGACAAGGGTTACAGTGGCCTATTGTGTCAGCTTTTGCAAGTTTACTGTTGACATCCCATACAGTAATTACTTTGTATTGTGCATTATTATCACTGAGAAACAATTATGAGTTACCAAGCTTGACAATGCATGGTAATAAAAAATCAAAGCTAAGTGTAAAGAAAAAATAAGAAAAAAATGTCCTTAGGTGAACGACTTTATATCAACAAAGCTCGATACAGTTGTATATCTAACCTGAGACTACTAATAGTACTATAACACATAGTAGTCTCAGATCTAACCCCTCTAGCTGGACGTCCTCGACCATATATGATATTATTATTGAAGGCAGCAAATTACACGATCGCATCTTATTTCCTTCAAACCCAAAATACTTGCAACACAGCGAGCTCCCAAAAGATGTTCGCATGTGGGGTAGACAGTTTGATGTATACTCGTACATGATGATTCTTATGAGTTGTCAGAGGTGGATTTAGAGGGCGGTTCAAAATTTGGTTGTTGGACCTGTCCTGGGACTATTATAGTATAAGCAGTCATTGTCCATTGATATATCAACAGGACTGAGAACTGCATTTGATATGTCTGATTTCAATTTATTCACATCATCAGGTCTTACAATTAGTACATTTTTTCGTGATGATATAATTACTATTTGGTTAATTATGTAGGGAATCACTGAAGCATGACGGGAGAAGTCTCCTCCCTTAATTGTCCCAGCTCATCTGAGAATCTGTCCCTCTTCAACCATTGACGTCATACAACAATAACTTTTCCATTGTGGCATCAGCAGAGGTGGATTTAGGGGGGGGGGGGGTGGTGCCCGGGACCCCCCCCCCTTTTTGGGAAAAAATTTGGTTGCTTATATAGGGAATCACTGGAGCATGACTAAACTGGGCCCCCTCTTAGGCAGTCAGTGGGTCCCCACTTATAAAAATTTCTAGATCCGCCACTGATCAGATGTTTATTATTATACCATCAAAATTTTACGTGGAACATTTTAGTCCTAATAATCAATTTATGACGGCTGGCAAGACTATTTTTTTTTCTTTCTGGGACGCCTTCCTACGATAAAATAGGTCGCAAAGTTCCCCCCAAAATTTACTCTCAAAGTCCAGATGTAAAAAATGGCTTCCGTGTTATGACGTCGCAGGAAGGTGTCCCAGAAAAAGAATGAAATAGCCTTGCCAGACGTCAGTCCCAAGAAGGCGTCCCAGAAAAAAATTAAAATAGCCTTGCCAGAAGTCATAACTATTTGACTAGGAACATTCGTGATGTACATTTAGTAATGGCGGACATGTACATATTGTAGCAATAAGGTGTATTCAAAGCACAATAATTAATAATAAATCAACTCAGATGGAATTTTCATCAGTGGATGGAAGCATACTGATAAGTCAAATTTCTTTATTTTTCACACAGCATCGACATAGAGTGATAAGATATAAATCAGGAGATTAATCATTGTTTTAGAAGTCAAGAATTTTTATATTGTACTTATTTGGGTAGATACATGTAACATAACATTTATTATTATTATTTTGTCATAATACCTGTACGCTCAGCATTCTTCATGAAAACTATCGCACTGATTTTAAATCATTTTAGGAAAGCACTGTGTAAGCAAACATTTCAGTAGGCAAAGAGTCTTTAGGCTGACTGTTATAGTCTGTACATGTATATTCTCTGAAAAGCTTAGTTCTTGTCAACTTCATATTCAAACATTTTAATAGATGTCTCCCCAATTGATTTGGTGTATTTCTTTTATCTAAAGATTTTAGCATTTTTCAAAGTCATGTTCATTTATTTTTCAACCCAGCCGAGAAATATGCGGTTACCTTTAATATGGCTGATTAAGGGAAAGGTGACCTGGCTCACCTCTAACAAAGGCTATATTTATTGTAAATGCAGACATTTAACCTGTTCAACACCAAATGCTGTCAAGTTTGGGCCCCTGGCCATGGCTCTTCTTTTTTCATTATTCATCTTACATTTACATTTCCTTTGAATTTGTTTGCTTATTTGTTATATGGTCTATGAATATCTATATATATGTGTACTACATTTCATGCTCCCACAAAAATATTTTTAATATATACATTTTACTTTTTCCAAGCTTCTCTCATGTAATAGCGGTACCTTTTTGGTCACTATTTATGTGTTGCGTTTAAATATGAATTGTAACACTTTATAGTGACTGAACAGGTTAACCAAATACTTCTCAAGAAACAGAAACAAAAGAAGACTACTTGCATTGGAACAGCACCAGACTATGTATGAACAAAAACTCAGATCGGAATAGCACGGAGGATATGTCACGTCCTTGTGAATAAGCAAGGAAAGCTTTTAATAATAGTGCATTTTTAAAAAAAATTATTAGGTTTTTCTTTCATTTTTTGTTCAAATTTCAACATAATTTGTCAAAAAAGCTAATCTAACTTTACTGAAACTTTCAGTGGTGGATCCAGAAATTTTCATAAGCAGGGGGCCACTGACTGCCTAAAAAGGGGCCCGCTCCAGCCATGCTCCAGTGATTCCCTATATAAACAACCAAATTTCTCTAATAAAAGGGGCAGCCCAGGCCCCCCTGAAAAACCCTCTAACTCAGCCTCTGACTTTAAAACAATATAACAAGTGTTTCATTCACCAAATCACTGGTGCATTTTTGTGATAAATTTCATGCGCAATTTTATGAATGAAAGGGGAAAGAAGATCCAATATTGCAAACTGACCCAATTTTTTTATCACAACCAATCAAATTATACTGACATTATCAGAGAGTAAACATCAAATGAAAAAAACACAAATAACTGATAAATATTATCAGGTATTACAGAATTAAATATATGTTTTAAATTTATTACAAAAAAATGTTCTCAATCTTGTAGATAGATATAAATGGATCTCATATTAAAGTACCAAAGACAACTGTCTATCCAAGTCACAATTTATAAAAGTAAACCATTATAGGTTGTAGTATGGTCTTCGACGCAAAGCCTGGTTCACACCAAACAGCAATTCTATTTAGTCCATATCAATCACCAGAGGTAGATTTAGGGGGCCCCCCTTTTCAAGGAATCACTGAAGCGTGACGGGAGCAGGCTCCTCTTAGGCAGTCAACCGGCCCCCACTTATGAAATTTCTGGATCCGCCACTGATCATGACAATAAACATTAACAAGTAAAACTAACTAATAATCCTGACTATATGTATAACATGAAATGGTTGCCATCAGAAATGAAAATATAAATATTCAAAGTAACAAAAGCTTGATTACATGTGCAACCAAATATAAAGCACTATAAAAGGATAATACTAATATGAAGCTCTCATCTACAGAAATCAGGGGCGGATCCAGCCATTTTAAAAAGGGGAGGTTCCAACCCAGGACAAAGGGGGGGGGGGGGGGGTTCCAACTATATGTCCTTATTCAAATGCATTGATCGGCAAAACCCTTACCCCTTGAATCCGCCACTGGAACTTAAAAAAAAAATTGTCAAGATCACAAACCACAACGTGATATATTAAAAAATATAAGACAGGTGACAACATGTTGAAGAAAATTATTTGCAATAGATATTTCATTTCAAATCCCATTACCATAAAACCATCTTTTTCAAGTATTACTACATCTGGAAATTAGTAATAACAACACTTAACTTGTACCGTCAAAACTAATTGCATCTTCAAAGACAAAAGTCAGATATTAAAGATATCAATCACTTCTATACATGTAAGTATAAGATGTTTCATTCTCAAATTTGAAAGGCCTTCTGTAGTAGTCCATTTTGTCAAGTAATAATCCTCAAATGTACATGTAGGTTATATGCTCTTTTATCAAGTTGATTATAGACACAGTATGCATTTAATTATAAATATCAATCATTCCCCATTTTCTTAAGTTTCCTTCCATTAATATAACCCTGGTCCACCAATAATACAACTAAAATCACAAATTAGTAGAAAAAAAGCGCTATGCATTCATATTGCTTGGAGTGCAATATTCCAATAAAATAACATACTCACAAACCACTGATCTCAATATAATCAGCTAAAATACGGCAAGCTTTTTAGAAAAGCTATTACTTGTTGTGTTTACAATGTTGTTTTAACCCGAATAATTCAGTCGTTATATTCCGCTGATCTACGAAGGCTACATCGTGTGGGAGAAAATCGGACACGGAAAGGGCTTGAATTATTCGTGTTAATGTTGTTTTTGTCAATCAGATACGATTTTAATCGAATTTATACAATATTTGTCGGCGAATTTCTGTATGAAGCTAGCGGTTGAACAAAATGAACATCGCTGTCATGAATAATAATGATATAAATAAGTTTTTAGCTCGTTTAATTGGAGACTTTGGTGACTTGCATGGAAGGTTTGCAAAGTAATTTCTTATTTTCTTTCAAGTGGAAGCTAGGTGACCGTCGGGCGTAGCTAGAAACCAACTATCTTAGTCGAAATTCCGCTTGCAAAAGTGGAAGGTCGCGGACCTCGGACCACCGCTAATTTGCACACCTGCCTCCAAATTGAAAAGCTACGAAAATTTCTTTTTTCAAATTTGAAATTGCCGCCAACAGCATGAACAGTTGAACTTATTATATAATAGACTACTGACGTAAACGACTACGTATTGATGACAAACAATATCCCTACGACTTTTGCCATTTGGGAAATCTAAACTACTTGTCTTAAGAGATTTTCGGCGATTAAATATTTCGTACAATTGTTCTTTGACATCTTAGCTAAAAGCACAAGTCATAATGAACTACACAAGGATTCTTAATAAGCACTACTTCCTATGTGTAACTTCAAAACTTTTGGATAAATCGACGATCATTTAAGGTTTTTCTGGTCATATTTTTTGTAATCCAGAATAAAAAGTGTTACAAAAGTGTTCAATTAGTTATATATAACATAGTAGCGAGCTAGATAATAACAATGGCAAGTATTTCAGCATTTATTGGGTAGAACACAAATCTAGGGTGCTCGCATAATGCAGCTTAACTGCATAAAAAAAATGCTGATTTTTTTCGTTTCTGTTCGCTATAAACTTTAGTTTGTCTCAACCAAATGTTATGAAACTTATAAACAATGCTAAATACAACAAAAAACAGATCAAGTTTGAATGTTAGTGGCGTCATTCTACCCATTTTAGAGTTATGTCCCTATACAAATGAAAAAAAATTATAATTTTTTGTTTCTATTTTTAACTTAAGTCTAAATTGCCTAAACCAAATATTATGTAACTTATAAACAATACTTATTACGACAAAACTCGGATCAAGTACAAATTAAATTTAGGTAGTATCACTTTTACTGTTCCTCAGTGCTGACCTTTTATAACTTGATATGCAAGCGGGGCTGTGTCCAATGGACTCCTTACCTATTTATCTAAATTCTTTAAAGTAACAGATATAATTTATAGAACAGACAAGGGGTAGTTGCAAATATTTCATGTATATTTTGAACACATGCAGAGAAGATTGCTTAGGAACCCTTTGCAAAAAAATATAACCTTCTTTTTCTTCTATGTGCCCGCCTTCAGATGTTATGTTTTGAATTTAAGTTTCACTTTCCATATTCGGTGTTTATCCTTAGGTACTAAGCTCCTTTTGGCAAAAATCAAGTTATCAAGAATTTATTATCCTGGAATTAGGCTATTTATTTCTTTTTGTGGCGGGTATCCAAGCAGACAACGTGCATGTGTTTAACGGCAATGGAGATTTTCTCTTATGAAATAAAATAAAAAACTGCCGATCCGGCAAAAAAAAAGATCGGTTAGAAAGCAAGGTTTTGATTTTAATTTAGATCGAAAATCTTAATTTGAGGATTGAAAATTGAGAGCACAAAAAAGGAGTTGTCCCTCAGGGAATCTTTTTATCTTATGCACTCTCATTTGGAAGCTTTATTTTTTTTTTATTTAATCAAAACAGAGAAAAAACAAATGTTAGTCAACTTTTCTGAATGTTAACGTCTGATGTTCTGAATCTTAACATTTTGGTTTTTAAACATGTTCTGTGTGTTCAAAAAGTGATACATGGCTGTTGAACGCGTCGACGTATTAAGATTTTGAACATTCGGACACGTTAAATCTTTGAACACTAATGTTAAGGATGTTCGCTACTCTGTTTAAAAATAACACTAGTGTAAACATTTGGAACACCATTAGACGTTCAAAAAGTGTTACAAAAAAGCGTTCAAGCAGTGTTCTATTTATTAACACTTAGATTTACAGTGTACTCGTCAATACATTAGGACCACTACTTTCTAAGAACTTTAATCGTACAAATGTATATGTTTTCAAGGTACAAGTGTGCAAGGTAATGGCGTTTTTCAGACTGTTTATGACAAAATCCGTTTGTTGTGTAATGCTTGACAGAGGATGATTTAGGGGGCGGGGTTGATAATATACTGAAGCATGATAAGAGCGAGTATCTTCCTCCCCAAACCCCCTTATGAACATTTCTTGATCCGCCAGTGGTTGATACTTTAGTCTGGAAGAGCATGATTTATATGCTGGTTTTAATTGGCTTTTAACTACTAGTAGTTTTCTGTTACTACAAATATCTTTTTTGGTGCTTCGCGTTTATAGTCTTTAGTAAATGTTAGTTGTTTTTGTGTCTCGTATCGATCTTTTGGGTTAATCCAATTGCAACGGACTTTTAAACGTTGTTTTTATGTTATACTATTACAACACTGACTGTATAAGTTTAGTGGTTGAACGCTCACACACATGTTGAATCCTGCCACATTATCATGAGCATGTAGTTGAGTGGTTATTGTTTGTTCATATCTGTCGACTCATATTTGAAGTTTTTAGAATGGGTTTGTTATATATCGTTAGGCCGTTAGTTTATTTCGTCTTAATTGTTTCACATTTTTGTCGTGGCCTTTTATAACTGATATACAGTATGGATATTTGTCTTTTATTAAGGCCGCACGGTTGGTTATAATTGATAATACTAAAGTACTTCATTGAACTCCAGTTGATAGTTGCCAAATTAGCAGTCATACCACATCTCCTTAGTTGTTATGATATTGTATACATGACTTAATTTCGCGTCTTGTCTAAACATGTATGAAATATTAGTCGCTTGAAGTTAAAAACAAACAACTAAAGGCGTGTTTTATTTTCTTTCAACATGTTTGAGGTTGAATTCAACCAATAACCTGGTTAAGAGTAAAACTTAAAACATGTATCAACACAAAATAAAACGGATTGACCAAAAAACCTAAAAACAAACGCATAACTTTATATCAATTTATACTCGTGTTCAATAAGAAGAAAATCGTTTGATTTGTTGGGTTAAAAGGGGGAGGTGGCAGGAGTATCTTAAATATGAATATGGTGGCCTGGTAAGAGCTAGAAACAATAGGCATGATTAGCGACAAGTTAAATCTTTTTAAAAAATGATTAAAAAATTCCGCAAAAGATCCTCCTGCCCTATTCCCATCCTTAGAATAACAAAAGGTCGTACCCTTACTGTAATTGTCCGTGTGTTTTTATTATTTATCCAGCTAGCTCAAAGTCCTTATAGTGTCCTACTAAGGGGACGACTATTTGATATTCTGGGGTGGGGGAGGAGGATTTTGAAAAAAAAAACTAAGCTTTGATAATCACAAAAATTAAAGATTTGTTCTTTGGTAGTTTGAAAATAAATAACCTGACTTACAATGTATTGAAAATAAATAGCTCTGCAGGTCTATTCGAAAGTATAAGTTAGCACCAGATTTTTCATAAATTTTTTTCCAAAAAAAAATCGGGAAACACTTCCGTAAACTTCATATAATAGAATTATAAATATTATTTAAATATACTTGAAATGTCTGAAAATGGGTTTCATTTAAGTTGAGATATATTGTGGTAGAAATACGAGTTGGTAAATATTAGGTACGAGTTTGCGAAGGTACGAGTTGACATGGCTCCACAGCGACATCGTGTGGAATATTGTGAAACTATTTTATTCTAGATTTGTAAAACTTTCAGACCGTTGTCAAACTTCTTGATTTGTAACATGTTGATTTGTAACTTTTATTTTTTTCTTTAGAAACGCAACTTCTCTTTGGCTGGCAGCGGTAACAATAACACAGACGCGATCTCACAAAACGTGACTAAAACAAAGTGACTACATTTCAAAAATTAAGAAATATAAAAATTCATGTAACGAAGGAAGAAAATACGTTAACAAAAATTAAGAAATTGTACGTGTTTAAACATGTATCAAGAAATGTAGAAATTCGTGTAACGGATGGAAAAAATACATGTTACAAATTAAGAAATTACATTTTACAAATTAGGAAATTGCATATGTTACACCTTATTTTATTTCAGGACCACCATACTCAAATGTGAACTACTTTGATATATTTCGTACCTTTTTACCTTAAAGAATCCTGGTCCTGAGTAGATTTGGAAGTTGTCGTCAGCAAAAGATTAAAACACCGTTCATTGCGGGCTTCCGTTGTCGTTGATTTTTTATATTTTGTGCAATGTCAATTTCATCATGGAACACTTTCTCTACAATCAGGGGTTCGTTAAGGGATACAAATAAATATGATATTTATGCTATTAGTATATAATAGTTACGATTTAAAAATCAATGTTTTAATTTAAGTTGCAGTATAAAAACAATATTAGGTCAATGTCATAAAGATATAAACTTTTTGGTATTCTGAATAAAACTGGGGAAGGGAAGGGCGCAGTAAAATCTCGTCCTTCCCCAGTTTCTCAGTCTCAGTAATATTTTTTGTATGAGGCTGAGAAACTCGGGAAGGACGAGGTTCTACTGAGCCCTTCCCCATTTTTGCGCCGAGTACAAACAAAAATATATTTTTCTGACATTGACCTAATAGTATTTTTAAATTGCAACTTAAATTAATAAATTGATAGCTATTCAAATCGTAACAAAAATGTCAAACTTATTTTCATCCCTCAATGGACCCCTGATTGTGGAGAAAGTGTTCCATGATGAAATTGACATCGTACACAATATGGCTGTGTTACTATATTCTGTATGAAATAAACACAACTAGTTGCAGTATAAAAAACATTTTATATTTTTCTGACATTGACCTTATATTGTATGTTTAGAAGTACTTACAGATGACAAAAAGTTTAGCTTTGAAAATGACTAAAATTTTCAGTATTGAAAAATGGCTGAAATTTTCAGTACTGAAAAATGGCTGAAATTTTCAGTACTGAAAAATGGCTGAAATTTTCAGTACTGAAAAATGGCTGAAATTTTCAGTACTGAAAAATGACTGAAATTTTCAGTACTGAAAAATGACTGAAATTTTCAGTACTGAAAAATGACTGAAATTTTCGGTACTGAAAACAACTTTTTCCCAACATTACTGAAAATGATATAAAAATTAATGTACTGAATAGTGACGTTTCCTAAAAGTACTGTTTATATAGCGGCATTTAATGTACTGAATAGTGATGTTTCCTAAAAGTACTGTTTATATAGTGGCATTTAATGTACTGATTAGTGATGTTTCCTAAAAGTACTGTTTATATAGCGGCATTTAATGTACATGTAAATGCTAGTCAAATTGTTGGTAGTGTACTTAAAAGTATCAATATTTGTTAATATAACATATTATACCCATAAAAGTGTGTTGAGCACTGATGTTGCTGTATGTGTTCAAAATGGGAGAAACTGCAGATAGTTCATCTTATATTGGATTATTTGACATATTGCAACCTATCAAAAACTTTTGAATAGTACGTTTTAAAGGTCGTTATAAAAGATATCATTACCGAAGTACTAATAACTGAGCTTAGATAACCGCGGTGATAGCGAAGGTATCGTCTAAGTGCTTTAAAAAAAAGAAGGGGAAAACAGTTTTATGCATTTCGTGTCTGAAACAATTTTCTCGGTTAAATTTATATAGGAACGCTTGAAGAACCGTATGAGCAAAATTTACCAAGTTCTTGGATAGTATGCGATTACAACGGAGATACAATAACACATAAACACAAGCAATGTGGCCTTAAAGCTTTGTTTAGAAGGCAACATGACAACCGTTTATTATGTTACTATGCATACACATGTTTTACTGTACCTCGGTATCTACGGTAATCTCATTCCATTAATCCAGTTTAGGATATGAGTGCAATGTTAGGGGCAAACTGATTTATTACAACAAAAATTTCTTTCGAAGACTCGATTGACCCCGGCGTTACAAACACGACAAGAGGAAAATGATGAAAAATGAAATAAGAAGTACAGCCATTTTTCTGGTTAGTTTAGAACTATTCACAGGAAATGTGTGAGTAAACAAATAAAATGTCACACATATATAGCTTAATGATTATTAAAAATAGCATACCGTTTATAGCAGTACTTTCATTGCTCTGAACTAATTGAAACAACAGTATGAGACATATTGCAATATAAATTATCCTTATATTCGCCATGTTTTGTTTTCACGATTTTTTAATAGTAAATTAATTTGCTCTAACATATATTTATCTCTTTTTTTATGACTTTCTTTTGTTGATACAAGCCATCATGAACGATGCAAGACCAGAATGAAGACATGTTTGGATGGTTGAGGAACATACTATATCAACGTCGTATGAAGTACAAGATCAAACAAAGTAATGGAAATCGTTTTTAAATATTTGACCGGTGACTTTAATTGTGTGTTTCCTAAACATGTATGGATGTGTGTAATTGATATTTCAATGTTTTTGACTATAGTTAAGATGTAGTTTTTATATTAATTGTTGTGTGTTTTTATAGGTATCATGGAATGCAATTATGTTCATATTATTGTGGATTCATTTATTTGGTGGATAGAGAAAAGCTGTTTTTTTATATTTGATTTGATGGTTTAGACAATCTCTGTTTGCAACATGTGCAAATTCTATATGCAATTTGTAATTTGTTGAACATTTAAAATTGAGTGATTAAGATTATGACACAATGTCGAACACTGTACCCCAATTTTTGACAGTTTTACCTATTGTGTTTAACATTGTTTATATGATCCTTATAAAGTGACCAAAACTGTAGTACTTAAGTGTCCAACTCAAGATGTGAGGGAGAGATCATCATTCAGCATGTTTACTTTTAGAATTTTTGTGTTGAAATGATATATATGTGTGTTGCAAAATGAATGAATTTAAGAAAATATAGAATGAAGCTTTCCCTTAATCGGCCATAGAAACACGGTCGTTTATACTTACATACATTTATATTTCTTCATCTAAACAAAGGTATTATCATCTTTATGATAATCAACCCATTACGAAACCATATTTTGTTACAACTATTCGAAATTCGCACTATAGAATTAGCATATATATTGGTTTTTGTCTCGTTTTCAATAAAGCAATGACAACGAACTTGTAGTGCATCTCTAGAACATTGTGTGTATATTATACTTTAAAAACCCACTGCACAGTTATTTAAGATAGTCATACAATATTATCCTTTGCACTCATTTTTAAAAATAATTTGTTAAAATTTTCAAAACAAGCACTAGACAGTAAAACATATCGACAATACACAATGTTGATAGATGTAAATTCGTTCCATTTTTGGCATTTCTGAGATTTATTTAAGCCCTTTACCACATCTGTACGCCAAAGAATGTCGATGAAACAAGACTTTACTCTAAAAAATTGTCTTAACATTTGCTCTACAGGTACATTGTACAGGTGTAAGATGAATTGCCATAAATCTTTACTTCACTAATTCAAGCGTATATCGACGTCTTATCCTTACAAACCTCCCTCTTGTGTTAGGTGGACAGATTGTATTCATTCTATGAGTTTCCCGGACGGGTAATGACAGTTAGAAACGTTTCCTTTATTTAGATTAGTCCATTGATTACATGAACATGTTGGCCCAATAACTTCGACATCAAAGTTTGCTAAACTGATTTCTGTGAAATTCAATAGATCAACTTATTGGCTATAACATTGAATCATTCTGTATATAGTATGATTTCGGTTAATTAAACTTTTCATAAATAAAGGTAATAATAAATATCCTCTTTCCGAGTTTTGAGTATATTGTTTGTTATTTCAATAAAACTGTTAGACAAGATAGTTACTCAATTCTAATAATTGTTTGCTGATCTATCTTTTTATAGTAGAGTCTTATGTTTGTTTTGTTGAAATGACCCCCGCCCCCCTTTTTTTGAGATTGTACACATCGGCTTACTTTTTAACATTTATTTCAAAGATTTTTAAGAGTGCATACGATATAAGACTCTTTCATCTTGCGAAAGTGATAACACTTTTTGACTTTCTACACTGTGAACAAAAGTCTTTGGTTTTCTATGTTATTACTGCTGTTTATATGTATATTTTTAGCCATTTCGCTGTCAGTTTATTTTCGACTCAGATGTTTTAAGGTCATCTTTGAATACTTCGCCTTTTTTTTATCAAATACATACTGTGGATTCATTTATTTTCGTGGGTATCAATTTTCGTGGATAGAGAAAAAAAGACGTTTCGTGGTATACGTAAATTCGTGGATCGCTGATTACAACAACAAAAATTAGATACGTAAATCGTGGATTTCTTTTTGATTTAGAAGATCATATAACATCCTTGGTTCGATCAATAATAAAACAAAACAAAAAAGAAAGAATTCATTGAAAAAGTTTTGAATTGTCACAATCCTCGTTTACTTGGTCATTCTAGGTTAAAGTGTTCAATGATAACTTCGATTACAATAATGGGCAGAGACAACTAATTATTTGTTTGTTTTACAATTTATAAATTCTTGTCTGCATTCTATAAGGCATTCAAAACTTTATGATTGAAAGCTAATTTCCCTAATCACGATATAATAAACAGTGATATAAGTATAAGGTGTGAAAATAAATGTTCCTGTCATAAACAATATTACCTACGGGCAATATCCCCGTACTTAATCCTATTGATTTTAATCACTGGTAAACATAACTATGACACGGTAATTAACAACTTACAGTTATTTTCCATGAACAGTTTTAATCAATTTTAAAAAGTAAATTATCACTTATATTCGATATATTTATTATATATTTAATCAAAATACATGTATCTTCTTTCAATAAAAATCACGTGTTATGTTACAATATTTATCGCTAGTCAACACTGTACTAGAACTGCATAACATAACCGGAAATAAACATCCAACTCCATACACATTTCTCGGGATTATTCTTCGTTGAATTCTTTAATTCGATGTTCGCTGTGACCCACGAAACCCACGAAAATTGGTATACCACGAAGAAAAATGAATCCACAGTATATGATAAGAATATATATATAGTCTTAAAATTAAAACATACTGTTGGATAAATAGCTCAACCATGTGGATACCGAAAACACTTATTAAAGTGCTTTTCAAGATTTTATACAAAGGCAAATCAGATTTCAAACAATAAAAATGTTTTTTGTTCGTTTATTTAAAAAATAACAAAAGTTCAGTTATATATTTTTCATATTTTTTAAATAAACACTCACGATAACAGTCTGTCCGTCCAAAGTTGAACACTACTATTTACTGTCATTAAATGTAGATGTATTGTTTCGACAACTGCTTATCTGGTACTGAAATATTCAAATATATTTTTCTATGATATCTTTTGTCAAATCGCATAGCGGAGAACAAGACCATCCATAACAAGAACTTGCATACTTTTAGCATTATTGTGTTCATAATTTTCTAAAGTTGCTTTGAATATACTTTGAATTCCAATAGATTTAGTTTTTTTAATTGTTTTTTATTGGAATTTCTGTTTGGTGTTGTTAACGATATCGTTAAGCTCTGTAATTTTGTAAATTTTAAATTTGCAATTATTCCATACTGCAAATATACGTTTCGCTTCACGTTCTGATGAACTATTTTTTGGTTTTATATTTTAGGTAAAGAATATGCCAAATCATGTCTTCTTCTTTAGAATTGAAAAAAGTAAAATCACAAAAATAAAGTGTCTTCTGCACGAAAAACGTCTTGATGTCTTCCACATTTAGGGCAAGAAAAACAAGAGCGTAGGATTCTAATATCTAAGTCAGATAGGTATTGTGTTATAACTAACATTATGCTCAAAGGTTTTTATGGTCTACACATGTGCTATATGTCTTCGTCCATTAAATCAACTATAATTGACCTTCTAGTTATGTATTGCATTGTAAACACTTAAACATGTCATATATATAATAAGGCATTATTCCTCAGTTCAAATGTTGTGTATCATACCTCTAGTTAGTATATCTAGCATGACTTCTTGATTTTGAGGTTATAAAGCAATGGCGATAATCAATGAACTTAAAATTACTAAAACGTACTAGTTGAACACTACTTTTTATTGTCATTTTGATGTAGATGTTTTGTTTCGATACTGCTTATCTGGTACTGCAATATTCAAATGTATTTTTCAGTGAAAATAAATTGATATGTGGTATGATTATCAATAATAAAACTCATTATAAGAGACCTTTTAAGCATTACTGACTTTTATTTGAAAATAAAAAAAAAATATAACAACCAATTAATAAAAAGGGGAAATAGCAGAACTGACACCCTTTAAAGCATTACTACTAGAAAGGTTCCAATAAGAAGGCACAAGGATGGAAATCAGGCAAAGAAAGAAAAATAACTACCATAGTTCTGGTTTGTGTTTTGACTATTCGGGAAAACAGTGTGTGATATAATACAGATGTTAAAAATGCCGCAGACTTTTAACATACACACAACAAAGACAGAGAAAATGTAAAGTATACATACCCTATCTCAGTAGATATATTGATACTTTACATATTCTGTAAAAATAAAACTTTTGATTTAGTATAAGTACTTAGGCGACACATTTACGAACAACAAAATATTTTATTAAACTTGTTCTTAAAGAATTCTTGTATGAAAAAAAAAAAAACAATTATATTTTCATGTACCTTTAACAGTTGTGTTCACTAAAATATACCGACATTATAAGTATTGTTCTTTGTTATGCCTCGCATTGTTTATGTTGATCGGCACGTTTGTACCAACGTAGCATTAACTTGGGTCCAACTTCTTAAATTCAAGCGTTTCTCTAGGAAAGCGCTCTAATTGCAGCGTGTTTGAAAATGATAGGTTTGATCAGTATCTAGTTACTTTAAAAAAAGTTTTATTCGAAATGTAAGGTTTATAAATGTTGTGTAAATGAAATATTACAATTATCTTTGTACAATTTGTTAAAAGACGTTTACGTAAACCTGTGTGTGAATTGTTTAAAAAAACGTTTGCAGTTTAAAAAACAACAATACTTTGAATTTTAGATGTAAATGTTTATATCCTTCGTTAACCTGTTTTTCATATTGATGCACTTTAATAGGGATAACCGAATATGACGCTTTAATTTCACTAAGTGTGTTGTATTCATCATCGTATGCATTAGGTTGTAAAAGGTAAAAATTGCAATTGTTGCTGAAAACAGCAAAATATCTTGAATCGATACCATAAAATAGCTTAGCTACAGCGAAGAGTTAGTATTTTGTTCAAACAATGCTTAAGATTGCCAAAAAACGTACGCCCGTCTTTAATCAACCATATGATGCATTACATACTGTGATTAAGTCACTATGAGGAACTTTCTTTATCCAGCGGTGTGTGTGATACTGAACCGACAATCAGATGAAGTTGAATGACTAATAAACATTTGATGACTATTTTCCATGCATGTTTTTTTTGTAACAAACATTTGGCATGTATACTGAGCTGTATGAAGTAATCGGTATTTAATCTAAATATTCTAAAAGTGCATTTTCTCTGATTTTTATCAAATGGTCATCCATAAATTAAGCTTGACTACGAAAATCATAAAATGTAGCGGAATGTCTTATTCTTTTTCTTTTGTTACATATACTATATAGATAAATTATCAACAGAAAGTAGTAGGTTCAGTAAAACCCATTTTTGGCCTCAAAATATATCAGTTTTACAAAATTGTTACATCTTAAAGTTGTAGCTATTTATTTGAAAGTAAAATACTTCTGCTGCATATGACTTTGGCTGTTTTTGACAATATATCATGTATATATATATCGGATACTGCATGTAGCATCATTAAGTCGTGCTATATCACTGAAAACTTCACGGTTTTCGTCTTAAATGGAAGTGACCGCATTCGTGTTCATTCTAAAATATTTAAATATAAGTTGTAATTGATGATAATATAAATCAAATATAAGGTTTAGAGTGAACAAGGATGCGACCACTTTCATTTTTGACAAAAACTATCTGAAAAGTGATATATTATGGCATACTTGATATGTTTTTCATATTTAAGCTTGAATACGAGCGTCTGAAACGACATAATCAGTTCAAATATTCCACACACACACTGATTAAATCGACTGAAGTAGATACTTAAGTGTTAAAAAGCGTACAAAATCTTTCTTCAGACGGACCTAAAATTTGATACAAAAATGGGTCCTTACCGGACCTACTCCTTTACAAACGAAAAACAATATCGAAAAAATCACAACTGCGCATATCTATGTAAAATAAGTTTAATAGTTTGTAAACAATCGGAAGATGAATCCACTTACCGATGCGACAAACACATATACATTGTAAACACAGAAATAAACATACATGTATATATCAAGTAGTGAAATGAAGGTAAATATTTGATGTGAAATGTGTATAAATTTTAAATGTGATCAATGATTCTAAATCTGTCATTTGTAAAGACTTGTAATTATATACCTTAAATACAATTTTGCTCATCATTGTTATATGACGACTAAACGATAACATGGTAGTTTAAATAGATCATATGAGGTCGTGTGCATGATGTGTGACACAATTACCCAGCTATTCAATTATTTCTTGTGAAATACATATCGTATCACCTCTCGATTTTTCATACTGTGAATGAAAAAAAGAACTTTAAGGAAACTAATATCAATTTTAGTCAACGACACTAGACATAATAACATGAAAAAGGTAAGAATCTCTCTCTTATCTTCTGCTTTGTGTGAGTTATAAAATACTTTTTAAAATAATTTTACAAAAATCTTTGAGAGATGAATGACAGTTAAAACTTGATTGGTTATCTTTGAGAAATAAGAGAGTTATTCGTATGAATGAAAATACCATGACAACAAAACAAGGTGCGATATCAATATTCTTAAAAGACAGAATAAAAACAAGTATATTAAGCAATTAAAACAAGTGTATTAAGCATTATCTAACATGGACATATCATTACGTAAAACACAATGTTTTAATTTCATTACAATTTGCAATATAACTTTGTTTTCCGGCCATTTAAACACTTCATTCTTGATTTAGAACATTCTCAAGATGTGATCAATAGTATACACATAAAAAATTCCACTGCCGTTGATACACTCAATGTCTAAGTATACTCACAGAATGAAGGATAATGTTTGTATCGCGCATATAAATGGGCACTCTTTCTACATGTTCAAATATCCTGCATAATACAACTTATATTATTGAATCATGTCATTTGTGTAAGGACGCAGAAGGCCATTTTGTTTAAATGGCCTCACATAGCCATTTGTTAAATTTGATAATTACCTACACAATATTGACGTCAATACAAACAAGTGCAATGTATGTTTGTTTCTGCTTTCAGACATGTTGAAATGATGAACTGAAATTCATATGAAACTCTTAGAACGGACAATGTTGATGAAATTAAAATGCATCAGACCATTTCACTTGACATATCTTCTAACAAACAACGTATCTTGAAAATAAACTTCACGACCCGTTAAACTTTGTTTTAAAAGAAGACGTTGTTAGGAATAATTACAGTACTAGTAGGGATTACAAATATTAATAGAATTTGGCATTTCTCAAGATAGTATATGTACCTATGACACGAAGGTCATTAAAATTAATGTGTTTGAAGGAGTTTACATTCATCTCAGATTGTACAATTAAATGTCGTTTTTAAACTTTTTAAATTTGTTTTTAATGTAAATATCAATTTATTGGATAACCTTTACATATGAATTTTGTTTTGTTTTCATTCAGTTGTTGATTCCGCTTTGTCTTTTTTTTTTATTAGATTTAAATTTTCTAAATGATTCCTATCATGCAACATCTCGTACTGAAAACGTAGATATGGTATGATTACCAATGAAACAATTCTCCACACGAGAAAAAAATGTTAAAGAAATAAACAATAATAGGTCACCACCGTACGGTCTTCAATAATGAACAAAGCCCATACCGCATAGTTGTTTTTAAGGAAATTGCTATGCAAGCTTCTTTTTTGTTGTTGAAAGAAGCCAATTTTGAGATACAAATTGAATGCTTTTAAAATTTCATTTCCTTATTTACAACACAAGAGTTTACACACTATCATTATACCTTAATAGACATATGAGAGTATGTTGTGTTCGTGGGGTTCTTCAAAATCTGATTACAGATTCTGAAGAGATATAGAAAAACTCCAAGAGGTAAATACTATATTACGTTTTAAAAAGAGAATATAAATCATAACTGTCTTCTATGGACGATAGCTGTATAACATTTGTCAATGCTTTTTTTAAACAATTCATCTGTATTTCAACAATTAAAGATGAATACCATTTTATTTAATAATGTAATAAGCATCGTGATGTCAGTGGCGGATCCAGAAATTTTCCTAAGGGGGGCCCGCTCCAGTCAGTGATTCCCTATATAATCAACACAAAAAGGGGGGCCGGGCCCCCAGGATCGGCCTATGGATGTAAAAAATATAATTCACAATGTGTAGGCCCGGATCCAGAGCTTGAAGTTGGGGGGGGGGGGGGGGGAGACAAGTTTTTGAACGCTAGAGAAGTTTTCTTGTTATACCAAACAATATGTTTTTTTCGATAAATGGCACACTTTTTGGTCATCCGGCATATGGTTTTTACACTTTTGATTAGTTTAATTATTTGATTACAGATCGTATCTACCCGTTTTACAATTGCTGTATCACCCCTTGCATCTATTCCACTAGCCGCGTCTTATCATGTGTGTTGGTAAAGTTTTGTGATCTTAATAAGGCTGTTTGTTGGTATTTTATTGTTTGTATGTGAGTTAAGCTTCAACATTTGCTTTACTCAATACTGAACGTGTTTTATTTTAACAAACTTTTTGGGGTTGTCGTCAGTAGCGAACAACACGCAAAATTTGCAATAAATTTCGTCCTGTAAAGTTGAGTCGACAATGCATTGGAAATAGTGCAGCCACGCATATAAGAAGCATCGTTTTAACCCGTATACCTCATGTTTATGAAAAGGAAAAGAACTAGGTGGATTCCAGTTTTTATTTAGAATGCTATGCATTTGAGGACTAGGTACAGATGTGGAAATAAAGTTTGCAATATCCGTAGATAGATTGTGTCATTTTCTCAAAAAAAACCTCATATATGATAGAAGGAAAAACTTTTCCTTCAAATCGAGCTAACAAGAAACAACAAAGTAATAAAATATAGAGATAGCAGCCTTAGATTGTCTTAATTAAATCCTTTGATCCTCAAATTATCAAGTTACCCTGAGTCCAATGTAATTATGACATGTGTATATTAAAAGAAGTGTAGCGACAACGTGTCACCCTATTCAGTGCTAGATATTGAATTTACAGTAAAGTTAGCATTAGAACAAGACATGGTTAATACAAAAAATATTTTAATATTTTCAAGCGGAGGCGGGGGGGGGAGTCCCCCACCCCCTTAAATCCGCGGAAATATATGATTTTAAGATTTGGAAATAAATGGTTGGCTTCTATTTGAAATATTTTATAGATATATATAATGTCAATATACATAATTATTAATGGTTGCTTAGTTATAGCATTTAACAAATAACTTCGTATTCTTATTTTCGGCATCAAATACAAATAATGGAATATATATATTTTAAAAGACAAGGAAAATGGATAAAAAAAATATATACAACAAAAATAAGCGAAAGAAGATGTGTTAAGGCTGTCAATGAAACACCTATCCACAAATATTAAAAAAGAGTAGATATCAGAAATTAATAGGTCTTTATACAGTCTAAAAACGTGTTTAGGGCCTTAACATCAAGCTATACATATTTATACTTGTAATGCATTTGTAAATCATTATATAGAGACCTAGGCAGCAAAGATAGTCAGTAGAATCTTTTTGCATTTGCCTATGTTCTATCCTTTTAAAAACCTTGCTGTGAGGCATGGTTCCTGACATAAAAACAATGAATGAAGTTTTGGCTATTGGACGTTAAGCAACCAAATATCAATCCTCACCTTTCCGTGAAGTGTTCACAATTATTTGTTTTTTTTAAATTAAAAGGATAAAAAATTCCCAAACTGAAAAGAGTTGAAAATACGCTATTTACCTTAAAAGTAAAAAAATATAACAGACAGAATAAACACGGCGGAAACAAACAAACGAAAAAAAAACCAAGAGAACAATTTGAAATACCATAGACATGTTTAATCAGTATACAAGCGGATTATACACGGGTCAAAGTTGAGCGAACGTGAATTTCTACCAATTACACTAAAGGTGACAATCAACTATTTGAGGCACGTTTCGAGAAAACATAAGATAACTTTCTAATTAAAAAAAGATATAATTATAAAATTTAAAATTATGAATTTTTACAAAGTCTATTTCTATATGCCATGTCCTTTGTGACAGTTGTATCATTCCATCAGGTCCTTAGTGCATATTTTTGTTCTAAGTGCATTAGGAGGTCCTTTGCGGTATTTCTACGGACCCCTCCAAAAAAAATGAAGTCCGTGTGATCCATGCGTCTTCTCCCGTAATATTTCGATTTATGTTATTGAAATTCAAGTTACTCTTAAATATTATACCTCATGGACACTACACGTGTGGGTTCCATGTCATAAAACCACAGTTCCGGTCCTGAACATGCATGTTTAATTTGCCACTGGAGAATAAGCAACCAACAATTAATCACAATTCACAACTTATAGTATATATAGTTGTGCAATATAAATTGTATGAATAGTGACCCCAATTTTCTCTATTATTTTTTGATGTTTTTTTCTTCCCTCTATTTTTGGACCACGACTCTGTAGTTCATTCGTGTCTATTCGGTAAACCTCATCCAGACTGTTATTCATACTCCGTGATCATCCCAAAATTAAACTAAATAATTTAAATCAATAAATGGTTTATAACCAAAATAGGAAAATACTGTTGTGGTCAATAAAGATAAGCAGACACGTTTTTTCCTCTTTCAATTCAATGACTGATCAATAACATTTATATACTACCATTACTACTTTTGAGATGACCACTTACATTTTACCTGTCGTAGTCGTTATCAACTGTAAGTGTAGACAATTGTTGAAAAGGTCTAATAGAAGCGTTTCCGAGTTTAACAGAGTAACTAGCACGAAAATAATTTTAAAAAAAACCCAGCTCCAACGGTTATAGTAAAGTAGGACATATCAACAGAATACGAATTAAAACAAAAATACGCATGTGATTTGCTATCGCTTCATTTCTATGGATTGTCTCGTTGGCAATTATACAACATCGCCTTTTTTAGGTTACGTCTAAGATTTTTCCGTTTCTAATTTTCAAATACGAAATATGTGTTCACCAAGGGTTCACAACATTTTAAGGTTAAATGTATGGAAAACATGTTTGTGTGTATATAATTAACATACGTCCTTGCATTTTATAGTCAATATAAATAAATAAACTAATATTTAAAAAAAAATAAGCAACATATATAGACGAATAATTTATTAGTTCCCAAACAAAACAACAACAGAAATAAAGAGGATTTAACCTTGAGTTACTTTTTTTATTATTATTTATTTGAGAGATATAATACTTTAACTTCAAAAAAGTATATAATCAATCTAAAATGCACTAATTTAGCAGAAGGGGCGTAACTCGTGGTATCATACCGACATACTGAATGGATCTAAACATGGTCTGACAATTTTGAAATTTAATTTTGAAATTTGATCTGAATTGGTTTGACATGGTCTTAACGGGTCTTAACAGCTCGCTAGAAGATTCAGTCTTGACAATCTTGACATGCCTTAACGGACTGATTAACCTGATGAGACTATCGATCGGAGCGCCGCCTTAACGGTCTTAAAAATTTGACCGTTTTTTTCCAGCAGTAAATCCAGTCAATTAAGATATGATCAGAACCAAATTGACCGTTTCAGACTGAAATCGTGCTACTAGTGTTTGATTACTTTTTGACAATTAAAATTCCATTCATTTAAATAAAGAGTTAAAAATATGTTTCTTTCTACCTTGATTAGACTTTGTTGTACGAGTCAGTCTAAGGTATGAAAAACTACTGATTTTTTTTAGCATTCAATTCTTTGATTATAAAGAGGACATGCTGGCGCTCTGAATTGATTCGAACAACATTTTGTAGTCATTATGTACCAATATTGTTATCACTTGTATTATGAAATCTATTCATATGAAAATATTACTTGTTTACTATGCAAATATAAGATTAACATAATAAAGTGAAAACATGGTCAGTTTTGGTTGATGTGGACATATAATGTTGTCATACGAGTCAGTCTGAGGTATTAAAACTACTGAAATTTGTTGACGATTCACTATTTTGAATTAAAAGAGGACATGCTGGCATTCCAAATTGATGCGAACAATAGTATAAAGTCATGGTGTTCGATATCGCTGTTATTTGTATTATACTCTACATCCTGAAATCAAAATACAACCCATTTACTTTACGTTTATATAGATTTGGTAAAGTGCAAATACGTTCAGTATTGGATAATATGGATAAATATTTTTGTGATATGAGTCAGTCTGAGGTATGAACACTCCTGAAATTCGTTTACAATTCAATACTTTGAATAGAAAGGGAAGATGCTGGCACTCTAAATTGATGCATACAAAACTTTTAAGACATGGTACTTGGATATTGCTATCATTTGTATTATACGGTTCTTCCTGACATAAAAATATAACTGATTTAGCATTCGGCTATATAGATTTACTTGATAATGTGCAAATATGGTCAGATTTGGTTAATGAGATCAAATAATTTTGTTTGACGAGTCATCATGAGTCAACCCGTCAGAGATGTGAAAACTGTTGGATGTTGGTGAATATTAAATAATTTGAAGAAAAGAAGAACATACTTGAACTATCTATTTGTGAAATTTACTATCATGATTTTTAAATTGTTTGAAAATGACCAGTTGATCATTAAATTTTGATGTATCTTATCATTTGATATTTTAGGCCATTTTATCCAGGATACGTTGAAAATTTGCGTAAAAGCCGATTTTACTACAATCAGTAAACGTGCGTTCACTTTTGACGAAATAGAAGACTCGTCTTTTTTCACGTTAACGCGAAGGTAGACGCGAAAGTAAAGCCCGTGTACTCTTTACAAAATTAGAAAACGACGAAAGTAAACGAGAATTTAAACGCCCGTTTACTCTTGATGTCTATTAAAGATTTCAAAGTTAACGCGGCGTTTACACGAAGTGCACGCAAGTAAACACAGCGTTAACTTTTTCGGTCCGTCTACATGTTATGCCTAGTCAATAACACGCCATCAAAAAATTGTTATCATTTATATTCCGTGCAATTGATGTGTACCCAAAAAAAGTGAACCATGAAACCGTGCGAAGAGAAATCAAAGCAGTTTGATCTGTTTCGTCAAGAATTGATTGATTATTGGTTGCTTAATGTCAAGTGACAAATTTGTCATACATGTCTACTAGACTACTTATGAGTACATACCAGTGGCAGTTCTATACATGTTTAAAAGGGGTACAAACCCAAAATAAAGATGTATGTCAAAGCGAAAGCATTCATTATCTAAAAAGGGCGTTTTCTACCACCCCAAATTTTCCTCAATCTTTTTTGGTCCGCCACTGAAGACAATCTATATGTTTTAAAATTTATTATAGTTTTATTTTTTTTATAATCCTGGTGCCTTAAATAACTATTTACACCACTGGGCCGATGCACTGCTGGTGGACGTTTCGTCCACGAGGGTATCACCAGCCCAGTAGTCAACACTTCGGTGTTGACATAAATATCAATACTGTGGTAATTTTTATAAATTTCCTGTTTAAAAAACTTTGAATTTTTCGAAAAACTAAGGATTTTCTTATCCCAGGCATAGATTACCCTAGCCGTATTTGGCACAACTTTTTGTAATTTTGGATCATCAATGCTCTTCAACTTTGTACTTGTTTGGCTTTATACAAATTTAGATATGAGCGTCACTGATGAGTCTTATGTAGATGAAACGCGTGTCTGGTGTACTAAATTATAATCCTGGAACCTTTGATAACTATTTGGTCATTTCATTTTGTAATCTAACAATGTTAAGAAGTACATGTTTAGTGAACACTGCTTTATATGAATTAACAAACTTACACTTGCAGCTACAATTCTGGAGTCAATTGCCCTATGCAATCACATATTTTGCAATGATACTAGTGAGTAGATTTCCAAACAAAATTAATGAGCTTCACCTAGTCAGCCAAACATATCAATAGACTACTTCATTGTAATTACAGGATTACTCAAGTTGCAAATATGTGTTTAATTGGATAGTGTATGGAAAGGTATATACATTGAAATTTTGAGCGAGTAGCACTTACACACACATTTTGCGTTAGAACGGGACATTTTAATAAAGAAAAATGGTGGGTTGAATCTGGTTTTATGGCATGCCAAAACTCCCGCTTTTATGGAAATGTTCAATATAACATTAAAATGACAACATTACATGATATGATTACAATACAAATAAATGGGAGAACATATAGGACAGAGAAACACATGAATAAGAGCTAACAAAAGGTGGCACATTTTAATTTGATACGCCAAACGCGCGTTTCGTCCACAAGAGACTAACCAGGGACGCGCTGATGAAAAAAGTTCCTTATATCTCGAAATTGGCAATAGTAGTCAATTAAGAATAATATTTTCTGCAAATACAGATGAATTTAGCCTTCAAAATAGTACTTCGATTTCTTTGTAGCAAAAATCCAACAGCGTTTGCATATGAAGTGTATATCTCATTAGTGCAGTTGATAAGATATTCCAGGGCTTGTTTTTCCTATCAGTATTTCCTTTATTGAGTGTTGGTAGTCATAAAGAACCTGTTAAATCAAGAGTTTCAAGTACCTCGGTACATTTCATGGACTCCATCACGAGCTAGTTCACCGATCTACAGTATCAGTTTCACCTATGACAACGGATATGTTTAAATTGTCGAAACTACACGATCTGTCTCTTTAACCAAAATGCGTACTAAGTTGAGCAACATAAATGGTGCTACATATTGAGAAAGATTTGCTTAGCCTTTTGGAGTTCCTGATTTCACCCCAAACTTGTAGTATGGTTCGTGTTGCTAAGTCTTTGGTTTTCTATGTTGTTTTGATTACTGTTGTTTTTCTTTGTTTTTTTTTAGCAATTTTGCTGTCAGTTTATTTTTGAATACTTCGCCTCTTTTTTATCAAATAGATATAAAGTTTTCAAAATAAGAACATACTGTTGGATAAATAACTCTAACACGTGCATACCGAAAACACCTATTAAAGTGCTTATCAAGATTATAGTAAGAGCCATATGTTTTGAATATCCAACTGGCACTTTGGGCGCGCCGTAAACATGGAAGACAGGAAGTGTAACCAAATTTCTTTTAGTCACGTTTATATCTATCTATTGACTAAATGTCTGTATACTATTCAAAAGATTGAGAGATGCAGGGGCTCTCATCAATACCCTGTGCCCTTTGTCCTAAAATTGGCATTTGTTGTCTGAAAAGTAACAATCTAAGCCCTCCGTAAATTTCGAAGATGAAGTTATTTTGGGAAATCTATACACTACAACCTTTATATATATACATAATCTATATTTGGTTGAATTTTATGGACATTGAAAGACCACGAGGGTCTAAACCTCATTTAAGCGGTTTCAGGAAGGTTTTCACTACATATTTTGAATATCTAACTGACACTTTCGGCGCCCCGTAAACACAGGAGACAGGAGGTGTACCCAAATTCCGTTTAGTCACGTTTGTATCTAAGATCTACAAGTACATAAGTAATTTAATATATTTTTTATATACCATTTGTAAAGCCGATTGCGTGAAAATTCATTGCATATTATTTCCTGTCAGTTTTTGCAAAGCTTTACAAGACACGCATTTGTTTTTGGTATATTCAGTTTCAGTTTACAACAGTTTTTACAATTAGATAAGAATTTTAAATGTGCATTTTTGTCTTATGTCGGTACGTTGTTTTGTATGTAACGCAATATCACTGACTAAAACGTAAAGATGTTCATCAGTACATCAGTAATTGAATAGTTTGTTTATTTGTTAAGCAGAATATTTGCTGTTAGATATCGTAGATCAATACTAGACACGCATAGGAATGTTTGTTATCAGTTCATTTAAGTTTCATTTCAGTTTAAAAATCTAGTAAGAATATCTATTTTTTTATGAACATGTATACTTTTATTTTATTCTGGGACGTTGTTTTTGATGTAGCCTATAAAACTTGATTATAACTATTACATGACGCTACGGGTACAGATGTATGTATATTTTTAATTTAATTATTCATGAAAAATTATAAAAGTGATCAGACTACTGATCTTTGGAAGCAGTATTTTAGACCTCATTAGTCATTTTAGTAATCTCTTAAACATAATTTAAATCATACTATGGTGATGCGACTCTCAGATAGTAGTCAATCATTTGAAAAAAGTAAAAACACAAAAATACTGAACTCCGAGGAAAATTCAAAAAGGAAAATCAAAAATCAAAAGGCAAAATCAAAAGTCCAAACACATCAAACGAATGGATACCAACTGTCATATTCCTGACTTGGTACAGGCATTTTCTAATGTAAAACACGTCCTTTTTTCACAATATACACACATTTATTGAACACGTATAATTGACTCCGAAAATATGATGATTATTTCAAGAGAGACGCCGTCTTAGTTCATGCATAAACAACGGAAATAAATTAATACAAGTTTAAAGAAAACATGTGTTGCAAAAAGGTGTTTTATTTTTAGTAGGGTAAAACTCGCTTCCGTATATCTAAACCCCAATGTTATATCAAACAACATAATGGCAAATATACCCAAAACAACATTTGATTATTTTGTCTGCTAAACTAGTTGTTGAAAATATCAATTTCCCATTTAACAAATATCGAAAGCAATGTCAACATCTCTGAAACATTTAGTTTTTTTCTCAATTAAGGAGATACTTGTATTGTATTTTAGGCTTGGCCTTTGTAAAACGTAGCAAATTGAGTTTACCTGGGGACGCGTAGCGGAGATATGTAAACAGATATTTGCGACAGTAAAATCAACGTTTAAGAAGCCAAGCTTAAAATACAAAATAATTATTTCCATTCAAATGCAGCATATTAAAATAAATATCATTTAATAAATATTTCGACATCACATTACTTAAATGAAAAATTTCGGGAAACTGTTGCATTGTCTTAAGCAACAAAACAATATGGCATCATTATATATATACTCACGATGTTAAAATGAACACTGGACGTATTTAAACATTCTGTACGCTGCTAAATGGCTTCAAAGTTGACATAAAGAGGATTTTGAGTTCCAAAATGTGATTTTCATAATTCTAAATGATGGCTGTATTATTTAGTAACGGACTGGTAGAACGTAGAATTTATCCCTTTAGAATATTTGTCAACGTCCAATGCAAATTTTCGTTTTGTTTAGAAAAACTGATTATCTACGTCAATGTATTCACAAAGATATTTACAACAAGAAAAGAGAATGAAGTTCCATGAATGCTGCACTTAATTTGTGTTTGTACAGAAATATATAAAGAGAGAATACATAAATGTAAGACCTATTCAAACTTCAGTACTAACAATTAAATGAAACGCTTCGGTTTTGCTCTGAATAAGTAAAAAAGAAAAGTAATTTAATATTTCAACCAGTTTGGCTTCATTGTTTAAAAAACTCTGCAGCTAGATTCATACATTCACAATTAATCCATAAATGCATGATTAATTTTGTGTGTTAACTTAATCGTGAAAAATCGAGACCTTAACATAATAAATTAATATAAAGCAATCAGTCTTTCAAGCTACGAATTCAAATATAAACTGTCGTTCCAATTCTTTTGTAAATAATTATAACAATACAGCTGCACTTAACTTTGTACAAATTCCATACAAAAGCGTCAACAAAAAGACTAACAAATTATGCAATTTTTAAACTTTTAGGTATGTAGTAGGTATTTATAATAAAAAGAAGTAATTCCTGAAATAAATAAATAAATAAGATAGTGATTTTGTATCAAATGTTATAAATATACTATATTTGGTACTACTTTTTGGAATTTTGGATTCTCAATGCTCTTCAACTTCGTACTTGTTTGGCTTTATAAATATTTTGATATGAGCGTCACTGATGAGTCTTATGTAGACGAAACGCGCATCTTGCGTACTTAATTATAATCCTGGTACCTTTGATAACTATGTTAAGTTTGTGAACTTGAATCAAGTATATAAATTCAAGATGTATACTGACATACGAATATTAACAACGAATGCTAAAGTATGCTCAGGGTTAAATATTGAACATAAATATTAAAATCCAATAATCAATTTTATTGATAATAGCATGTAAGTAAAAATTATGTTATACAATTTGTGAATGTTGAGTTTTGATAATGTTGGTGTAACTCTTCCTCTTTTTTGTTTTCCGTATGATGGGCGTATGTGCACTTACTGAAAATAAGACGGATAATAGTAAACAAAATCGTGCATGGTATTGTTGTTAACTTTTTCTCAGAAATTTGATATTGTTTCATTTGTAAAGCCAAACTACGTATGACATGCATTGTTTCTCCTTCCATGTTTGTTAATGGGATGGTATATAAGAAATACATTGGCATGTAAGTTATCAAACTGTTTCAATCAGTGTCAATGTATATTAGTTTCAAACAATCAGGTAAGAACATTATTTCGTTCAAGTACTAGGATGTATTTTTTTTCACTCTAACATTCTTTTGTAGGGAACCATCAATACCCTGAAAACAAGCTGTTAACATGTTTTTGACAAAATCACAACAATTTTCCATTGAAAGGAGAGTGCGCTGTAAATACTCTGAAAACAAGTTGACGAAAGACTTTTGTTCACATACTCTTCGTGTGAATGGAATATATAGCAGCTTTACTTTATTTCTATTTTTAAATGAGTTTAAATTGCGATTTTTATCTAATTTCAGCGATGTAATATGCATATAATGAGCATCGATATTATTCCTATCTTCTTTTTTGCTGTGTTCAGTACTGGATTAGTAAAAGGAACATGTCCGTCCACTTGCCTTTGTGTTGATGATGTATCAGGTTCTGGCGTTTACTGTCAGTCTAAATATCTAGGACGCATTCCAGCACTTCCTAATGATACATATTATCTGTAAGTAAGGCATGTTGTTAATTACTTTTGAAAGTAATTAATTACTTGCAATTACAATTAAAAAATCTTCGATTAAATTACACATTACATTTACCCTTTTTACCAATGTCATTAATTACAAGACTAACAAACGCCAGATGCTCCTGACTTGGAACAGGCACAAAAATGCAGTGGGCTAATCATGTTTTGTTAGATATCAACCCCTATATAGCTCTAACCGATGCAGGATTGAGAAAAAAACTGTAATATTCATTTTGATACTCAGTTAATAGAAGTCCGATGTCAGAAAAGGTATCAAAAGAAACTAAGGTAAACGACAATGATACATAAATAATTAACGGATTACTACCTGATACTGGAATGACAGCTCCAGATCTCAATTAAGATGTGCTCAAAATAGGAAAGAATACAGCTGAAAATGCAACAAATATTTATATTCAATATGAATATTCACATTACAATAGCAGCCATGTATTCCTTTTTGCAACATTCAGTAGAATCATATTGTCACTTCCAACGATATCAAACGTTTTTAATTAAATGAAAGGTAATCTGATATTGGTAAATCTTATGTAGATAAACTCTTCATAGATACCAGGACTAAATTTTGTCTATACGCCAGACGCGCGTTTCGTCTACAAAAGACTCATCAGTGACACTCGATTCTAAAAAAGTAAAAAAAAAAAAGAAAAAAAAAAGCCAAATAAAGTACAAAGTTGAAGAGCATTGAGATCCAAAATTCCTAAAAGTGTTGCCAAATACAGCTAACTTAAGGTAATCTATGCCTGAGGTAGAAAAGCCTTATTATTTCAAAAAATTCTAAATTTTGTAAACAGTTAATTTATAAATATAACAGTATCAATGATAATTCATGTCAGCACAACAAGTGTAGCTGTCACTTTTAATTGCAAAACACACATCAAGAGAGCTGGATAAAATTGCAACTTGACGATTTGTTTCTTCTAGAAATCTCAAGAATAACAACATAACAGAAATTGATGTTCAATTATGTAAAGAGATGCCACAGTTACACACTTTGTATGTACATAAAATTAGATTTGTGACATATTACATATATAATTGGTACCACATTTATTCAGTAGGTGTGTAATGTATCGTACTTATCATCTGCTTATAGTTTCTCTTGTATAAGAGACGATCTTCAAAATAATCAAGTAACGTACTATGTCTTCTGTCGGAATTGCATATAGTTTGCGCTGTATATTTAAGATTATCAGATTTTAGTTGTTTTATTTTAGATACCATAGTTACCCACACAGTTATAAATTTCCGAAGAAATATTCTAGCATATAAGTGTTTCATCGGCGGAGGGCATAATGATTAAAAGCAAATCAAAACTAATACCTACGAACCAACATGCATACCATTACGGTTGTATTACTTTGTGGTCATGCTGTTTAACGTATACATATATTCTCTAGTACTTTCATGTCCATCATTAGAATAAAGGTTATGCAAATTTGAATATTCGTGTTTTGATAACTTTGATGAAATGTAGTCGGCTACATTATATATTCCTTCTGGATGCATTTTTTTTTAAATGTCTGAAATCCTAAGTATTTTTTATTGAACAAATCTTATAAACAGACATACATTACTTTATTGTCTAAAAAATTGTTTAACTGTCGATTTTCTGTTCAATAACAGCTACATCAGCTACAATTTGATTATTGAAATTCCTGAAATCACATTTGCAGACTGTGAGCAACTGCATAGAATGTAAGTATATAAATCAAATATTCAGTTTGTTGTCTCATTTCAATTATTCGAAGGTTTGGTTAGACAATACAAGTGCGGAAAAATTTTCAACGACACAGTATTTCTTCCATAACACCCAGACTATATAAAACCATATGAAGAAGAGATGTGATACGATTGCCAATGAGACTGTTATTAACCAAAGTTAACATGAAGTAGATTCAGGCAACTATAATGCATACTATAAAAGACGTGCAGATTTGTAAACGAAATTGTCCTGACGATTTGCTGCTGATTTAAAAAACGGTCTTGGTTTTGTGCACCTATGTCCTGGTTCTGTGCTCTTATATTGAAGTGTCAAATATTTAAGATTTCATAAAGGTGGAGAGCATTGGTATAGAATAAAGTACTTTTTTCAATGCGATTGAGAATGGAAATGGAAAATTGCTTAGAAACCACAACCCGACCAAAGAGCAGTAGACAGCGAACAGTCACTAATAGGTCTTCAACACAGCGTGAACATCCCGCACCCGATGGCGGGCTTCAGATGTGTACTAGTACAATGATAATGGACGTCACACTAAACTCCATAACAAATAAATGAACTAACAAAAGCATGAGGCTCCTGACTTGGGTCAGGCGCAAAAATGCGTTGGGGTTAAACATGTTTTGTGAGATTCCAACCCTCCTTCTATAACTATAGCTAATGTAGAATAAGCAAACATACACAAATGCGCACATTATAACTCAGTTTAAAAGAAGTCCGAGTATGTGTCAGAATAGGTAACTTAAGAAAATAAGCAAAATCACAATGATGCATAAAATTATCAAGGAACTACAAGCAGTTACCAGCATGCCAGCTCCAGATTTCAATTAAACTAATTAAAAGATAATGTTCTCATCATATGATATCGAGCACAACCTAATTTGATCACGACAATCTTTAAGGACACTTCTAGAACACTCCTTAGATTAGTTTAGATAATAACTGCAGTTTATTTAAAGTATCCTGGATATTGTTTCTCTGACAAATGTGTACGATACTGTAGATCCTTTTTTTTTTGTATTCCATCAAATACATATCGGTCTTGTTGTACGTTTCAGCGCGAAAAAAAATCATGTTTCCTCAGCAGCTAAAATCAGATTTTGTTTTTAACAGTGTGTGTTTACTAAAAGGATGACAATACTATTTCGTATTTTGTTTTGAATAAGTAAGTTGGAGGTCACCGTGAAGGTTGTTAAGCTTGGAAGAATTTGCTAAAATTGTTGATCAAAATAATTTGATGCAGATTCCATGTAATCTGAAATAAACATTATGCATATAACTCTAGAAATAGACAGATAATAATGACATTTCCAAAAAAAAACCTTGTATTCGAAATTTTTGCAGTTTGACATACACGATGCAAATAGTTTTGTTGATTTTTTTTTAACTTAAAGTGTTCTATTCATGATTTTTTACACCAGTTACTAGGATTATAATCCTGTCACGTATGAATTGGGTAAACTATTATTAGAAAAAAAGATCGAAATGTGAAAGTTTACGGGTGGTATAAAAACAACATACCGACAGCTAGTCAGGGTTGGACCCAAATAGTGTATCAAAGTATATGAACATTTCTTATCCTATGTTTAACCCCTATGCAATCTTCATCACTTTATGAACGATAAATTAAACAGTAAAAAATCTTCTGAGAATCTTCCACAGGACTTTATAATGTCTAATATAAAATTGAGAATGAAAATGGGGAATGTGTCAAAGAGACAACAACCCTACCAAAAAAAGAGGTCACCAACAGGTCTTCAATGTAGCGAGAATTTCCCGCACCCGGAGGCGTCCTTCAGCTGGCCCCTAAACAAATATATACTAGTCCAGTGATAATGAACGCCATACTAAATTCCAAATTGTACACAAGAAACTAAAATTAAAATAATACAAGACTAACAAAGGCCAGAGGCTCCTGACTTGGGACAGGCGCAAAAATGCGGCGGGGTTAAACATGTTTGTGAGATCTCAACCCTCCCCCTAGACCTCTAACCAATGTAGAAAAGTAAACGCATAACAATACGCACATTAAAATTCAGTTCAAGAGAAGTCCGAGTCTGATGTCAGAAGATGTAACCAAAGAAAATAAACAAAATGACAATAATACATAAATAACAACAGACTACTAGCAGTTAACTGACATGCCAGCTCCAGACTTCAATTAAACTGACTGAAAGATTATGATTTCATCATATGAACATCAGACACAATCCTTCCCGTTAGGGGTTAAGTATCATACCATCATAACATATATGAGAATAACATAACCCGTGTCATGCCAACAACTGTTTTTAGAATAAATGTGTTTAGTTCCGATGCAAAGACCTTATCAGTGACTCAATATTAACGCCAAAATAAGCAATCTTTAATGACTTGATCAGTATCGTAATTATATCCCTTCTTCTGAAGTCTATTCAAAGGTTTTGTAAGTTTCTGAGGTGAATACTGACACCTTTGTGCTTTATAAAGAATATTTCCATAAACAATTGGATGTGAAATACCTGAACGTATTAGAAGTCTGCATGTTGAGCTATATTTACGAATGATGTCTTTATACCGATGATAAAATTTAGTAAATGTTTTGACTAGTTTGTGATATCGAAAACCCTGGTGTAATAATTTTTCAGTAATACATAAATTTCTCTCGTTAAAATCTAAAACATTGTTACATACACGAGCGAATCGTACAAGTTGAGATAGATAAACACCGTAAGATGGTGACAAGGGAACGTCACCATCTAAAAACGGATAATTAACGATAGGAAATGAAAAATCATCCCTTTTATCATAAATTTTAGTATTCAGCTTTCCATTAGTGATATAGATATCAAGATCGAGAAAAGGGCAGTGGTCATTGTTAGTATAAGCTTTATTTGAAGTAAGTTCAACAGGATAATTTCATTAATATACATACTGAAGTCGTCATTATTGAGAGCCAAAATATCATCCAAATATCTAAAAGTATTATTAAATTTGTTTATCAGATGTTGTTTCGATGGGTCTTTGCTTATTTTTGGGAATCTAATGCATTTATGACAATAGTTGTTGTGAACACAATACTCACTTTAGTTTCAATTATCATTTTATGTCGAGCACAATCAATTGAAGGGCCTTACATATCTTTAATAAACTATTCTAAATAGATAAATATCTTCAAATATGGACGGGAGATTTTGCCCTTTTATGTTATATAAGTAACAATTATTTGACAACGCATATTAAACAGCCAAATGGATGCACAAAGGGAAAAAAACCAGGAGTGACATGATCGATTGAATACAATTATCAGCCACATTTAATTGATTCTGTAACGTTTGTTTCAATTATTACAAACTTTTTCCAAAAATCACCAGTATCGTATCCAGACCTACCAGCACAATGAAAGGACCCATCAGCACTATGAAAGGACCATCCAGCACAGAATCAGGACACGTCTAAACTTACAAAATGCACAATTTGAATAAACTGCACAGTTTTTCACAAAATAATTGTGTCGTGTGGATTTTGGTATATATAGCGGACTCCAGGAGCCTTTTGGTTTTATTTTTTGTCAGTTCTAGACTTTCTAAAAGTGAGCAGTTTTGTGTTACACCTGCTGAAACACTTTAGAGAGTCTATTTTTTATGCGAGAAAACGTCAAAAACCGTAATGTTCGTCTTTGTTTACATATTGTCAATGATTACCAGCACCAGTCAGGCCCGAATCACCAGCGCATGTTTTATCATAGGAGAACCTTACCCACCGTGTACTTGCTTATCTGTTTTTTTTATGTGAATGTTATTACTGAAACAGAAAAAATTAAATAAATACATGCATGCATTCTATTGTGACAGATAAATGGAATGAAACAACTGAGCTGTTATAGTAAGCAAATGCATATATACTTATAACGTGGAATATGTCAGCAAATTGAATTCCGATTTTTGTACATAATTCCGTTTAATTTATTTCAAAGGAATTAAACAACATTTTATTTCACAATTAATATTTAAAACTTCCTCAAAGATATCTTAAAAAATATATGATATTTATCACAAAATAACAAAAACATACTGTTCAGATTGTTCATACTAATATATGTAAGTATTCAACATTATTTATGTACATATGATATCAATTAACACCAATTGTTTTGTTTTTTTAAGTCAAGGTCATTGATGTTTTGCAAAAGCAAAACAGAAAGCAACTGTTGGTGAAACTATTTTATGTCAATCATATATTTTGACCTGTTATCCTGTTATGTTTTATGATGACACAGACATGTTTTATATTTCAGAGATCTTCAATACAACAAGATACGGTCCATAGCTGGCAATACGTTTGTAAATATGACAAACTTGTATCAACTGTGAGTCACGATGTTGATTTGTCTGTTTCATTTTTTTCAACTAATGTCATCACATTACAATTAACTCATATATCTATTGTCATGCCGATTTTAGCTTTATTCGATAAGTTTGAGAGCATGTTAGTCATACAGTTGCCATTTTTTCGTTATACTGATTATTACATTTCAAAAGTTTAGGTTTGAGCTTTCTTGATAAATGTTAATTTATAAAAGAGCTTTTGACGAGCACATGTTAGTAAATATATTTGTTTTACTAAGCCGTAGTCAACACCATTACATGTGTACTGTAAATACCCGATGATTTCATTATGATTTTAGTCGTACTTCTGTTTTGGCACGGGGAAAATAAAAATAATGGTGCGTGTATATTCGTTTGATGTGTTCGAACTTTTTAATTTGCCATTTGATTGCGGATTTTTCTTTTTGAATTTTCCTCGGAGTTCAGTATTTTTGTTTTTTTACTTTTTGCTAATCACAAAGAGTAATCACAAAGGGTACTATTCGATCATTTGTCGATGCATCTTTCCTAACATTGGATTGATACCAAATCTGATGCACTGTTAATGTAGATTCCGAAGGTATAATCAGCAAACTATTGGGTCTATATTCTGTGATAACTATTACCTATATTGATACCAAAAATGATGTACTGTTAATTGGTGTTATTATATATACTATATACTATAAAATTGTATTTATTTGGGTTTTTTTTGTACACTTTTTCGTATGGTATTCTAAAGGGCGTTACTATGTTCGTCAAACAAAGATTTTTTTTTTAAAACGATTTTTATTTCACATAATGTACTTTCATTTTTATTTTGTAAAATCATGAAATATAGAATGACATCTGTCAAAAATACAAATAAAACTGTCGTTGTGTATTCAAACTACGTTTTATATATATACTATGTTCAGCAACTTGCTATCTTGTTGAGACATCTGTATAGGCTATTGCATGTCTAGATATCTGCATTGCTCTGTCCCGTTGGTTTGACAAATATTTGCTTTTTTTTTGGTATAATATATTCATATCTTGTGTATACTTTGGTCAATTAACAGCTTAACATACTGTTGTGACAAATGTGTCAATTTTAATACCAAATGTTGCATTCAGGTTATTTCTATTATGAACTTATAAGCCAAGAACCTTTGATAACTATTGAGTAAGATGTATGAGTTACCAAAGTTGACGTGTAATCAATGTTTTGTTTATTCATAATAAATCTTTGATATTGTTTAGCTTACTCGTTTCGTAATATTATATTAGACAAAGTGTTTTAAAATTACCAAATTCAACTTATATAATCTTGTCTTTTAAGATGTTTCCTCAGCATCAACGTATCAACAATAGAATCGTTCACCTTTGCGAATTTACCAGTTTATTATTTATTTTGATTCAAATTAACGGACTACTTGTCAATAACATATCGGAAATATTTAAAAATGACATTAATCTCAAAATGTCACGGTTGAGCTTTTAACAACGAGCAAAATATATATCGCGAAAAAAGTCTACTGTTACAACCGGCTTGCATAGTATTTGACAAAATCTGGAAAACTTCAATCGAAAATCAAACTGCCTGATTTAAGATAAAACAATAAACCAAAAAAAACCAAAACACGTCCTATAGCCTACTATAACATCCCACTTTAAGTTTAGGGTAAACAGGATGTTGATAAGTAATGTTTTTGAAAACGAATATATACACAGGATAACAATGGCATAGCAGGATAAAATCAAGTTTGATTCCGAATTGCAAAAAGGCTGAGAAAAAAACAAAGAACAGTTATTACATGCCTTATAGGCGAGTAACATTTTTGAAGTCTCTTTTACGTCTTAGTTAAGGAATTTTTTATTCCTACATAACTTAAGATTCTGTTATGTGTTATTTATAAAAATTGGTATCTAAACATTCTGGTTATCCAGTCGTATTAAAATTGTACTGCGCAAATTGTGTCATAGTAAGATAAAAGGTCATATTTCCATAGATTTCAACCTGATTGAATATTCTGATAATTCACAACTTATTGACACCATTAGTATCATGATTACTGGTTGAATATATCTCACAACGATATGTTTGAAAGCCATATTTTTACTAAACAGTGTGTGAAGTCAAATTTAAAAAAACAAAATCTTCTTTTCAGACATCTGTCTATCAATGAAATAGATGAAATAGAACCATTCACTTTTATGGATCTTCCTAATCTGTATTATTTGTAAGTATCTGATGTATTATTTATTTTGATTTCAATCAAAAGACTGTTTAAAGAACGAAACATTGGAAATTAAACAAAACGTAACACTTGATGGTGTAAACATGTAATAAAAAGACATGTTATTGTAAGACCGTCAAAGATTAGCAAACATAAACTTCGTAAATATTAAATGGATATGCTTTCATAATGCTTTGAAATAAATCGTAAAAACTCGGAGAAAACCTGAAACTTAACTGAATAGTTTTTAATTACCAATGAACGGTAAAAATCTTTGAAGTGTGCTGTGTTGCCCAATAATACATTTCACTTTAATTATTCGGTAAACTCCAAAAACGACCAAACGCTCCTATTGTCTGGAACATAACCACACATGCGAATATAATTTTGATTAGTCTTTATAATATAACACTTATATATGCTATTGAAAAAACTTAACGTTTTGAGTTTAAACATCTTTTGAAAAGACATTTTCCGATGATAATGTATTCAATCGTTCAATAGTTTATGCTTTGAGTTGAACAGAGTGCAACATTGAAATACATACCACATGTGCCAGTGTTTGTCAATATCGTCTATACATGTCTCGATGTCGATTCAAACTAAATGTTATAGGTCATCAATTTACGCGTTTTGATATTCTTCAATGTGAACAACATTTCATTGGTGATGCAGGTACATTTTTTAAAGCAGTAGACACGTGTCGAGTCGACGCACATATTCCCTGTTAGTGTATAGTTAAAGCGATTCCTTCAGTTTGTGTATTACTTTTTACTTGTCTTTCTACTAGACGATTCCAACATCGATAAACTACTGTTGCTTTTTGTTATCATAATGTTCATAGCATGCATTTTGTTACAAGGATGCAAGTTTGTTTTATCTTTTTTAGAACTCTGTATAACAACAAGATACGGTCATTAGTGAGTTATACGTTTGTCAATCTGACAAATTTGTATCAACTGTAAGTTGGGATAGTTTTACTTTGTTACAAGTATTACTTTTTAACAATAATGCCACATATAGAAATGTTCAATACTGGTTTTATTAACCCTTATGTTTTCAGTAATTGCTTTCATAGAGGTAAATATGGACAAATTGACATTTTCAAACATACATAATGTTTAGTGGTTGTCAGATTATATGTGATGGTTAAAAATATAAAACCAACTTTTTATAGTCATGTTTTCTATAAATCCGTCTAAAATATAAGACTGAATGTTGAATTTGCATAATTGTATGGTTAATTGTCGTTTGCTTGATGTCTCATTAAAGTATATTTGGTACTTGTCATACACGAAATTTTTGAACACCAGTTAATTATTGCTTAAGTTGCGAACCAGTCTGTCTGTCGAAGGTCGGTCGAAATTATGTCATTAAATTGGATGCCTCGTAGAGGAAAGGTTTGCCTTTTAACGAATATGATACGTAGTGATAATCTCGAAATAGCTAAAATAGACGTGTATTTACCATTCAGAGATCTCTTCCTTATATAGTTTTGTTAATGTTGTAGATAAGATCTACATATGAGTCAACCTCTCTATGATATACAACTTATTGAATACCGAACACAATATCCGCTAGTTTGTCTTACTAAGATGCAATGTATTCATGTCTGTTTTAAATACAGGTTAAAGTATTAAAAAAGGATATAACTAGACAATAATATTAACAGATATTGCGGTTGATAAACGTTTTGATGACAGACAAGTGTCATATATGTATGTTGCAAATGAGTACGTAAATTTTCTACAAACCTTTTTAACAAAAATCTGTGTACAGAAAACGTCCTCTGCCTTACGTAATAGACGATGTTAAAAGGTTCGAAATTGACAAATAGTACTGCAAAACTGTAGTTTACGCTTGAACCGTGTTTAACGATTTTCTTCAGATGAGTTTGAAGAACTGAACACACTCTATGATAAATCAGTCGAATGTTTTATCCAGGACGCATTCAACCTTCTACATTTTAATTGTAACTAGAACACACCCGTGATATCGCGGGTCCGTGACTGAATTAAAGGATATAACTATGCGCAAGCCTTATTTCAGTATTATTATTGTCATCTGATAAAGTCATGCTGATTATTAGATACACAGTTTTCTCTGCTTTTAAATCTTTCTTTTTGAACCCGTCGAACTGAAATTATTTGGAAAACAAAAAGTCCTGGAATGGAGTTTTTTTTTAATCAACAGCATTGTCCTATATTATTTTTAAATAAAGTTGAATTCTTTGATTCGCTGTTTTACGTCATGTCCGCTAACAAATTGAACACTGTACTTATACGCCTTATTTTTAGTGCAGATTTTTAGTATTCGCAATGTTATCTTAGAAAGTCTTACTGATTAAAATACTACAATAGGTAACAATTTTACAATGAGTGATCGAATTTAGTAGTGTCAACCCTGTGATTATGACCCGTGTATATAGCATACTCCTAAATACACCGTTTGGTGGTGCGCCTGTCAGATAAGGTAATAGGTAACAGGTGAATATACTATTGGTATCGGTATCGGACTCGACACGGAACTTCTTAATTATAGGCAATATTAATTACTTGGAAAACAAAAGGGCCTGGAGTGGTGTAATTTTTAATCTACATCTTTGTACTATATTAGTTATATATAAAGTTGAATTCTTTGATTCGTCGTTTTTACGTGATGACGGCTGATAAATTGGACCTCGTTATTTTTTAGTATTAAAGATATTTGAACAATGGAAAAGCCGAAACATCACTGTAGGTGTCATCCAACTACATATTAATCATATATCATAAACCCTCAATTCTTATTTGAACTATCATCTTTAAATATCAGAAACTACCATGTTATAAAATCAAATTCAAAATGTTCAAATCTTCTTAAATTCTTTCAAAAATAGGGGAAATGATTGATCCTAATGCACTATAATTCTGTCATGTTCATAGTAAACGAGAACATTGAAGTTAACTACCAAAATGTGTGCAAGGTGTGTTAACGGGCGTTCACTTTATGATCAATAAATTATAACAGTTTGTTTGAAACATCGATTTGACTTTTTAACGAAATTCAAAAAACCTAATCATCGGTTAACTTTGTTCCGTGTCTTGTCATTTTGTTAAGATGTGTGTATTTTGCTTGAGGAAAACACGTTTGTGTTCTCGTTATATATATTTCTTAATTTCAAAAAGATACTGTCAATAAAAAGTAATAAAAATGAACAAACCAATATATCTATGATTAGTTGGTCTATAATATGTGTCCAAGGTCGGATTCAGAGGTGGAGCGCACACGAGTGTCTCTATTCAGCAGATATATTCCGAGCCCCCTCTTTTAGATCGTCCCCTTATTCCTATACATGTTATATGTAGTAATAAGTTAGAGCAGAGACCGTTTTTAATATTCCCTAAAGTCTCGTTTTTTTCTGGTTTTCTTTTAGTGTAACTTGTTGTTTGTTTTATATGCTTCCTATTATTTAACAATTATTATGTAGAGTGAACTACAATGTATATGTTAAATTCATATTTAACTTTATTTGCATTGATGTTGAAAATCATCGTTATGTTAGTTGGTTGTTGTCTCGTGAACCTTTTTTCCGAATGTAATTATTTTTAATGTAATACCTGTTCCTTTAACGTTCATTCCTACCTTTAATCAAAATATAAGAACGCTTTATTATTGTTGACATGGTTCCCACATAACTATTTACACCACTGGGTCGATGCCTCTGCTGGTGGACGTTTCGTCCCCAAGGGTATCACCAGCCCAGTATTCAGCACTTCGGTGTTGACATGAATATCAATTATGTGGTCATTTTTATAAATTTCCTGTTTACAAAACTTTGAATTTTTCCCAAAACTAAGGATTTTCTTATCCCAGGCATAGATTACCTTAGCCGTATTTGGCACAACTTTTTTGGAATTTTGGATCCTCAATGCTCTTCAACTTTGTATTTGTTTGGTTTATAACTATTTTGATATGAGCGTCACTGATGAGTCTTATGTAGACGAAACGCGCGTCTGGCGTACTTAATTATAATCCTGGTACCTTTGATAACTATTTACACCACTGGGTCGATGCCTCTGCTGGTGGACGTTTCGTCCCCGAGGGTATCACCAGCCCAGTAGTCAGCACTTCGGTGTTGACATGAATATCAATTATGTGGTCATTTTTATAAATTTCCTGTTTACAAAACTTTGAGTTTTTCCCAAAACTAAGGGCTTTCTTATCCCAGGCATAGATTACCTTAAACGTATTTGGCACAACTTTTTGGAATTTTGGATCCTCAATGCTCTTCAACTTTGTATATGTTTGGGTTATTACTATTTTGATATGAGCGTCACTGATGAGTCTTATGTAGACGAAACGCGCGTCTGGCGTACTTAATTATAATCCTGGTACCTTTGATAACTATTTACACCACTGGGTCGATGCCTCTGCAGGTGGACGTTTCGTCCCCGAGGGTATCACCAGGCCAGTAGTCAGCACTTCGGTGTTGACATGAATATCAATTATGTGGTCATTTTTATAAATTTCCTGTTTACAAAACTTTGAATATTTCCCAAAACTAAGGATTTTCTTATCCCAGGCACAGACTACCTTAGTCGTATTTGGCACAACTTTTTTGGAATTTTGGATCCTCAATGCTCTTCAACTTTGTATTTGTTTAGTTTATAACTATTTTGATATGAGCGTCACTGGTGAGTCTTATGTAGACGAAACGCGCGTCTGGCGTACTTAATTATAATCCTGGTACCTTTGATAACTATTTACACCACTGTGTCGATGCCTCTGCTGGTGGACGTTTCGTCCCCGAGGGTATCACCAGCCCAGTAGTCAGCATTTCGGTGTTGACATGAATATCAATTAGGTGGTCGTTTTTATAAATTTCCTGTATACAAAACTTTGAATTTCTCCCAAAACTAAGGATTTTCTTATCCCAGGCATAGATTACCTTAGCCGTATTTGGCACAACTTTTTGGAATTTTGGATCCTCAATGCTCTTCAACTTTGTATTTGTTTGGTTTATAACTATTTTGATATGAGCGTCACTGATGAGTCTTATGTAGACGAAACGCGCGTCTGGCGTACTTAATTATAATCCTGGTACCTTTGATAACTAATCACAACTCCTATTATTCGTATCAATCTTTAACATGTATAAACATATTTCGTTTGTGAAGAAAGTGAGAATCTTCAAACAACAAGACAAGATCTACAACTATAGAAAAATGAACGAAATCGTATGTTGATTCTTTATAAAAACTATTGCCTTTAAAGGAAATGTTTGCCTTTGAAAAAATATGAGTACGTACATTTTCTACAAACTTTTTCAACAAAAATATGTGTACAGAAAACGTCCTTTGTCTAACGTAATAAGTTATATGTGCGATTGTAGACGATGTTGAAAGGTTCTAAATTGACAAATAGTACTGAAAAACTGTAGTTTACGTTTGAATTGAAACATCGTGTATATCTTTTTGTTTAACGATTTTGTTCAGATGAGTTTGAAGAGCTCAACACACTTTATGATAAGTCAGTCAGTTGCATGTTTTATCCAGGACGCATTCAACCTTCTACATTTTAATTTTAATATGTGAACAAGGAAAAAGGCGAAACTTCATTGTAGGTGTTATCCAACTACATATTATTCATATATCATAAACCCTTAATTTTATCTTCTTTTATTATTTTACACTTATTATGTAGAATGAACTACAATGTATATGTTAAATTCATATTTCACTTTATTTGCATTGATGTTGAAGATTATCGTTAGTTAGTTGGTTGTTGTCTCGTGAACATTTTTCCGAATGTAGTTAATGTTAATATAATACATGCTCCTTTAACGTTCGTACCTACCTTTCATAAAACATGTAAGAACGCTCCATTTTTTACTTATATCTCACAACTCCTGCTATTCGTATCAATCTTAAACATGCATAACAATGACAGAAATATAGAAATACATTTTCCCTATAGATAACTGGGTTGAGTCTACCACGCATATTTTTGGTCATAAACTTTTTTAAATAACTTAGATAAATTCTTTTAAAACGTGATATTCACCAAACAATATAATTCTAAGTAATGTGATATTTGTTCAAAGGACTGACACATTGATATTAAACCTTCGCATTTAAGGCATCTGCAAAACAATGAAAAATCAATAATACAATCTTTCTCCTTGGTTAATCTTCCAAGTCTTCTTGTCCTTGTGAGTAACTGTATACTAAACCAGATTTCAATTAACGCATTATATCAATCTAAGTAAAGGTCCAGAAAGTTTTGATATGTTTGTTTAAAGGTCCCACTCAACTTATATAACCTTCTCTTTTCAGACATCTATATCACAATGAAATATCTACAATAGAACCATTCAGTTTTATGGGTCTTCCAAGTCTTCGCTATTTGTGAGTAACTGTATTCTTATGCATATTGCAATTAACGCATTTGTAAAGGGGATCAATATGAGTATCTGAGAGAAGATATGTATATTAGCATTCATAATATAATTGCCTTTAATCTGATTTTAACCAGTGCAAAATATTGAAGACGATACTTGTGATTGTCGATAGCTTCTATAGATGTTAGAAAGTCGATTCAAACTTAACTGTCTGTGTCATTCGTGTATGTGACAAACATAGAAGACCCTACTTACTGAATTTACGTGAATATTATTTTGTAATAGATGATAGAATACCAGGAGACGAGTATCATGTTGAAGCACCCGTTCCACGTCCGATGGTAGGTCATGAAATTGTTTACGTATGAATGTTTCTTCTTATCTTCTTTCCACTAGATTACAATACCTTAGCAACTGTTTATCCAATTATTATCATTGTGTTTGACTGTGTGTTTATTTTGTTTAAGCAAAGCACGTTTGTTTTATCTTTTTAGATATCTGTATAACAACAAGATACGGTCGTTAGAAAGTAATACGTTTGTCAACATGACCAACTTATATAAGCTGTAGGTCGTAATGTATTTATTATGTTTATTTTTAAAAACAGACAATATCTATAATTTGTTGATTTAAAATTTGAGCACAAAGACGTATCAGGAGTAGAACGCATTCGTGTATCGATAGTCAGCAGACATATTGCAAGCCTCCTCTGCTTGACTTTATCATTATTCTTATATGAGTCACTGACTCTTAACACCAACATTTTCTGGTTGTTTTTTTTTTTAGTATAACTTGTTGTTTGTTTTTTTTCTTCTCTATCTTTAAATGCAATGCTTGTTATATAGTGTGATCTATATGTAAAATGCTTATTAAACTTTATTTTCAATGATGCTGATGATAATGTTTATGTTGGTTGGTTGTTGCCTCGTGAACATTTATCCGACATCTAAATATTAATAGTTCAATCGAAGAATTGAGAATGTATGTGTGTGCCGAATATATCCCATTCTCACCCCCAACCCCTTGAAATTGACATTGTGTTTTACATATTCGCCTTTGTTACTTTTGTTTTCTGTATATTATTGTATCCACAAAAAGTTATCGGAATAAACTTATACACTTAAACTTAAATGTGTCTTCACTTCTTTTAAGACAGCTGCAAAACAATGCAATATCAACAATCAAAGCATTCACCTTTATGAATCTTCCAAGTCTTCAATATTTGTGAGTATATTTGTATTTTAGTGGGATTTCAATTAACGTATCATATCCATTTGTGTAAAGGTCCTGGCTTAGTATCTGATACAATACGTATAAATAACTTCATAGATGTGACGTCTACAAATCATTTCCATGTTTTCAAAATAATATATAAGATTACTTAGATTGATTTGATTGTAACAATATATTCATCAAAGAATATAATTTTCAGCATTGTTTTTTTTTCTTCTTTTGGTTTAAAGGACTGACACATTCAACTTGCATAACCTTTTCTTTTAAGAGAGCTGCATAACAATGAAATAGCTACAATAGAACCATCCTCTTTTACAAACCTTCCAAGTCTTCGATATTTGTAAGTACCTGTATATTTTAAGAACGCATTATTTAAAGCCAATACATCATAAAATCGTTGGAAAATGCGTAGCCTCCGACAACACATTCATGTAATTAGATACAGGTCAGCGTATAGCCTTTTTATAATGAGCAAAACCAATTATATGAGGTGAACTATCAAGTTGATGAACGGTCCTGGTTTACACAAAATCTGACAAAATTCAGTCATGGCGGACAAATTTCTGATTCTTGGTAAAACAAATCCATTTCGTATCTGATTGTCCTAATACACATTAATTATTTCGTATCATATTTTTGTAAAGTTTTTTTTATTATTTTAATGGTTCTTTTGACATATAAATTATTAGATAGAGTTATGCATCTAGACGCTACGGCAATTATAAATTAAAAAAAAAACATGCCGGAAGTTGTAATAGAGCAATTCGTTGTCTTTTTTATTAGTGCTTTCTGTTTATTTTGTTTTGTATATGCACACCAACAGTAACATAAAATTATTATTAAGTCTGTTTGTTTTTGATTTATTCATAAAGGGAAATTTGTACAATAAGGGCATGTGGAGTATACGTCTATGAAACAGTTTTCATCAAAACATGTAACATGTAAGAATCTTCCATAGGCCGTATGAAATATAATACATACAAATCTTCCGTGAGGTACGAAATGGTATACATATAAATCTTCCATGAGGTACGGAATGGTATACATATAAATCATCCATGAGGTACGAAATGGTATTATATATAAATCTTCCAGTACGTACGAAATGGTATACATATAAATTGTCCATGAGGTACGAAATGGTATACATATAAATTGTCCATGCGGTACGAGAAATGGTATACATATAAATATTCCATGAGGTACGAAATGATATACATGCAAACCTTGTAATAGGTACGAAATAATCTTCCATGAGGTACGAAATTGTATATATGTTAATATTCAATGAGGTATGAAAAGGTCAATGTACGAAATAGTCAGGGTACGAAATGGTTTTTGCCAGGGTACGACATTAGGGTACGAAATGGTTAAGATACGAACTGACTATGATTAAAAAAATACGAAATCAATCAATTAAATTATGTGCTTTGGTTCACAATAAATATTTCAGTAAGTATGACGTTGATAGATGAAACACACATTATAACATTCTAAAATAATATTGATGCAATACAATAGATAGTAAAATTGAGAATGGAAATGGGGAATGTGCCAGAGAGACAACAACCCGACCATAGAGCAGACAACAATAATGCTTTGTAGATCCTGCAGTGCAGTAAATTCAACAATTTTTTTCATAAAAACATAACGTAAATATAAGTACACGTTAACATACGATAGAAATCAGTAATACTAAAAGAACAAACGATCGTATACATACTTACTTTACCCCTAGTTGCTATATATATGCTTTTTTTATAATAATTCATGATTAAGTTAAATTGTTTGATCTTTTTAGATATCTTCATTACAACAAGATACAGTTACTGGAGAGAAACACGTTTATCAACATGACAAACGTGAATTACATGTAAGGCATAATGTAATTTTTCTGTTTGATTTCTTTATCTAGCATTTTCATCTCAATTTATGTCAATTGACTAACACATAACTTGTTTATAAAATAGCGGATTAAGAATGATGCTTATGTGAAGTATCGATAGTTAATTAAATTCAATTCAATTTATCCTCAACTGCAGTAGACTAAAACTTTTTTGAAACGTTGACCTTGTCTCTTGCTGGTATATATGTGTTGTCCTTGATTTACGTGTTGAAACTTGTTGAAATCTATTGTCATTTATTTCATATCCCTTCTTTTACATTTGTTTTGAACATATAAATAATCAAAATGTATACCAACCACGCACATATTAAAACAAGAAGGTTCAGTTAAAACATTGACTTTGTGTAAGGTTACCAATGACAGCAAAATAAATTCGTATCTACAAAATGTGATCTTCTTTAAACCTTTTTCTTTCTAATCTAGAATTTTTTCTTTAACAAAAATGGTGCAAAACTTAAGAATCGTTCAACACACAATAATTAGTTCTTTTACGTTTTGCATATCAACAAAATAGTTATGCTAATTAAGTTACAGCAGTGTTTTTTATATATTAGATGACATATATATTATAAACATTACAGATTTTTACAAGAAAACAATATCAGCGATATCGAAGAACACGCTTTTGGAAACTTAACATCTTTGACTTGGTTGTAAGTTTATAATTACGAATGTAGATAACATATAAACAGTGCAACTATATATATAGCTAGTAAACATCTGCAGTCGTGTGTACATGATTTGATATTAAGTTTTAAAATTATCATTTTCAGGTGTTCAAGTATGTGTTGCAATTATTGATATTAAGTTTTGAAATAATCATTGTTACTTTTGTTATCTTGTTAGTTTGTTATTATCGTGGTCATTCATAGATGTATGATAATCATGTATTGACAACTAGTTTTCGATCAATAAGCTACCAGTGAGATCTGTTATAACCTCCGTTTAGAACCGTAAATGTAATATATTCTTGACGAGTTCTATAACAGTTCTTTCCAAGAAATTACAAAATAAGTTATAGGGCATAAGAGTTAAAGTACATTATAGGCAGAATAGTTAGTAATGACATATGTGAGGTAAACTCTCTTATCATGATTTATAACGTGAAGAGTAAGATCGAAGTACTCTGTAAATATTAGTTAAAAAAGGAAAAATAATCTAATAGAAAAATAGTGTTCGATGTATATGTTTTAATTCGGTTAATTCTCCATGTATAACATACATGTTTGGTAAATGTTTTGCAAGTGTTGAAGCTGCAAATAATTGTAAATGTTGATATCTGCAACGATCGGTAGTATATGTTTTAAATACAATTGTTTGATTATTGATGGTCAAGGACGCTCCCTGAACTAGATGGTTTGCCTCATATCTTTATTAATTTATGACAAAGGTGAAAATTTCAGCCTGCCAACTTACCATTTATATGCAGTGGCATACACTTCTGTCCCGCTTTAACGTTTGACGACTGCATATGTCAATTGCTACAAATTAACTCATCACACATTTCTGACTTGTATATGTGTGCATATTCAAGCATACTTACAAATACAACTTGTAAGGTAGTATCAGTGTAGTCCGCCAACTTGGATTGTAAATTTACAGAACACAATAGGTCTAGATTTTTAAAAAGGTTCATACATTTTAAAGAAAACTTGCACCTTACTGATAATACTTTTCATTTAAGTGAACAAATAAAGTTATAATTATCAATTTGGTTTGCCATTTTGAAAGTAGACTTTTTTGTTTATATACAACCTTATGTGTTTAGTGAACGTAAATCAAAATAAATACTATTTAGAAAGAGTCTACGGAATTATTTTTTTAATATCTTATTGGAGGATAATACACATGGAAACCCATAGTTTCTTTAAATACATGTAAGCCTATCACCAAAGCTATCTTCTCATATGTTTTTTTTTTCTTTAATTTTTATCATTTACTTTTCTCTATCTATTCACATAATGGTGATGTTTTCTGCGTACTCCATTATATTTTACACATAAATGTTAATATCCTAATATTTTGAGATTTGAAGATTTTCACATTTTGATATAAAAATCATGAACATATTCCTGACTATGAGTTTTATTCGTACTTAAACTAGATATACTTGACAGTTTATTTGTATTTTAAGGCATCTCTCAGGAAATCCACTTAACTGTGATTGCAGTATTTTTGCATTCTGGTCATGGTTAATTGAACGATCATCAATATATGATATTGGAAGCAGTGCTACATGTAGCAACGGAACATTAGTTAAATCACTGCAGCCAGCTGTACTTGACAGATGTCATCGTAAGTAGTACCATTAGCTAGCGACTTTTTAATATATGACGCTACATGTAGTTACGGAACATTAGTTACATAATTGCAGTCAGCTGTACTTAAAACATGTCATCGTGAGTAGTACATTTTTTGTACCTGTAGATAGTTACATTTATAGAATAACTAATCGAAGAATTCAAATAGAGAAAAATATTCAACGAGTGACCGAACAAAACATTAATTCATAAATGCGTGCAGCGCATGAGTTAATTGTCAGTGTTGTTCGATCACGAGTTGATTATTTTTCGATATTTAAATTCTTTGATTAGTTATTCTTTTTATTGCATTGGTAAATGGCTTTTTTTTTACGAAATTCAAGTAGAAAATTTAAGGAACTATATATTTTCCTACGCATTCACAATTTGTTTTGATCCGACGTTTTCGACGTCTTGACAACGCTTTTTGATGTATGACGTCAGAGGAGTGAAATAATCACGTTTATTTCACATGTGAAATTATTGGTTTTTATTTCACTGGAAAATCAATGTAATTCATTAAAACCAAAGAAATAATTCAAAATATTACACCAAATGTAGCAACAGAATATAAGTTACATCGTTCCAGTCAGCTGTACTTAACATGTATCATCGTAAGTTGTACGAGTAGTTAGTAACCTTTCAAAATATTTCGCTACAAAACATTCTGTTCATCACTTTTTGTTTTAATCAGAAGAATATAAAATAATTAAAATAGTTCCTTGTTATGACAAAAACAGCATTGAGTGATGTGAATGAACATAAACAAATTTGAAAACAAAGGGTACAACACATTGTTGTCAGTGTTTACAGAATATGTCCTGAAAATCAACAAAGAAACGTTTTAATGGACATTTACTCTAGAATAAAACAGTACATAAGTACACACTTTGCAAACACAAAAACGACATGTTTTGTTTTGTTGATGAATAAAATGACGAAATAACATGTATGATTTCTTCTTGTTATTAAATTTAAAAAAAAAGTATTTAAAAAAAATACTGAACTTTAAAGAAACAGTTAAAACGAAAACGTTTTCATTAAATGGCAAATATCAAAGGATTAAACACCTCGATAGAATACATAACAACTGTATATTCCTTTGTTGGTGCAGTTTTTTTAATGTAGAACCTTGTTGATTAAACCAGGTTTTTATAAAATGCATCGAACGCTGAAAGATAATAATACCATTCGTATCATGTTAATACTACTATAACGAGTGTCCGCGCAAACAACGCTATATTGCTGGGTATGCCAAGTGCTTGACAAAACTGCTTTCTGTAAAAATTAACATACAATTAATCAAAAATCATAACCGATCTTCACAAATATTTGGAAATATTCTACCCTTAGAATGATGTGAATTAGATGTATAAATTGTCCAGTTAATACGATATTCTCGATCGAGCTTTTCCTTTTATGACATTCTTGAGGAAAGAGGATTTTTAAAGATTGATGCCATTTAACCAGCAGTGAAACAAATCTCAGTTTTCATCATGAACAAAAACAATCGCAAGAAGTTTAATCGTTATTGAGCAATGAGTGAAATGAGTCAAGTATATGTCAGTCTGTCTTCGACGTATGCAAATGACAACCGATTCGAATTTCTCAACTCTCTTTCAACATGTTAAAATGACAGATTAAAATTTCAATAAAGTTTGTTATGCTTTCTCTGTATACGTTCTTTAGAAATGACATTAGCATCATGTTTCACCTTTGCTTTAAAATATAATTTTATCAATAATCAATATTCAAAAGAGGGATAAAAGAGGGAAAGTCAAACTCACAAATCGAAAAATAACTGACAACGATATGGCTAAAAAGGAAATAACAAACAGAAAAATAGAAGTACACAAATTAAATAAACAAAATATTTCATTGAATTATTTTTTTTTTATTCAATGAAAACAAATGTAAATTATAAAGGTCAGTCAATTGCTATATATTTTTTTTTCGGATATCAAAAAGTAAAACATAGTTAATACCGAACTCTGACGAAAATGTAAAACAATTTATATAGCATGTCAAAGTCAAATTGTTTTATTTAAGCTGATAACTGTCAATGTTTCAATGGTGGTAAATGTGTGGCCATGGGTTATGAACTTATTTGCGACTGTTTAGGACAATGGACCGGCACATTTTGTCAAGGTACATATTAAGTTACTTCAAGGCAACACAATAGCCATGAAACAACTACAGTTACATATGTTTATTATGAACATGAGCATGTAAGATGAAGTTATGTAAGATTAGAAGTCTGCCGTTCCTTTAATAAATGTGTTTGCAAACATTGGTGATTATAATCATACAACTACGTACTCATAACTACATTGCAAACTGGTCATGTATAGATTAATTAAAAGAGCAAACTTGGATTGTATTTCCATTGAACCAGTAGAATTACGTTATTCTATTCAGTGTTAAGAATATCAAATAGTTGTTTTTGTACAAAAACTAATGTTGAAAAAGACATGCTATATACCTTCAATGCGCATCGGCGCTTTTCAATTTAAATTAACATCAGAAACGTTAAGTTCTTTAAAAGCCAACAAGTAAATTAGTAAAGGCTAACGTGATGTGGTTAAAATCTAACAAATAACCAAACTAGTTACACTCGACAATCAGACAACGTTTGAACTTTAAATGTCACAATTCATTCCAACGTATTGCCCACAAGCAGAAGTCCAATATGTTGTTCTTATGTGTGTGTTTTGATTTAATTTTACACTTAAACTTGAATAGACAGTCAGTGTACCTCGTACGACTGTGGTTCTGGTGACTGTTATATAGAGCCTGTGAATGGTACAGCTCAGTGTTTGTGTGCAGACAGATATGTTAACTATTGTCCAGGTAAGTTGTGTTTTAAAATCGAAACTAAGTGTCCTTAAACATTGGAGGGTATATACACTTCTTTTTTCTAAGAAAGGAAACGGAATTCATTTGACAGACTGATTTAAGCAGATTGCTTTAAATTTGCTATATTGCATAGAATATGATTAGTGTAATTGCATATAGGACAACAAAGGCTTAGGGAAATCTTAGGTAATATCCAATCAATGTAATTAAATATTATGTTCATTTGCAAAAGTTATGACGATGTATATAACGTTGTTTAGTATTTATATCCATACTTAAACTGTTTCATAAGTTAAGTATACATGTTGTCAGTACAAGATATTTCGATGATTGCTTGCTTTCATAGTTTATATACTACTATATGCTATAACGTATACACTGAATTCTATATTGTATTTTCAGTTTAACCGCAAATATTCTCAACATCTCAATGCATACTAATAGTACCAGCTTTTGATGTTACAATAACAGATTACATATTTGTAGGAATAAATAGTTCAATTATCTTAAGTTATCATTAGAAATGTTATCGAAATAAAGAAATGTTTTATGTAGTGTCGCATCACATTTGTAGTTGACGAAATTTCAAATCATGACTAAGATAATAATAAAAAAAACGATTTGATGATTAATAAATACTTTTAATTAAGACAATTGTTATGTTTTACATCAATCAAATCAAATAGACAAAATCAGCTGTTTAATTCAGAACATATTCAATAAAGTATTCAATAACACATTTTTGTATTTAACATTTTTTGATCAATTAGTATATATTAATTATTATCTGAGCATTACAAAATGTTCATAAAAAATATCTTACGCATGATATTATTCAAGGCTGTTTATTGAATGCATTGTAATCAATATGTTATAGTATTTACAGTCTTTCTTCAATAAGATGTTTTAATGTTATTTAAACCCTTTGTTAAATGAACAGATAGACGTATTGAAAATTATATATTTCTTCATTATTTGCATTGAGCATAGATAAATAATTGATTACACTGAGAAAAAAAACCAAATAACAGATATTTCAAATATTATGAGCCAAAGTGTTATTATGATGCTAGTAAGAAAATATAAAATATTAAATCAATGTATTATATTATCTTTTTATGTACGTATGATCAAGAAAAAATAATCTAGATACAACATTAGCATGTGACGAGTGTGATGACTAGTGTAATCCTTGAAATTAAGAACATGCCAAGGTAATACATTTAAACTTAATGATATTATGACATTTAATGAAAAAATCTATATCTATATGCTGGTTTTTTTTAGAATGGGGAGGGGGGGGGAGTCGTGTATTCTTTAAAACTGTTAGCTGTAACTCACACAATTTGCACAATTTTCACACGATTTGTATGCAATATCCTCTGTAGATTATTATGTCTTTACCATGTACTCATTGCATGACACCCGATACTTTTAATCGACTCAATGATTTGTTTTGCCCAAAACATTACACAAATGAAGGTTTAGATTACACGAAAACAGTTCTTGATACACCTTACTAGTACAAAGGATTTAGATGAAGATTATCAAAACATTCAGACATTGATCATGACATAATTAAATAATATGGAGGCCGATAAATATTCCATATCGTAGTTAATGCGTGTTGACAAGTGATATTGATATTGATAAGTATTCAAGCAAAGGGGAAGGTAGTGTTAATAAATCAGACTTTTTCGGGATAAATTCAAGATATTACACATGTAAAATACTATTAACTTAGTTTTTGATGGTTGTTATAATTCATGTCAGTACTGAATTACTGACAATTGAGTTGATGTATCGCCTAAGTGGTGTACAGATGAACAGAAACCAATGTTATGGGGAGTGTTGGGGTCCCTCTAATATGTTTAACCCCGATACATTCTGTATGTATGTGCCTATTCCAAGAGACTGTAATTCAGTGGTATCCGTCTATTTGTGCGTTTAATAGATGTTTTTCGTACATTTTTTGAACATAAATTGGGCCGTTACTTTTCTCGTTTGAATTGTTTTACATTGTCATTTCGGCGCCTTTCAGCTCGCTTTGCGGTATGAATTTTGCTCATTGTTGAAGGTCGTACTGTGACTTATAGTTGTCATTTTGTCCTCTTGTTGTGATTGTCTCATTGGCAATCATACCGCATCTTCTTTTTTATACGTTATACGTTCCAATGTGTCCGTCGCATTTTTCTTGAATTACTTTCATCTGAGTCGCTTATAGCCAATCCAATGAAAGTCAAAGATTTGTAAAAACCGAAACAGTTAAAGAGCTGTATGACCAAAAGTAATGTGATTATCAACTTTAGTTGAAGAGGACAACTTTTTGAGATGTTACACTGATAGACATGTGTTTCTATAGATGAACAGTTAATGTCTGCGTCATTTCAGTCTCTTGTGAACAGTTGTCTCATTGGATATCATACCACATCTTCTTTTTTATTTTAAACATTAAATATTGATTATGAAAATGGAATGTGTCCCACCATTGTTCCATCCTTTTATGAAATAACTCAATGAGGTCTAAGGCGACAGTACATTTTAAGACATCAGTGCATATGTTTTAAGCAAAAACTTACACTACTTTCAAAGACTTAAATGACATCGACGCAACATAGTTTTCAAGATCAAAATGTTCCAAAAGAATTACTGTTATAATTCTGGTTTGTCTGGAGCTATTCGTTATTGAACATTAGAATTCTAAATGTCGCATATTTATATCCAGCCTCACCAGATCGATTGATGATTATTCAGTTATTAAAAAACCGTGTATAGTGTTGCTTTCAAACAAATGGTTAACATCACTGAACTACTTGGAACAACACAAGAGATATAACAATATACATATATCTCTTTTATTTTTTTATTTTGAGTTCACGATTTTGAATAGTAAATGATTTTGCTTTAACGTATATTGATATTTTTCTACAATTTTATTTTGTGGATGCCAGTCTTCAGGAAAGATGCGAGGATAGACTGCAGGCAAGAGTGGATGGTTGAGAAACATACTCTAGCAGCGTCGTATACAGAAAAAAAAACAAAGGACATCGTCTTTAAATATGTAATCATTGACTTCAACATAGTGTTTTCTGTATATAAAGTGATGTTTGTACTTTAATTCTAATGTTTTCAACTAAACTTAAGATGTTTTGTATATGAATTTTTGTGTTAGGTACATGCATCACGAATTGCATTTTTGTTTAAATTTCTGATTATTGATTAATAAACAAATATAAGTTAAGTCTTCTTTAAAACGAGTTATCCTTCGCAAAGAAGTACATACTTTTGTTTGTATGATGTTTTCATTGCTGTATTGTCGGTGAAGTTACTTAAGGAGTTAGACATAGGTTTAGGAAATAACTTTAACCCATCAGTAAGTGTGTATCAAACATTTTCATAATGATTACATGGAACTGTTCCAATCTGTTTCATGGAAATGCTTGAAATACATTAATTTAACATAACTTTTACAAACGCATAACTGGTGAAAAGAGGTTTTTCCCGTAACCAAGGTCTAACTTGTTATCAAAGGTAAAGGATTATAATTTAATACGCCAGACGCGCGTTTTGTCTACATAAGACTCTTAACCATTAAGCACAGGATTGGTTGGTTTATAAACAGTGTTAATTTTTATTTTGGTTAGAAAAACAAATAACAACACCATTACGAACACAATTCCATGTTCATATTTTTGTACGTGTCTATAAATAAAACAACTCTTTTTATTATTTTATTGCATTTACCTGTGATAATATACACGTCACAAAAGATTTATGCGTGACGTTAATCCATGTATGTGTCGTGCAGTTAATATTTCGTTCGTGGTGTCATGGCATTTTGTCGTAAATTCATTGTAGGTGTTCGTTGTTATTCTGCGGTTTACATTTTAATCGTTTAAGCGTACATCGTTTCTTGGCGTGCATAGTTTAGCGTACATGTTTTTTTTAAATATAAAACAAAAATTGTGTTCTGTTTAATCTTTTGATATAGGTGATAATATGTGTAAAATTTAGATTGGATACATGTTTTAGTTTTTAATTAATAATTTAATAGATAATAATTTAATCTGACTCGATCTTGATCCAACATTATTTACATAAAAAGTTTGAAAAATAAACACTGAAATAAATTTAAACAAATTAAAAGATACAATTATGATTTGTTTTAGCCGTAGAAATACGTACTTGATAAATGTGCGAGTAAACTACAGTCTGCAGAGAATTCAGTCATTTTTTTTTTAAATAGCCTAAGGAATCACCATTTTTTTTCTTTAAATGAACAATATTTTAGATGGAATTCGGAATTAATGTAATGTTCTTACAAAAGTATATTCGGGGTCTTAAGGTTGACTTTTTGTTTAAATTTGTTAAGTATTTTTATGTATTCTCTTTTATGCATGTATTTTAAAATCGACTGAATAGCAGTTTTATCTATATGTCGTAATTAAACCATATGTTTTTAGATTAAAGATATTTTTTATTCATTTTAAAATCAGACGAGAAAAAATGTACAAACGATTGTGTATTATTTATCCTATAAATGCACTTGACTTAAATAATCATCAACATTTGTCCAGCAAAAAACTAGACCACTCCCTCTATTCTTTAATTTTCTTATACCATTTTCCTCTGATCTTTATTTTGCCCGTTATACACTATTCTAAATTTTTATTTTTTTTCTTTATTTTCCTGTATCTATATCTCCTTTATTCGGAGCAACCCATCCTAAATATACATATGATATACACGGTCTATAGGTGATCACTTGTGCCGTGATACACATGTTTGCTTAACACAGGATGTCCTTGTTTATATTTATTTATTGAATGCTTTTCTTTGTAACTTCATTGGGTTGTAAAAGCGTTGACCGAAGTACATTTTGTATGAAGCGCGGAAGCGCTTCATTCTAAAAAATTGCGCATGGTCAACGCTATTACAACCCAATGAAGTTACAAAAAGAAGCATCCAATACTTATAAATACATTCTTTAGCTAGGATCATGAAAACACGATTTCTACCAAGTTTTTATTTACCTCTGCACTATATTGTGGGACCTCGTGTCATCATGAATGGTAGATTTTATTGTGTAATGAAATTGATTAAGGAATAAGGCAATATTGCAGTGTAGGCAATCAGAATAACGTATTATAATGAAATATACATCTAATTTTATTATATTAACATTGTAAATGTCCTCCTAATGATACATCTAATAGTTACCACTGGACATTAAACAGCTACAAATTCATCCGTTATATTCTCAGTTTTGTTATAATGTGAAAATCAAACAACATGATGATGCAATAATTATTGCAGATTTTCACTAAGGAAATAATAAGAAATCATGAACTGTAATCAAAACCACTCAGTCACATCCCTACGGCAAACATTAAAGTCTAGCTTTTTCACATTAAAATACGTTATTTCCATCTATTTCAATCTATTCTAAATAATTTTAAACAATTTTAAATCAAACGGTCATTTTTCTTATTTGCCATAAAAAAAAACAATTATTTTCATTTCTTATTTTAAACAGATCGATTGTTTTTCAACCGTGTTTGCCAGAAAGAAAGCTACATAGTAGTTATCAAAAGGTACCAGGATTATAATTTAGTACGCCAGACGCGCGTTTCGTCTACATAAGGCTCATCAGTGACGCTCAAATCGAAATATTTAGAAAGCCAACAGGAACATAACAATGTCTGAGAAATACTTCGAGGCTCTACATGTATTTTCTAATTTCTGTTGTAATGTGGTGTAATGAAAAGTGGTAATTCCTGAATACTGATTTGAACCCATCAAGCATCTGGGGTTAATAACAAATATATGGTAGTGTCTTTTTCTTTACTCGCAAAGTATTTACCTCAATCATGTTTTATTTATGAAAATTGCTCATTGCTGGCGAATGTCAAACATTGATATCTAGGTTTTCAATTGTTTAGTTGTTAGGTTACTGTCTGATGTCGCAAACCTGACATTTTATGGTCATTATTGTTTGCATCTAATTGCACCAATGCATTAAAAAGATATAAACGCGACACCGTACGAGAGTCGTTATTTTACATAAACTATTAGTATTTTTTTTTTCTTTAACCAAAACGAAATACGAAACCACTTCTCGCAATTCGCTTTGGAGTTATTGTGCTTGTCTTTGGACAAAATATAGCCTTGTTTCAAAAACAAAACGATGGGATTACAAATTCGTGTGGAAACCCCAAAGTAGGACAACTTATAAAGTCATGTTGTATCTTTAAATAATTATTGGTAATACGATATTCAATACAGTTTCGACATGACATAGCTATAACTTTACAAAAATTATGTTATTGCAGAGTTTAATTGTCAAGTATTATACTTTCAATAAATCAACACAAATAACAGGTGTCTTGGTATAAGGTGTTTAGGAATAAATGTTTCCTTAAATAAGAAGAAGTTGAGACGAAAGAAAAATCTGTTTACATAGTTTCGTGTTAATTTAGTGTTGACCGATTTTTTAGAATTTTGAAATAAACATAAAACAAATAATTTACTTCAAACTTATTACATTTCTTTTTTTTTAATTTATATCATATTTGTAATTGCATTTAAAGACATACGAAAAGTACGCACATCTAATGTTACTCTATGTAACGCAGTATCTGTCTTTTGAAAAAAAATAGCCGTCAATAATTGAAATTTATGTTTTTATTCAATACTTCAAACGAATTTAAAGCATATATAAAGTAAAACTCAACACCGTAATTTGGTTATCAGCTCGCCCCAAACAGCACATAAAGCTCATTTATTATAAACAATAAACAAATGTCCAATTTGCTGTCATCGACCGCTGCCATCACATATAAACACAATCTACAATATAAAAATGTTCTATAAATTGAAGAAAAAAATCTTTACAGTAATACATACATGTATCTTATCAACTATTTTCTACATGACACAACTATTTACATTCCTATGAAGTCTTAAAAAAAGGTGGATGGGTGGGAAACGAACCTTTACTGTCGGATAGGCGAACCTCGAATGACAATTCTAGACTTTCTTATTATAATTTTAGCGCTAAAATTCTAGCAAGAAGATATCATGATTGATATAATTTAAACGGTAATTACTTACTGAGTGTCCAATCAAATTAAACATAAACATGTTTTGATTTAAACACACGTGCTAAAAGTAAACAAATACACATGTTCCCGAGTAACTTTTATAAATACATATAAACAGCTGTCAAACATTACGGAAACGCAATGCTACATAACCTTATGGATATATAATATATCCTTATGTGTAAATGGAATGTAAATGATATGTTCAAATCATCAAGTGGTTGATAAAATTAAAATACATCTTGACTATTTTATTTGTGTGTTAGAAAGTTATGATGACATGTCAATGTAACGGACTGCACTAAAGAGTTTCTTGCAAAAAACTTTTGTAATGACATTGATTTGAATAACGTCCGTAAAACAAACGCAACGGGGTAAAACGTTCATTTAACGAGTCTGTTGATACTTATGTTGAAGATCTGTTGTTTTCAAGTTCCGTAACGATTGACCTGAATAATTATACGTTAAGCATAGAAGATCCTAACGCCTTTTGATTAAGTCCCGTGTTAGTCTGTTCAGCCTGTCCGAGGAGCAAATCTTTGGTACTACCAAGAAGTTTGCAATTCCTTGAGTTTTTCTATTACTGATGCTAATTGGTAATTCTTCCATCTACTTGGCGGAAATCATAGTTTCGTAATGATTGTCTACTAGCGAACCTTCGAAACGCTAAACATAAAGTCTCACTAGATAAATTCATCACTAAATGTACAGCAGGTAATAAACACATATACTTAACTAGTTTATTGGTGTTTGCCTTAGTCCAGGCAATTCAGTTAATTCAACTACAGCTACTGTAAACGAGGTTGAATCTTTTAGTAGGTTTTGAGGAACATGTTCTTAGATTGTTTTTAACATCAAATCTAGAATAAGAACAATTGATAATAAAAATAGGTAATATGTCAAAAAGAAAACAACTCGACCAAAGAGCAGATAACAGCCGAAAACCACCAATAGGTCTTCAACGCAGCGAGAAAATATTGATCCTTAATTTCGGCCTCAGCTGGCTCCTTTATAAAAATATGTACTATTTATACAAATATATTATGTGTATACAGTAGGAATGTCAACGAGTACTCGATAACTCGCTCGGAAGGTCGAGTACTCGAGTACAATTTTAGTACTCGGATACTCGTTTGCCGTTTGGTAAATCTTCAATATCCTCCTTACATTTCCACTCACTTGAGTTTCCTTTGAATTATCCTTCGTATTACTAATACAAAAAACATATAATGACAACGTTTATCCGGAGACTGCAATGTATGTCTCATAACGTAGTCTCAGGTTTATCTATAATCGCCAGCATCATAGTCCGTTCATACCGAGAGGTTTTTCATTTGCAGGACTGTTGTAACAAAACTTCGAAATATTCTTTCATGTGAAGTTGTGGGTCAGATGTAATATGATCGTATTTCTGAACAAGTTTAAGATCTAGTTCATGAACACACAAACGTAGTGTAGTCATACAGTGTGAGTTCTGCCACAATACTTCCTAATTTTTCACAAACTAATTGACGAAAACTAAATATGACAGACATGAACCAACGACAACCAGTTAATTACAGACATCTTACATGGGACAGGTACATAAACAAAGTGGGGGGGGGGGGGGGGGTAAACATGTTTTTGTCTTTGTTCACTTTTTGAGAGGTTTTTATATTGATCAACTGGATAAAGTTGCACACATTCAGTGCATATAAAGGAAGATCAAGGAATATTCAAATATATATGTACCTGATACATATTTCGTGCATGCAAACACCAGTCCTCGGACAGGGGCGGATCCAGGAATTTATTAGGGGGTGGTCACCTTTTGAAACTTAAATTAAAATTCAATTTTTAGATAATAGTTACAACTATAGAAGACAAAAGTTACACATTATATAAAATTGATTCCAATTTCATTTTTCTTGGATGCCTGCGTGCAAACATGGCAACTATAACATCAAGTTCTAACTCTAAATTGTAATGCACGTGCATCAGTGCAAGTCCATTTAGTCGGTCCTGGCCCATTGTTGCACGTAAAAATGTTTTCAGTAACCCGAGCTCACTATTCGAACGCTCACATTCACAACTTGTTACACTTATTGTGCTAACAATTTTGAGAACAACACGCTCATGTAATACTCGAGAACATTAAACCGTTTCTTGATTTTTATCACTCTGACTTGCCTAGTCCATTTGGAATTTCTTCGGAAGTAGATAGGTGGAAACATACCACAGATACATTGCCAAAGTCAGCTGCTGAAACCATTAAAAAATGCAACAAACTTGATTATCTCAATATATATGCAATTCTCAAAATTGTTTGCACAATGAGTGTAACAAGTTGTGAATGTGACCATTCGAACATTTAATGTTTATTTATGTGACTTTAAAACTTTAAAATTATTTTTGAATTTTGGCATCACAGTAAACAAATATTTTTGGACGATAAAAGTTATTATCCAAACTTTAAAAATTTAGATAAACGTAATGAAAAAAAAGGATAAATTACCTGCTAAAAACATTTAAGATTGAGGACTGTCATCTCTTCATTTTTACACCTTAACATCAAAGAAATCGACCAAGTAATTAGCGATTGTTGATTACATGTTCATTGTATAAACATACCTGTCAAGGTACATGTATTTAGCCTTAAGGTAAGTAATGACAACTTTATGACTGGTGATTACGATGGACAAATTGATTTGATTGACGAATTTATTTTTCAAAATGTTCAAGGTGCACCATTTTTTGGTACATGGTGCACCATTTTTGCAAACCCAGGGGGTGGTCACCGGCACCGGATGACCATCCCCTGGATCCGCCTCTGGGCTCCAATACACAACACGGCACCAATACCACAAAGAACACCGGTAGCCACAATAGCTCCTATAGCCATACTGAAATATATTACTGGTAGTAAATACAAGTCATGCAATGATAATTTGTTTATTTTCTAAAAGAAAACATTGACATGTATCTCAGGCAGCAGTTATGTTCAAAATGAAAGACTGGCCTGGCTTCCTGTGAGCTATGTCTATTTTAAAAGTAAACACTGTTGATTAATTTTGAAAAAAACATCAACCAGATCACAAAGTTTTTATTAATTAACTGATTTAAGAAACGGAACATCATTATTTTCAATATTTTTCGGCAAAATTATAGTAATAACTAAGATTATATAATACATCCAAAAAAGAGAAACAGTTGAATTGAAAAACCTAAAGGCCTACTTGAGAACAAATCAATTGATGAAAAATCATATATGGCAGAATTTAACTAATGACCACCACTTAACCAAAGTCTCCTAACTTCGAACAGGCATATACAAATTGTGGCGGTGTTGAACATTTTAGTGAGTGTTCTGTCATCCCCTAACCAGGGACAGTGGTCTGAGAGCACAACAAAATATTTAGAACAACCCATAAAAATAAAAATGGCTTATTTCATCAGATCGATACGAAGCAGATTAAAACATATCACAAAAACACAGACTGGGCGTGACAGGGTTTTTAGGCATACCTCACTACAAAAAACACATACAAATCACAAATCTGAGAGTACTCGCAGTTACTGACTGATAGTTCAAATCCAAAAGGACATAATAAAACAATCATATATCTTGCCATGCATTTAATAACAGATTTGAGGATGGTAAAACCGGCTTCAACGATTTATTCGGTGATTTTTTGATAACTCGCCCTGGCATACACTATATCATAATGATAAACAAAGCATTAAAATATGAAACTGTTAAGGAAACCCAACGGATGAAATGCAGACAAAGGAAGAAGAATAACTTTGGTTTTTGTTTAAATCAGTCAAGAAGAGAGTGTTGTGGTATAATACAGATGTTTAAAATGTCGCACATTACCATTTTTAACATCAAGAGAGAGAAATATAAAGTATGCATATCCTATCTCTGTAGATTCATTGATACATTAGTAAATTGCATCCCGATACTCAATTTCTTGCAAACTAAATTTTAACACGACTTAAAACTAATTGAAACAACCGAACAACTGATATTGCAATATCGATTTTATAAATAATTGCCATGTTTTAGGTACACGAAATCGAAATATTAAATGCCTTTGTTATACTGCCTTTTTAATCTTTTTTTTTTGTTTTCCTTTGTTTGTTCAAGTCCTCATAAAAGATGCAAGGAAAGACTACATATACGTTGAGATCGTTATTTACCATGCTGTGGTTGTGTTGTTTAAAAAGCAACAAAGGAACCAAGAAAAATGTTTTACAAATGTTTGACCAGCGATTTCAAGTGTGTTTATGATATACAGTTGGGTGCAGACCAAGCATTACATAAAGTAAAGGCAAGTTAACGCCGCGTGCACATATTTCGTTAGTTAACTTCAAATCTCCCGTTTACTAGTAAACGCACGTTTACTATAATTACGTTAACGGTGTCGAAATGGAAATTTCTAATGTCTACCCTAGTAAACGGGCGTTTACTATGTGTCCGTTTAGTCAGTAGTAAACGGGCGTTTACTTCAGAATTCTTCAAATTTATTTTTACGTGCACTTAAAAGTAAACGGGCGTTTAGTACAGATTTTACAAGTGTATTTTTACGTGCACTTGAAAGTAAACGCACGTTTACTTTTCGCGTTAACTGATTGGGTAAATTTAGAAATAAACTTCAAGTTCATTTGCACATTTATTTTATAAAAGCGACCTGTAGTCTTTATATATTTCACGTATATGTGTTTCAAACCAGAACAATTCAAAAACTCTTTTAATTCGAAATATTAAATTACACAAAATCACTTTCATAAAGTCCATTAATTTTACTGATTGGCAGATTTTCTATATTTTCCTTTCAAAAGTTACATGTGCAAATATCGATACGGAAAGAAAGGTTATCCGAGACATCTGAAGAATATTTTTATATGATGGGATATAAACATCGTGGTTTACGTTGTTTCGTTCCCCGTTTATAATTGTCTCTTCGAATTCCTAACTATAACTCGGTGTATTTAATACATTAATTTTTAATCGAAATTCACCTTGTTTGCCTTGGATTAACATGATAAGATTCTGTTTTGACAAATGATAAAAAAAAACGTAAACTGAACAGTATATTGAAAGGGATATCAATAAAGTGTAATATAAGTATGTTCATTTGTACCATCTCGTCAATTAAAATGTTCAAATATTGCTATCTTTACATGAATATATAACTCATTTACTATGCGGCTATATAAATTTACATAATAGAATGCTTATATGGTCAGTTTTGGTTGTTGTGGACAAATAATTTTATTATATGAGTCAGTCTGAGGTATGAAAACTACTGAATTTTGTTTACGATTCAATATTTTGAATAAAAAAAGGACATGCTGGCACTCTAAATTGATGCGAACAAATTTTTTTAGTCATAATATTCAAATATTGCTACCTATTTTCTTATACAATCAATCCTTACATGAAAATATAGCTCATTTACTATGCGGCTATATAGATTTACATAAGCAAATGCTTATATGGTCAGTTTTGGTTGTTGCGGACAAATAATTTTATTATATGAGTCAGTCTGAGGTATGAAAACTACTGAATTTTGTTTACGATTCAATATTTTGAATAAAAAAAGGACATGCTGGCACTCTAAATTGATGGGAACAAAATTTTTTTAATCATAATATTCAAATATTACTTCCTTTTTTATTATACAATCAATCCTTACTTGAAAATATAACTCATTTACTATGCAGCTATATAGATTTACATACTAGAATGCTTATATGGTCAGTTTTGGTTGTTGCGAACAAATAATTTTATTATATGAGTCAGTCTGAGGTATGAAAACTACTGAATTTTGTTTACGATTCAATATTTTAAATAAAAAAAGGACATGCTGGCACTCTAAATTGATGGGAACAAAAAAACTGTACATGTTATTTGTACGATTCCATTTCTAATATACAATATTTGTTTAATGAAAAAGTGCAGTCGATCTGTGCACAGAGTAGAAAAACCAAAGGTCTTATTATTGCTAGGAAATTGCGATTGTGATCTAGTAGATATTTATAATTTTTGAGATTCCACATGTAATTGACATCACTGGTAGAATATATCTCACAACGGTTCTTTTGAAAGCCATCATTTACTAAACAGTGTATGTTGTCAATTTATAATTGAAAAAAAAAAATGTTTTAGAATATGCAATCATTAAAAGTGACAAAAATACATGCTTGCATCATGCTATTGTATAAAATCACATATTCGATGTGACCTCCTGAATACGACCTACCGGGTATATACTTTCACATGGAGCAGAGACAGCGTTCCCCGGGGGCACCTGATATAACCCCCTGTTTTAATGGGGTTCGTGTTACTTAGTCGTTTTTGTAGTGATTGACATCACACAAATTAAACATTTTCTAATACATCAATGTTTATAAACTACAAATCAAACAATACGAAAATGTTCATTTCAGTCTGACTGATTCAATGCTTATTGGAAGATTCTATTGTGTATTTTTTGTATGCGATGTGCTGTCGTCTAGTTTGTGCAGGTTAGATGTATGGTTTCATTGAGGTCAACTTCATATGTATGTTAAGTTACTTTATGTTTTTTATCTTTACAAAAATAATCAGATTATTTATTTAGAAAGATATTATTCATCTATTGTAGTAATTTGAAGTGTTATGTTGTTATTTCATATTTAACATATTTTTTTTTTCAGAGATTTGAGTAAAAATGAAATAACTGTAATCGAACCATTTACTTTTGTGGATCTTCCTAACCTACATTCTTTGTGAGTACCTGATATATTATTTATTTTGATTTTAATCAACAGACTTTTTAAAGAACCAAGCATTGGAAGTTAAAACAAAAACACGTAAAATTTGACGGTGTGTAAACAGAATAAAAAATGAAAAGTTATTGTAACACCGTTGAAGATGAGCAAACTCATAATTCGAAATCATTAGCTGGATATGCTTTCACCTCAACTGACTGTTTTTTTACTTACCAATGCACGAAAAACAAACGAAGTATGCTGTGTTGCCCAATAACACATGTTGCATTAAATATTCGGTAAACAAAACTTTGATAGTAAAAATTATAACACTATAATAGCAGGCTTATTTCAAGATTTATTTAAACTCTTAGAAAGCCCTTTTTGAGTAATGTTTATGTGTATTAAGTACCCGTCAGCATATATACTTTGAAACATAAACTGGATATGCTTTCAAAATGTGATGTAAGCATTTAGTGCACAAGACATCGGGATATACCCTATTATTTGAAAATAAAGACAAAACAGGCAAGCGAATAAATAATTGTGTCTGCTTAATTTAGTATTCCAAAATGGATTTAAAAAACGATATCGCGTAGGATCAGCATGATCAAGTTACAATCAGCATATTTTTTTAATTATTTAACAATTAGCAAAGAGGTACACTATAGCATACTTGAATAAAACAGCGGAAAGACCGCTAGAAAATTCAAATTTAAAAGTCTCTTATCTAATGGCAAAATAATGAGTGCAAACAAATCAAACGAATAGAATATCTAAATTGTTAAATACATTCCCTTTGTGTTGAAACTTTTGTTATAAACTCGGTTGTATATTTAGTTTAACCCCTTGTATGGCAGTTGAATTAAATCTCAGTATTTTGCTCAATATAAATTGATATAATAGGTAAACATTTTGGATACAACAGACACTAGTGTTTTACAATTTAATCACTATAGACATAAACAACTGGGTCAACAACGAACAACAAAATTGCATATAGATAAACCAAATATTAAGCAAACATGAGTAACACGAATACATCACATGCTGATGAATTCAGTCGATAATCATGCCAGGCAATGGGCTAAACCCGAAAAAGTAGACGTAGATACTATACCCGAATGAAATATCGTTGTATGGTCGTTGATACAAATCAGAATTACGAAACGAAATGGAGCTATCAATACCAAAGTTATGTCAATATTTAAAGACCCATATGTTGCAAAACACTTATCCGACCTCCAAAACAAATATGTTGTTGTCCTTGAATATAAAGCACCAAACAACATCGTTTTGTGGATTAATTTCATTCCATAAACTGCTTGTTGAAGGATTAAGGTATTGCCAATTCACTTGGAAACTCAACATATACCCCCACAACACTGACCAGAAAAGATATCCGAAAAAATCAAATGATCCATTAAACCTCTTCCTAAATATGAACAACTATGTGATCAGAGTCCAGTTGTTCAAAAGTGTCGTTAAATTTAACGATAATTAAGCCTAACGAGTCCTTAAATTTTAACGCAGTCGCTTACTAATCAATGCGTTAAATATTGTTTAAAAAAAAATGTTAACGACAATTTTAGTTAAAGCCGTGTTAAAGTTTAACGATGTGATTAAAAAAATAAAATTCCAACAACTCTTTGAAAAAATTAAGCTTTCAGTATTATTCAACATGGCTGAAATTGTGTCTGCAAAAAATACAAACAAAAGAAAGGGAACGAAAACTCAACTTTACTGCAATTGGAAGTAATTTAATAAGTGAGCTGGCTACAATCAACCTTGAGCTACTGCAGGGGAAGCATTCCCCAACGGTTACTAATGCTAAGAAGCAAGAAATGTGGCAAGATATAACGACCAAAGTGATTGCCTTGGGGGTGTCTCAGGACTGAGACAGAGGTTAGAAACCGGTGGAGAAACCTGACCCTTTGGGCCAAGCAGAAATTCACAACGGTGCAGAGGGAACGATCCCAAATTGGTGGTGGTCCTCCTCCTACCCAGCCTTCCCAGACAGAGGAAAACATAATAAATTTTATGAGGGACACTGCCTCTTTCCATGGAGTTCCCGGTGGCCAGGAAACTTTAATTGAGGAACCAGAAGGTAATAAATATTAAAATGTTTTCAAATTACTGTAATAATGCTTTTAAAACAGTCTTTGCATTCCGAAATTCACATGACACATTTAATCAAAAGGCTACTTATCGTCTGCAATGTTTACAAATATACAACAGGGGGAATCCCAAATAGTGATTCTGACCTTGTGTGCTTTCTTAAATCATTCCTATAAGATAAATGCTCTGCAGTTTGTGTCAAAATCTCAACTTATGTAGCTTATGTGTTTAAAATTTATTATCCCCCCTGCAACTTGGCTGTCATTGGCGCCGAAGGCAAGTCGGTTCTGTCATAGCAAAATATATATGGGGTTTTCAAGGGTAAATTTTGTGCAATGTTTTTTTTTATTTGATATGCATCTATTTGTGTGTTCTGTAATTAGACATTCAATCGTGCATTAGCTTTTATGCATTAAATTATTTTCCTGCCCATCATGAAACATTATGAAATGAGTATGTTCTCCCGTGATAACCCATCTCCTTTTATCACCCTTATTCCTGTTAATTTCGGTATCGGGTCCGTTTGCCCTAATAATATGTTCGCCCTGTGTCTGTTCGCTCATAGACTCCGTTCGCCCTACTTTGAAAAAATAAATATATTCAGGGCATTTTAGTGCCTATAATCAGGTTTACTAGTTTTTGCATATAACAGTTTCTCAAAGGTAGTATATGTGTAATATTTCCTTCAGGTAGGCCCTCCTCCTTAGTAAAAAAGACAAAATAGATGAAGGGTCAAATTGAAGAATATCTACAGAATTACCAGCCATTAAAATCATTGCCAAAAGATGGAGATAGCATGTTGAATGAGTATGTTGACAAAACTAAAGGCATCTCTGAGGAAAAGAGAGATGAATTAACTTCATATCTCAGCTTGAAATACAAAGACATTTTCAATTTATCAGTCAGTTCTGACATTCCATCTATGATGCACAACACTATATCCACTATATCATTCATAATACATCATTCAGGACACAAAGGTACACCTTTTTTGAGAGAAAAAAAGTCCTATCTTAAATTTCTGTCACCCCTAATCACCTAAATAACTTACCATGATCCAACATTCATATTTTGTCCTCGTCTACCAAATTCTTGCTTTTTGACCACATACGGTTTATTGATATTAGATTAGGTTTTTCAGATAGGAAAACAATGGAAAATTAAAATAATAGACAAAAATTGACCAACAAATATGTAAAAATCTAGAATAATGGGCAATAGTATAAAGAATAGAGAAAATGACATAGAAAGTTTTGAAATAAAAAAAAAGCATCCAGACCATCAAGATTTTATTTTTAGATCACGGTGATACTGATACAAATATCTTTGATTTAAACTCTGTGTACTTGTTCAATCAATACTGTTCTAAAACACTTTTTTCTTGAAATTATCTTAAAGATACAAAGTTGGCTTCTGCTTACAATTAAATACAATTTAAGGGTAAACAATAGTTGGAAGTAAAAAAATAAAAGTGGAGAAATGAACATTCATCAAATAGAATTGAATAAATGATTTTAAGACTTATATAGTTTGTTCTAATGAGTACACATAACTATTTCAGACCAATTAGAACACACCTTACAGTCCAGTGTGGATGTGCAGTTCAGTGCCATGAATGAGAAGATGGGGGATGTATGAAGGAATCGCCTGGACATTCATTTTAATGCCATCAGTGATTTCTCATTTCCTGCAGCAGCCCCAGTGACAGTTGTTTACGAGATGGTACAGAACAGGACTGACCTGAATGTTAGGTATACTCTAAACTCTAAGAACACAGACATTTGAAAATACAAGGATATAAATGTCTTTTCGCTTTTAAAATAAACTACATCTACATCACCTTGCGATAATATATAGTGGAATTTAAGTAAATATGGTTTTGGTTTTGTTTTTGTTTTTTTTTTTATCTATTTGCCCTTTTTTACATTATTTTATTAGTACCAGCATTAATACTGTATAGCATCAAATATTTAAGAATAATGTGTGTATATACAAAACCTTTAATCTCCGAGGAAAATATAGGTTAAACTGACCTCATTGTTGGTACTATAGATCTTCTATTTATGAAGAATTGTTGTTATATCTCGGCCAATCGTACATAAGAACATATTCACAATAACCACAAGTCACTCCAACATAATATGATAATTAAAGTGGTCCAAGACATAAAACATCAATCGTTTCAATTTATAACTGTTTTTTGTGAAACATAAAAGGGGGAGGTGTTTAACATTCACTAAACAATAAATTAAATAAAGTTGAATTGTTGATGTCTAATTAGTAAGTGGTAGTTATGTACCCAGGTTGAGTTATGTTCATCACACAGCTATAAGTAGACCTTATTACAAGAACATAACCAAGATAATGAAGCCTGAACAGACCCGGGGGGTACTTCCTTCCTGTATGTTTAGTGGTAGGTTGCTTTTTCATGCCCTGCTGGTTACACAGGGTCCCTTTTTATGTCCTGCTCGTTAGAAAAGGGTCGCATTTTAAGGCCCTGCTGGTGAATACTATTTTATGTTTTATCTCCTTGTTTTCTAGATCTGATGAACAGGATCCACCACAAAAAAAACAAGAAAAAGACAGCTGATGATGTATACAGTCTGCAGTGACAAGTTTTGGAGAGAAAAGTGATTAAAACAAACCTCCAAATTCAGTTGTATGAAAGACTTCACAGCAAGATTGATGACAATCATACTGCTGGGTTGCTGTCTTTCAAGGAGCAGTAGAATATAAAGATGCTATTTCTAATGTTAACCTGTTGTTTCTTTGTTTTGTTTATCTTAGATATATATTATACGTATAAATATGTTTACTCTTTGTCTGGTTGATTTTTTTTTATTTTCCACTGGCAAAAAAATTATAAACAGGAGTGGCCACACTAATATGCTCAACTGCTATCTGAGGCTGATTAACATTCAACTTATGCAGAAAGTCTTTAAGATACAATTATAACTACAAATATTACAAAAACTATATGAATGTTTTATTCCTAGCTGAGGTCAGGTGAACAATGTTTTGGTGGCCTTCAGCTGTTGTCTGCTCTATTGTCGGGTTGTTTTCTCTTTGACATATTCCCCATTTTCACTCTCAATTTTATTTATTGACATGAAACCTAGCAATGATTTAATAGACCAAACACTGTCTAACCTATAAATAATGATTGAAAAAAAACGTAACTGCCTTTGCTGAACCATGAAATTGAGGTCAATGACAAAAGTCATAAGACAGATTGAAACTTCGTAAAATAAAGTATCTGTACATACAATTTATGAAGGAAGAATATCTTTTACACCTAGAAAAATAAAGTGAGACAAAATAAAGTGGAAAGGTAATTAAGAATTTAATGTGTGAATTTAATTGGTGTAGTACATCTGAGTGATGTGATCCCCAATTCTCCTTCCATCATTGGCTTCGTTTTACACTGCGTCTACATTAGGCATCTCCTCTTCTTGATCTTCTGGCAGTTCAGGCTCATTCATCCACAAAGCTATACTGTGCAGAATGGCACAAGCCATGATAATGCTACATGCCTTTTCAGGTTTCATACGAATCTACAAATTAAAAGTAAAAAAAATATCAAAATTCTTTAAAAACAATATGAACTTATGACATTAGCAGTCTTATAGACACTCTTCCAAAATCTTTATCAAGTGTTTTGTTCCATAGTTGTCGGGTATTATTCATAGGTTTTTTTCAATTTTCTATAGACTAGACTGTTGGTTCCCTTTTTGAAATAATTTACGCTAGTCATGTCGGGCTCTTAACAGTTTGTTGTTTACTGTTACACAAGGCTCCATCTTGAAGGACTTATAATTGACCTATAATTCTTAACTTTTTATACAGTGACAAATCCAGAAATTTGGGGGTCCACTTACTACCTAAGAGGGGTCCCGCTTCGGTCACGCTTCAGTGATTTGGTATACAATCATCCATTTTGTTCCAGAAAAGGATGGGCCCTAATTATAAATCCGCCTCTGTTATACATTGTGACTTGGTTGCAGAGTTGTCTTATTGGCACTCATTTATCTGTATTTAAAATTAAACATGTTAAGTCATGAAGGGAATTTGCTTTATTTTAGTCCCAAAAAAACCCATTATCTTTAAAGTAGGTCAATACCTCTGAATGAAGTACATGAAAACGCCTTGTCCATCTCCTAAATGTCCTTTCATTTACACATCTTAATCTAGCATGATGCCTGTTAAACCTTGTCTGGTTTTAACCTGCAGGACGGGCGTAAGGCGTCATGATGAATGGGCGGCATGAATATCCACTTTTCCCAAATAAGATGCCACTTTCCCAATTAGGTGTCCTTTCCATGTGTGTACATACCTAAACAATGGAATTGGTATATGTAAAACACAATCATATTTCCATTGGACGAATTGTTATGTACATTAAGGGATGATAGAAATAAAAATATTTAAAGAAGAGTCCCAATATAAGAAAAAAAAAAAGATGTGGTATGAATGCCATTGAGACGACTCTCCACAAGAAACCAAAATCACACAGAGATTAACAACTACAAGTCACTGCACGGCCTTCAACAGTGAGAAAAGCCCATACACAATATTCTATGCATTGCATATGTGTTATCTTTTTAAGATACAAGGGCAATAACTAAATAAAACAATTTAAAACAATTGATCTGTCTCTTAATTTAAGCATGTTAAGGATTCAGATAATGAAATGATATTACCAATATAATTCATTGTTCTAAAAGACAGAACTCTTTTAAAAATTAATTACTCTGTGCTGATTTTGAAACGCATTAAAAGCATTGATTATAAAACGTACAATTTAAACTTTTTAAAAATCTGGCAAGATTTGTACACATAATTATAGGGCAATATTCCATATTTAATCATTTTTTCCAAAAAGCATAACTATATGAAAAATAATTCATCAACATTAATTTTTTAACTCGTTCAAGACACATTTTTTTTTAAAGATTATGCATAAATTAGTCAATGATAACAATAAAAAAATGAATGGAAGAAGGATTTGACTTAACGTATTACCTGTGAGGTTGTAAAAATGTGTGCATCGTGTGCATTTTCTGGCCATGATGTGTTGATATTTGTAAATTTTCCTCTAAAAGGAAAAAAGTGAATTCATTATAGAGCACATGAAATTCTCAACTAGCAAATTTAGTTAAAAAAAAAATAAGTGCATGTTTTCCTTTCTATTGCATGCAATATTATGAAAAAAAGTACATGATAGGAGAGAGCCAGTACAAAGAGGAATACTTCTATCTATGTATCTTAACTTTGAATTGTCATGGATCAAAAACACATCTGCAACTTAGTTTAAGAGACAGTCCCACTTAATATGCTATGGAATTGCAAATTCAATTGAACACACGGAAACTATTATCAATATACCAACACTCATATATATGCATACATCTTGTATTTTTAACGGTTCAGGTATGCAATGGTTCAAATTAGGTACGAGCTGTCAAGGTACGAGTTTTGCAAGGAACTAGTTGACTTGCTTCCCTTTATCTATTTTTTTTATCAGGGACATTACACTTTTGTAAACATACCATACGCATCATACACAGCCTGCACATTGATGATGTGGTACCCTTTCCTGTTGACATAGGATGCCTCATCGGTGGTAGGTGCCTCAATTTGTATGTGCGTTCCATCAATGGCTCCAATAACATTGGGGAACCCTCCAATTCTGTAATTCCTAGCCTTTATCTTGTTTTTTTCTGCATCGCTTCTTGGTCATTTGATGAACTCGTTCAGCCTCTTACACAATGAAGCCGTAGGGTCCTTTCCAACTATTGACACTGTGCCTTTATCCAACCCTTTAAAAAGAGATTTTTTATTAAAACCATGATGACTAAAGAAGAAATTGGCAACAAATATATCGACGGTAAATTCGATAAGATATTATCAACACTAATATATAAAACAAATTCAAATAACTGAATGAATACAAATATAATAATCAAATCAATTAAATTCTTACCAAGTGTGTCTCCAACAACTTGTAGAAAACTTCCACTGGCCAAAAATCTTAGGGTAACCATGACTTGCTGTTCCACAGTGAGTGAATGGTTTATGTGTGCCCCTCTCTGTAAATCATCCATTTCAAGGTCTGAGATCACCATAATTATGTGTCTGCTGAATCTATATCTGGCCCTTAAATCCTCATCACTAAAATCCAAAGAAAAGCCGTCCCTTTTGCGAAAATGTCGCGGTCGTCTTTGTGGTGGAACGTTGTACAATGCTTAGCCAGCCATATTTAACGCAGTCGTTACATGTAGCATTTTATCATGGGTAAACAAGCGAGGTTTTAACAAAAATGTTAACGATAATATTTTTGAACAACACTTAACATTATCGTTAAATTATAAAGACACGTTAACGAGACTTTAACGATATCGTAAGCCTAACGACACTTTTGAAAAACTGGGTCCTGTAATCAAAATCGAGTTTACATGTATTGTAAAAACAACGTATTCTAGAGGTGGTATGATTCAGATATGGCTCCAAAGATATTATAGAATACATACAATATAAGACTCCTTCATCTTGCAATAGTATATACACATTTGACTTATCTACACTTTACTAAAAAGCAAATTGAAAATCTTGGTATTGTTTTGTTACATAAAAAAGAATGGCCAACTTAGATTCAATTATCTTAGAAAGGGATAAATCTTATTACGTAAGGAATCCCTCTGATTAAAAAAACAATACATTCTCTGAAACTGACATTACCAAAAAACTAATTTAAGAATAACACATTTGAAAACCATTCATCGTTTCTAATCGCAATTTAAACAGAAACGAAGAAAACCGTTATGGTCTATGGTTGTAATTATGCTAATATACAATTGAGACCTTCAACAATAAGCAATGTTTGTACCGTGACAAAATTTGTATCAATTTTTCTGCACCAGATGCGCATTTCGACAATCAATTATCCTTTAGTGATACTCGAGGTCAAACTATTTAAAAAAATCCAAAGCTTATAAAAAATATCAAGAGATATAAACAAAAAAAGACCTCAATGTATAACTAAAGCCGGGTAATTAATCAGAGCTTTGCTTGAGGGAGATACATAATACATTGGTTCCAGGGTCAGCTTTATAGGGTCATTAGAGGGAACGTTTGCCTTCATTACAATTATAAGAGATAGTGATAATCTCGAAATATCATGAAAAAGACTAGTATATCGAGATCTCTACTTAAAAAGTAAAATAAAAAAAATATAGTTTTCTTAATTTCCAAAATTATATATACTCTATGATATATAATTATTTTACTAGCAGTGGCATTTGTTTTAACGGTTTTATTATTTCCCCCTTGTTTTGCTATTTGGGATGAACTGTTTTCATATCTTTTATTTAAATGAAGGTTAAGATAAACGGCATTTGTATTGCAGAAATAATATGACAACAATATCAGCAGATAAAACACACGATATTTTGTAAAACGAAGCTTTGGTTTATTCTAAAGCACTGTAATTTAATGGTAAACGCGAACATCGAAGTTAACTAATAGTTATCAAAGGTACCAGGATTATAATTTAGTACGCCAGACGCGCGTTTCGTCTACATAAGACTCATCAGTGACGCTCATATCAAAATACTTATTAAGCTAAACAATTACAAAGTTGAAGAGCATTCAGGATCCAAAATTCCAAAAAGTTGTGCCAACTACGGCTAAGGAAATCTATGCCTGGAATAAGACAGTCCTTAGTTTTTCGCAAAATTTAAACTTTTGTTAACAGGAAATTTATCAATAAAAATGACCACATTATTGATATTCATGTCAACACCGAAGTGTTGACTACTGGGCTGGTGATACCCTCGGGGACGAAACGTCAACCAGCAGTGGCATCGACCCAGTGGTGTAAATAGTTATCAAAGGTAATTATTATTAACTAACACAGTTTGTGCACGCTGCGTTAACTTGCATTTACTGTATGATCAATAAATTATATCAGTTTGTTTGAAACATCAATTCCTCTTTTTTACGAGATTAAAAAGACCTAATGATCGGTAAACTCTGTATTCGTTTATGATAATTGTGTTTAGCTGAATGCATTTTGCTTGAACAACGCTTGTTTTCTCATTTTATATATCTTTTTTCCAACAAGATACGATCAATAGAAAGTAATACGTTTATCAACATGCCAAAATTGTATGAGTTGTAAGTCTTGATATTAATATTATGTCTTGTTTGTAAAAACTTTTTCTTTCTAGTAATTCACATTTATAAATAAATATTTTACGACAATTAGCCTGGTGTAAAGGTTATTCGAATTCTTGTTTTATTTGTGTAAATAATCGAACAAATACTATTATAGGCCCGGTACCTTTCAAAGCTTTACTACCATGATACATGTCTGTTGTTAAGGATTGTATTATACATATATATAAGATATATTTTGTTGCTATTTTCCTATAGATGAAATAGAGGCTCTCTTAGAATTTGACGATAGATACTGATTATTGACGAGTCATGCGTAAAATTCTTTTTAGACGAATATTTGTGTTGTTTCATTCATATAATTTTAGTTGAAACGTCAAGGAACTATGCTTGCGTTTGTCAAAATGTTTGTCTTTCGAAGACTATCAATCTGCATGTAGGACGACACCTGTTCAACCTTAAATGTTCTTACTATTTAGGAGCTTTAGGACCATTTAGAGGTGATCATATAATACCAAAAGGGGGAAGAAGATAGTTGAACAAAGAATTTAAACATAGGCCCTTCAAACACATGAAATATCCTTAAATATGTTTGTTATTTTCAACTTTCTACCACTCCGCAGAAAATACATAAGAAAAAAATAGGCAAACAATTGCTTTCATCCGCACACGAAGAAATAAGATCACTTTCAAAATACTTCCTCAATTCAAAAAGTTGCAACCCAAAATATGATTAATTACAACAAAGATATCGTTTAACACCTTACAGATACCAATTGTTGTCGTGTATCTTGTGTATTGCTCGTCTATGGAATCGTGTTTTCAGAAAGAGAAACCTGTAGTCATCAATCTTCTAAGCATTTCGTCTGTTCAATCGTCTTTACTAAATCCAGAATATATATTGTGGAAAATTGTATAGATTCATTTTCTTTACATACATGTTAGTGTTACAATTTGTGTATACATGATTAAACTATTATTTATGATAAGTTGATCTATAATTTGAGTTCAAGGTCGGATTCAGGGATGGAGCGCATTCTAGTGTCTCTAGTCAGAAATATTCCAAGTCTTCTCTTCTAGATCTTCGCCTTATTATTCTATGTATAAATAAGTTAGAGACAAGGACTATTTTAATTTTTTCCTAGAGACCCAGGTTTTCTTTCAGTTAAACATGTTGTTTGTTTTATGTTGTTCTTCTTATTATTTAACGATATATATTTACCTTTATTTGCATTGCTCCTAACGATTATTATTATGTTAATGGGTTATTGTCTTGTGAACATTTTTCACTATCTTATTATTTTTAATTAAATACATGCACCTCTAACGTTCGTTCCTATCTTTCATCAAAATGTAAGAACGCTCTATTATTGTTGACATGTATCTCACAACTCCTGCTATTCGTGTCAATGTCTAAAATGCATAAACAACAGAGAAATTTAGAAATGTATCTTCCCTATAGATGACCGTGATTGGTTAAAAGATTACCTTAATGTGTTAAGGATGACTGTAACTTTTAAAGGATTACCTTCAACTCTAAAACAGGTATCCATATTTGTATTCATAGCTTTTTGTTGACATCTTACCATCTGCCAACTACCCTTGACAACAACGGATCCGATGGAACAGCAACATTTTTTCTGCATTCAGTTGATTTGCTTTTGTGTTTTCAGTTGATACTCCTTGTACTTTATGACCTCTAAAAAAAGTTACCTCCTTCACCTTTGAACAGTTTCTAAATATTAATTAAGAATGTCAGCGTTTCTTGAAGAGTATATTGTTGACTGGAAATAAAACCTTCCGAAATCCAGTAACAAATGAAAAGCAATATTTTTAGTTAATATTCTATTAAATTTCAATACGGAAATGAAGTCTTTGTATCCCCCTATCTCTTTTAGTTTTGCCTCAATATTTGGCAATAAAATGTAGTTCATAAATATAAAAAAAAAGAAGATGTGATATGATTGCCAAGGAGAAACTCTCCACACGAGAACCAAAATGACATAGACATTAACAACTATAGGTCATTGTACGGCCTTCAACAATGAACAAAGCCCATACCACATAGTCAGATATAAAAGGCCCCTAAATAAAAATGTAAAACAATAAAAATTGTAAAACAAACGACCTGATCAAGTTCATTTTCTAATTCCGTTTTACTCCATTCTTCGACATAACCGCCACTGACTTCCAAATTTGAGGACATCTTTTGAACAATATAGTTTTTTTTCTTTTTAACGTATATTTAGTTTATAATCTTTTTCCTAACATCATTTTAATTTGTGTTACTTAGACTCCGAAATGTACGGACAGATAAGAAGAATGCCCAGTGTTTTCATTCAAAACGTTCTTTCTAAAACTAAATGTTTTGTGGACCAACATGATTGTCTATAGTGTGTATCAAAATGCTGTCTACATTCCATGCGGTGAAATTTCAGGTTGTATTATCTGAAAAAAAGAACAATTGCAATAGCATAAAATCAATGGGTGTACATACGTTGGCATTTTTAGAAAAATTTAGTTATTATATGACATTAATAGGAATCTCAGAAATAAAAAAAATCGTTTGGCTTGTAGTTTGATGCTACATATGATGAACTGTGTATTAGAAGCACGTCTTATTTTCTTCTACCTATAGGATAATACTGTCTGATTAATATAGATTATAACATGGCATTTACATATCAAATCCCTTATTAGCCTTAGGTTTAGATATCAGCCCGAGAGCCGAGGCTCGAGGGATGATTTTGAACATTGACTGATAAGTCTGATATGAAAAATGACATGTTTTGTTCTATTTGTCATATAGCAGAAGACAAACAGACAAAGACTATTTTTTAAACTTACAAAAAATGCTTTTTTTTTATATTTGTTTTGAATTTTTTAATAATTTATTTTTCTGATTACTAATATTTGTTTATCTAACTTTGTTCTGTTTTACACAACAACAAAAATACATACAATTGAGGTGTTATTTACAGAATTTGCCGAATAAGGTCGAAACTTCATACGATATCGTTAGAGAAAAACATGCGATAATAACCGGAAGCAATTGATATGAAACGGAAGCAGTTGATATAAACCGGTAGCAGTTGATTACAAAGTCATTTCACACGACTGAAGCAATTCTTAAAATCAAATCAATAAATATATGTAAAAATTAGTTTTATCATGGGGTACAATTATACCATTATTTTTTATAAGTATGTATAATAAATACGTTTTATCGCATATTCTCAATCTAAGTAAAGGTCCTGGCTTAACATCTGGTACAATACGTATATATACCTTCAATATACTTTTGTCAATATTTTCGTTTCATTGCAAGATAATTGACGTTTGTTTCACTTCGTCTTTTATTCATAATAATATTTAACATGTGAATCAAACACAATATATAGAAATATATTTGCCCTATAGATAACTTTGATTTGCTGTGTCATATATGTGACGTCTACAAATAATATTCATTGTTTCATATAATCTGTTAGATTACTTACATTGATTTGATTGTAACATTACATCATCAAACAATATAATTTTATGTATTGTTTAAAATATTGAAAACAACACGTTTAATAATTCCATGCGTCCGAAGCGCTTTTCTGGATTTACCTTCAACAAGAACGCTCGAAGCCAATCATTTGAAATCCGAAGATGTATAAGATCCGAAACTGTTGAAGAGCTACATGTCAAAAATACATCAAATAAATAGCCAAATTCATCTTAAGTCAACTTAATAATTTCAAAATTTATAAAAGGACCATTTTTGAAAGGTTTGTTAAATCATGTCAGTACCAGGTACTGACTACTGAGCTGATGATACTCTCGGGAACTGATAGTCCACCAGCAGAGGTATCGACCCAGTGATGTGAAAAATTAAAATCAGCACGTTTAATAATTCCATGCGTCCGAAGCGCTTTTCTGGATTTACCTTCATCAGGAACGCTCAAAGCCAAACATTTAAATCCGGGGATGTATATGTACCAAAACCGTTGAAGAGCCATATGTCAAAAATACATAAAATAAATAGCAAAATTCATCTAAAGTCAACTTTACTTGTTCAAACATAAGTTTCTTAATAATGTCGTAATTTATAAATGGACATTTTTAAAGGACTGACACATTCAACTAAAATAACCTTCTCTTTTAAGACGGCTGCATTACAATGAAATAGCTACAATAGAACCATTCTTTTTCACAAACCTTCCAAGTCTTCAATATTTGTGAGTACCTGTATATTTTATCAACGCATTACTTAAAGCTTAAACATCCTAAAATCGTTAGAAACTGCGCAAACTCTGACAACTCATTAATGGAACTAGAAACAGGTCACCTTTAAGCCTTGGAACACACTCAATTTGATGAAAGGGCCTTGTAAGATAAAATCTGAAACATTTCAATCAAGGAAGCCAAATGTCTGATTCTTGACAAAAACAAAGTCAATAATTTAAATTATGCACTTTGGCTCACCAAACACACTTCTCAGAGTATTACGTTCATAATGAGCTACACGGAATAGCATTCTACAATAGACCTTGATGCAATAACATTTATAAGCTTTGTAGATCCTGATGGAAATCCAACGGCATGTTTTCATTTAACCATAACGTATATACATGTATATACAGTATACAGTAAGCAGACGTTATCATACGATATAATTCAGTAAAACTAACATAACAATCAATCGTATAAATACTAGCTTTACTTCTCATTGTTTCCTATTTTGCTCAGTTTCTTTTAAAATTTATCATGATGAAGTTGAATTGTTTGACCTTTTCAGATTTCTTCATAACAACAAGATACGGTTACTGCAGAGAAACACATTTATCAACATGACCAACTTGAAATACATGTAAGTCATGATGTAAATATTCTAAAGACCAAATTTTGTAGGGCCGGACATGCGACAGAGATACTAGTCGTCCTCTATTTTACTATGTTGCTATTTTATCTATTGTCGTTAATTCCATATTTGCCTACTTTTATATTTGTTTTTAAAATGTTAAATTACCAAAACTTATATCTATCATACAAATGTTAATAAAAAAGGTGCAATTGAAACATTATCTTCTTTTTTGTAAAGTTCACAATCATGGCTTAATAAATTAACTACAAAAATGTGATCTCCTCTTTTATTTTAATGTTGACTTGAAACATAGCTGTTTAGACCCTTTTTTCATAGCTTTATTTTGTAAACAGAACACAGGGGCAAATCTGAACAATCATTTCAATTAACTATATTTTTGTTTTTTGTTTTTTTTTACTTTTTGCGCATAAACTAATGGTATTTAGATGTAGTAAGTTGCAGCTATGTTTTTTATTTGTATGTTAGATAAAACATATGTGATCAATATTACAGAACCTTTTATGGAAACAATATCAGTCATATCGAAGAAAACGCTTTTGGGAACTTAACGTCTTTGAATACGTTGTAAGTTTATAATTAGTATTTATGAATGTAAAAAAAAACAACATTTAAACAGTGTAACCAAATATATAGCTAGTAAACATCCATGGTGATGGGTATTGGATTTGTATATCAATTCTCAGAATAATCATTGGCAAGTAATCAATAACATATTGCAATATGGATGTTGACTTATGTCATTGTACGTGCTTGCTTTATTCTGTTTGTTATTGATTTCATAATAGTTGTCAAAGGTACCAGGATTATAATTTAGTACGCCAGACGCGCATTTCATCTTCATAAGACTCATCAGTGGGACGCTCATATCAAAAAAGATATAAAGCTAAACAAGAACAAAGTTGAAGAGCATTGATGATCCAAAGTTCCAGAAAGTTGTGCTTTATACGGCTAGGGTAATCTTTTCCTGGGATAAAAAAATCCTTGGTTAAAGTTGAGGATTTGTTATAAAAAAAATTGATAACTGTCAGTATACTTTGTAAATGAACAGCTCTTTAAACGTTCTACCCGAGACATTACGTAATAATTTCTTAAGTACAACTGTCGGTACACTGTAGATTTAGTTATTTTTGTAGTTACAATTTTTTGTAGATGAAGAAAAATTTCCATGTTCGTGGATTTTTAACATGTTTAATTTCGTTGTTTTACAGAAAGTCTTTATACAAGCATTAAAAAGTTTAGCATTCGTCTAGTATTTGCTTTCGGGTTCAACCATATCCACAAAATCCTCGAAAACTGGTATCCAACGAATAATAATGAATACACAGTACTGTGTAATGGATCAGTAATAAAAATATATATCCGAGACATTTTAGAATAAAATATAGTGTAGAGTTATCTATACTATGCAAAGCACAGGGACGTTAAGGCCGTGTCTAGAAAATTTCTATTTTCAGTAAAAATTATACAGAACTCAAAGTAACTTTTTCTCTACCTAAAGGTGAAAATGTACTCCAAAGGTGTAAAAGGACTTTCCTAGATTTCATTTTAAACTTTTATTTTTAGAAAAATATGGATAAACTATGTCAGATGACTTCAAACTGAAAGTAAGGACATTTTCCATAAAAGTCAAAAGGGCACGTGCAAGATAACATCAGATTGCCCTGTTTTTTTTTGCTAAATGTGTTCATGCTAACTTATATTACTTAAAAGTGGTATGGCTAGTTTTGCAGAAAACAAAACATCTATTGAAATGTACAATTCTATAAAGAAAAAAAATGTCGTATATGTGTTAAAGACAGTACCCCTGCAAATCGCTACGCATATAAATGGAATTCGATAAGCCTTGTATGGATAATAAATTTATATATATATATGCTCGTTTTTTTGTATTTTAATTGTCTCCCCCTGACTGGTTGTTATTCATTTTGTGATTCTTTCCAACATGTCCTGTCCGATCCTTATCTTTTAATGATCTCCGATGGCCTCTATCCCGGTACCTCTCATGTTCGATATCATAAAATTGACAGTAATGCATGTGGAAAGAGGATTAACTTTAAATGATGAGTATGATCTAACAAAGAATTATCAAATATATATATATATTATATACATAGAATTAGCACACCAATTTTGTTTTACTTTAGACTATTATTGACAAATTGAATATGTAAACATATATTATAAATTAGTTATGTGTTTATATATCACAATACTTGGTGTTGTTTTGTCGTCAGATAAATATAAATAAATTACAAAAAAGTAGAGAATGATCCATATGTTACCTTTAATATTGTGTAAGCATTCACTAAAAGCTTACGTCTCATATTTTAATTTAACTTTGATCATTTAATTTTTACTTCTATTCAATTTATAGTGATGTTTTGTATAATCCATTTGCGTTTACACATAACTGTTAATTATAATTTGATGATGTTTTACATCTTACGAAGGTCTGTCAATGTGAACTAGAATCATTTACGTATTTCGGATGCAATTGCAATCAGCTTCCGTTGTACTACAGCTACATTTACTTGACACTTTTGTTTCGTATTTCAAGGGCGCTCTCAGGAAATCCACTTAACTGTGACTGCAGTATTTTTGCATTCTGGTCGTGGTTAATGGAACGATCATCCATGTATTATGTAGGAAGCAGTGCTACATGTAGCAACGGAACATTAGTTAAATCACTGCAGTCAGCTGCGCTGGACACATGTCATCGTAAGTAGTACCAGTAGTTAGTGACCTTTCAAAATATTACGCTACGTAACGTTATATTCTTAAATTCTATTTTCAATCACCAGAATATAGGATAATTAAAATAGTTTGTTGTTATGACAAACCGTCATTGAATAATGTGAATCAACATAAACAAATGAGAATACAGTTGTTTCGGTATTTGCAGAGTCATCTCCTGTCAATTAACAAAGAAACATTTAAATGAACAATACATATAGCAAAGAAGATGTGGTATGATTGCCAATGAGACAACCGTCCACGAGAGACCAAAATGACATAGAAATTAACAGCTATAGGTCACCGTACGGCTTGCAACAATGAGCAAAGCCCATACCACATAGTCAGCTTTAAAAGGCCCCGATATGACAATGTAAAACAATTCAAACAAGAAAACTGACGGCCTTATTTATATAAAAAAAAACGAACGAAAAACAAATATTTAACACTTAAACAAACGACAACCACTGAATTACAGGCTCCTGACTTGGGACCGGCACATACATACATAATGTGGCGGGGTTAAACATGTTAGTGCGACCCCAACCCTCCCCTAACCTGGAACAGTGGTATAACAGTAAGAACGAACTATAAAAATCAGTTGAAAAAGGCTTAATAAATCAGATGGACAAAAATACAAGTGGACGTGGCCGGGTACTTGTACATCACGAAAACACAAAAAGACACTAGAAACAGATCTGAGAGTACTCGCAGTTATCTGACAGCTAGTTCAAAGCCACTTACAATTTATATAAAAATCATGCATCTAAGACTAAATTATCAATCCGTGCACATCCAACATCCAATGGATTTAGGGTAAAGACGTCATAAACAGTCAGAGAAAAAACAAGAACTTGTGCAATGCCAAGTTACAAGTATCGACAGATTGTAGATCCATGAATGTGTATATGTATATAACATACTAGTAATATTTAGTTTGCTTTTAACTTACTGATAGCAAAATCAATATTTATACCAAAAAAAAACAATATTCAATGATCTTATTACAGTGTTTAATTGGTAACCTCTTAAAATAAGTTTATTTAAAGGAGCGATAAGTTTACAAGGACCTTTTCTACATTTCCGGACACGGTACATTTGAAAACCTTTGTAAACACAAATATAACACACATGTTTAGTATGGTTGTTGAATGAAGTAGCAAAAAAAAACATGCATGATTTCTACTGGTTTTTAAATACAAATAAAAAAAGTATATTACAAAAATACTGAATTTTGAAGAAATATTCTGAACGAAAAATTTCTAATTAAAGAGGCTCGAGAGTCTAAATCGATTTTTTTAATTTAATAAAGAATCTCGATATATTTTTCTATATATGAACCTTGTCTTATACCTAATATAAAAATGAAAAAAAAGGGGTCACTGTTCATTTACGCTCACAATCTGCCTTCGAAAGAAGCATACATTTTTGTTAATGTCCTTTTTTCTGTTGAACAAATAGGAGAAATAGCTAAAAAAGAACTGAATTACAGAAATCGCTTATATTTTACAATTATTTAGTTTATGTACAGCTTATTCGAAAACCATTATAAAAAATATAGGTCACTGATGAGTTAAATAAGATATTTCAATTTCTATGCCAAAAAATTGCATTTTTGAACCAAAGGGAGATAATTTGGAGCTTTTTCAGTGATATTTACATTTTAAAAGTCAGCTGGGGCTAACACGAATTGATATTTTGGAATGATTTGTGTGCCATATGATAAAGTAACTACTACTTAAGGTAATTAATAAAATTTGTAATGAAAAATAAATGTTTAATTTTTTTCTGAAAATCTTATTCCCGCGAGCCTCCCTAAATGGCAAATATCAAAGGCTTAAAAACGTCAGTAGAACAAATAACAACTGTCATATTCCTTTGTTGGTTTAGTAATTTTCTTATGTAAAAAATGATGGATTTAAACAGGTTTGTATATAATTCATTTAATGCTGATAGATGCTAATACCATTCGTCTTATGTTAATACAACGATAAAATAATTGTCCCTGCAATAAATGCTATACTTCTGGGTATGTCTTGTGCTTCACACATTTCAATCATATATTGAAATAATCTACCCTTAGAATGATGTGAATAAAATGTATCAATTTGCCGGTTGATACGACTTTTTCGATCGAGCTTTTCCTTTCGTGACATTCTTGAAGAAAGAGGATTTTTGAAGATTGACGCCAGTTAACCACGAGTGAAAACTAATCTAAGTCTTTGTCATGTAGAAAAAAAATCGCAAGCAGATTAATCGGTATTGAGCAGTTGCTATATATACTATTGGGTATTTTATATTTGTCTTGTTTTCTTACAGTGAAATCAGTCAATTATATGACAGTCTGTCTTAGACTTATACATTTGAAAATCCATTCGAATTTCTCAACTCTCATTCATTATGTTGAAATGACAAATACAGGTTTCAATAACGTTTGTTATGATTTTTCTGTATACGTTCTTTAATAATGGCATTAGTATGAGGTTTAACCAATGCCTACACATTGCATTTTATAAAAAATAATGTTCAAAAAAGGGGTGAAAGATACCAGAGTGACAGTCAAACTCACAGATCGAAAATAAACGACATTGCTAAAAAGGGAAAAAAAACAAACAGACAAATAATAGTACACAATTTGTTAATAAACAAAATATTGTATTGGTTTTTTGTTTATTTTAAGAAAACAAATGTAAATTCTATAGGTCTGTCAATTGCTATATTTGGTTGTATTTTTTCGAATATCAAAAAGTAAAGCAATAGTTAATACCGAACTCCGAGGAAAATGAAAAACAATTTCTAAAGCATTTCACGGTCATATTGTTATATTTCAGCTGATAACTGTCAATGTGTCAATGGTGGTAAATGTGTGGCCATGGGTTATGAACTTATTTGTGACTGTATGAGACAATGGACCGGCACATTTTGTCAAGGTACATATTAAGTTACTTCAAGTCAACACAATAGTCATATGTTTATTATGAACATGGGCAATTAAGATGAAGTTATTTAAGATAAGAGGTATGTCGTTCATTTAATAATCACTTTTTGCAAACATTGATGATTATAATCATACAACTATGTACTCATAACTACAACGCAAACTGGTCATGTCAAGCTTATATGAAAAAGCAAGCTTGGAATGTATTTCCATTGAACCAGTAGATTTATGTTGTTCTAGTCAGATTTTAGAATATAAAATAGTTTTTATCTATGTAAAAAAATAAATGATAAAGAAGACATGCTATATACATTCAATGCGTATCGGCGATTTCCCAGTTAAATCTACATCCGAAACGTTCAAACCTTTAAATTTAAGAGGCAAAACATAAATTAGTAAAGGCAAACTTGATTTGGTTAAAATCAAATGATTACCAAACTAGTTACATTCGACAATCTGACAACCTTTCAATTGTGAATGTAAAATACATTCCAATTTATTGCCCAAAAGGAGAAAGACCAATCTTTCGTTTTGATGTGTGATTTTTTATTTAATTTTACACTTATACTTGATCAGAAAGTCAATGTTCCTCTTATGACTGTGGTTTTGGTGATTGTTATATCGAACCTGTGAATGGTACAGCTCAGTGTTTGTGTCCTTAAACATTGGAGGGTATATACATTTCTTTTTTTTTCTGAGAAAGGAAACGGAATTCATTTGACAGACTGATTTAAGCAGATTGCTTTCAATTTGCTATATTGCATAGAATATGATTAGTGTAATTGCATATAGGACAACAAAGGCTTAGGGAAATCTTAGGTAGCATCCAATCAATGTAACTAAATATTATGTTCATTTGCAAAAGTTATGACGATGTATATAATATTGTTTAGTATTGATATCCATACTTAAACTGTTTCATAAGTTAAGTATGCATGTTGTCAGTACAAGATATTTCGATGATTGCTTGCTTTCATAGATTATATACAACTGTATGCTATAACGTATACACAGAATTCTATATTGTATTTTCAGTTTAACCGCAAATATTGTCAACATATCAATGCATACTAATAGTACCAACTTTTTATGTTACAATAACAGATTGCCTGTTTGTAGGAATGAATAGTTCAATTATTTTTAGTTATCATTAGAAATGTTATCGAAATAAAGAAATGTTTTATAAAGTGTCACATCACATTTGTAGTTGACGAAATTTCAAATCATGACTTAGATAATAATCAAAAAACGATTTGATGATTAATAAATACTTTTAATTAAGACAATCGTTATATTTTACATAAATCAAATCAAATAGACAAAATCAGATGTTTAATTCAGAACATATTCAATAACGTATTCAATAACACATTTTTGTATTAACATTTTTTATCAATTAGTATATATTAATTATATTCTCAGCATTACAAAATGTTCATAAAAAAATCTTACACATTATATTATTCAGGGTCATTTATTGGTTGCATTGTAATCAATATGTTATAGCATATACAGTTTTTCTTTAATGAGATGTTTTAATGTAATTTAAACCCTATTTTAGAGTAACAGATATACGTATTGAAACTTATATTTTTTCTTATTATTTGCGTTGAGCATAGATAAATAATTGATTACACTGAATAAACAAATCACGGATATTTCAATTGCCTATAGCTAAAGTTGTATTATGATGCTAGTAAGACAAATATAAAAAAAAAATTAATGTATTATATTATTTTTTCTATGTACGTATGATCAAGAGAAAATAATCTAGATACAACATTAGCATGAGACGGTTATGATGTTTAGTGTAGTCCTTGAAATTAAGAACATGCCAAGGTAATACATTTAAACTTAATGATATCCTGAGATTTAATGAAAGAAGCTTTATCTTATTTTTTTGTGGGGGGTTAGTGCGATTCGTGTATTCCTTTAGAACTGTTAGCTGTAACTCGTACAATTTGCACAATTTTCACACGATTTGTATGCAACATCTTCTGTAGGCGATAAACATTATTATATCTTTACCCTGCACTCATTGCATGACTTTTAATTGACTCAATGTATTGTTTTGCCCACAATATTACACAAATGAAGGTTTAAATTACACGAAAACAGTCCTTGATACACCTTAATAGTACAAAGGGTTTAGATGAAGAGTATCAAAACATACAGACAATGGTCATGAAATAATTAAATAATATGGAGGCCAATTAGTATTCCATGTCATAGCTAATGCGTGTTGACAACTGATATTGGAATTGATAAGTATTCAAGCAAAGGGGAAGGTAGTGTTAATAAATCATACTTTTTTGGGATAAATTCAAGATATTACACATGTAAAATACTATTAATTTAGTTTTTGATGGTTGTTATAGTTCATGTTAGTACTGAATTACTGACTATTGAGTTGATGCTTACCTCTCAGACAGCAAATGTATCGCCTACGTGGTGTACAGATGAACAGAAACCAATGTTATGGGGAGTGCTCGGATCCCGCTAACATGTTTAACCCCGAAACATTCTGTATGTATGTGCCTATTCCAAGAGACTGTAATTCAGTGGTATCCGTTTATTTGTGCCTTTAATAGATGTTTTTCGTACATTTTTTGTACATAAATTAGGCCGTTAGTTTTCTCGTTTGAATTGTTTTACATTGTCATTTCGGCGCTTTTTAGCTGACTTTGCGGTATGGGCTTTGCTCATTGTTGAAGGTCGTACGGTGACTTATAGTTGTCACTTTGGCCTCTTGATGTGATTGTGTCATTGGCAATCATACCGCATCTTCTGTTTTATACGTTATACATTTCAATGCGTCCGTCGCATTTTGCTTGAATTACTTTCATCTGAGTCGCTTATAGCCAATTCAATGAAAGTCAAAGATTTGTAAAAACCGAAACAGTTGTCTCATTGGATATCATACTACATCTTCTTTTTTATATGAAACATTAAACATTGATTCTGAAAATGGAATCTGGCCCACCATTACTCCTTTCTTTTATGAAATAACTGAATCAGGTCTAAGGCGACAGTACAGTTTAAGACATCACTGCAAAAACTTACACTTCTTTCAAAGACTTAAATGACATCGACGCGACAGAGTTTTCAGGATCAAAATGTTCCAAAATAAAAAGAAGAGTTACTGTAATAATTCTGGTTTATCTGGAGCTATTCGTTATTGAACGTTACAATTATAAATGTTGCATAATTATATCCAGCCTCACCAGATCGATGGATGATTATTCAGTTATTAAAAAACCGTGTATAGTGTTGCTTTCAAACAAATATTTAACATTACTGAACTACTTGGAACAACACAAGAGATGTAACAATATACATATATTTCTTTTTCGCCTTGTTTTGAGTTCACGATTTTGAATAGTAAGTGATTTTGCTTTAACGTATCTTGATAGTTTTCTACAATTTTATTTTGTGGGTGCCAGTCTTCAGGAAAGATGCGAGGATAGACTACAGGCAAGAGTGAATGGTTGAGAAACATACTGTGGCAGCGTCGTATATAGAAAATAAAACAAAGGACATCGTCTTTAAATATGTAATCATTGACTTTAACATAGTATTTTCTGTATATAAAGTGATGTGTGTATTTTAATTCTAATGTTTTCAACTTAAGATGTTTTGTATATAAATGCTTGTGGCATGTAAATGCATCACGAATTGCATTTTTGTTTAAATTTCTGATTATTGAATAATAAAAAAAATATAAGTTTAGCTTTCTTTAAAACGAGTTATCCTTCACATAGAAGTACATAATTTTGTTTGTATGATGGTCTCATTGCTGTATTGTCGGTGAAGTTACTTAAGGAGGTAGACATGGGTTTAGGGAATAACTTAAACCCATCAGTAAGTGTGTGTCAAACATTGGCATAATAATAACATGGAACTGTTTCAATCTGTTTCATGTAAATGCTTGAAATACATTAATTGAACTTAACTTTTACAAACGCATAACTGATTAAAAGAGGCTTCTCTAGCCGTATTTGGCACAACCTTTTTCAACTGTTGATCCTCAGAGCTGTACAACTTTGTCCCCCTTTTTTTTTTTGACTTTCGAACTTTTATATCTGGGCGTCACTGGTAAGTCTTGTTTGGACGAGGCGCGTTTTTGACGTAATGCATTTTAAACCTGATGCCTTTTGTTATCTATTATTCATGTGTTTCTTTGCCTAATACGTTTTGCTATTTATTTGTATTGTAGTCCTGTATTATTATGTTATATTTAACAATGCCATCAAAGTGCGAGGTTTGGCATTCCACAAAACCAGGTTCAACCCACCATTTTTTTCTTTAAAAATGTCCTGTACCAAGTCAGGAAAATGGCCATTGTTATATCATAGTTCGTGTCTGTGTGTGTAACATTTTTACTCTGTGTTTCCGTTGTGTCGTTTGTTTTCTCCTACTTTTGAGATGAATTCATATTACTATAAGACGTGCCACGGTACTTTTCTATCCAAAATTCATGTATTTGGTTTTGATGTTATATTTGTTATTCTCATTGGATGTTGTCTAATGCTTAATCCGTTGCTGTGTATGTTACATTTTAATGTTGTGTCGTTGTTCTCCTCTAATATCTAATGCGTTTCCCTCAGTTTTAGTTTGTTACCCCGATATTGTTTGTTGTCCATAGATTGATGAGTTTGAACAGCAGTATACTACTGTTGCCATTATTTCTCCCGTAACCAAGGGCTAATTAGTTATCAAAGGTACCAGGATTATAATTTAGTACGCCAGACGCGAGTTTCGTCTACATAAAACTCATCAGTGACGCTCATATCAAAATATTTATAAAGCCTAACAAGTACAAAGTTGAAGATTTATTAACCCCTGCACATTCTAAAGGTATGACTTCAATATCAGCATTCGAAACCCTTTGTTTATTATCTTATCATTTATATTGGACTTTTAAAATTAACAAACGATTACTTAATTTCTGATACTACGGTGTTAGTCTATATCGTTCTTGATATTTTGTTTAATTTAGGTGATCAGGGGTTAATAAATTTTGTTATAGCTCACTAGCCCAGGGCCTATTGGTAGCAGGATTTTACTAGCCCTGTTGGAAGAACTGCTAGCCCAACAACACTGACCTGCTAGCCCTAGTATGCCTTACAAATTCAGAGTTTGCTGTAATAACAATGAATTCTATAAACTTACCAATTTTTATCCATTGCACAGTATACTTTTGCAAATTGGATATCCAAAACTTATGTTGGCAAAAAACATCCCATTAGCAGATACATTCAATTAATTGATAATTGAATATTCACTGAATATTCTGTAATAATAAGTTACTGCTATACATGGGTATATAAAAGGATTGGAGGGGGTTTTATCAGATACATCATCACGTCTGTTTAAAAGAATTATCAGCTGGTTAATTATGTAATGCTCATAACTGTTTTCAGTTTTAAAATTCTATTTATTAAAATAAATTAAATGACCTCAAATATTTATGTGAATAAATATCACCATCCATAGTTTTGGTCTTTTATAATTGTTTTATAAACGTATTACAGTAATGTTCGTATTTATATTTATCACACCTAGGTAAGCTAATTGTGTGCTATAAATAGATTACAACCTGAGCACAGTCTCTAAACTGAAATCGTATTTTGTTATAAATTTTATTTCTTTAAAAACCGAATTCATTTGAATATCAATGAAGATTATCATGATTGATGAAATTTTATTGCATCAAGTTTAAGTTTTCTGAAGAATGTTAAGGTTTAGGTCATGGTTTTGGAGGCTTCTTCACAGTATGTAAACAAAAACGAAATGGTGTCCATAACATGTGCACATGTTTCAAAAGTTATATCTGACAAAAGTCAGGTTTCTGCTGTGAAATGGGATTCACATTTATATTGCAATAAATTATTCAGAAGGAGGTACACTCAGGTTGCATAAGCAATGTACAATACTCCCTGTACTGACACATCGATATTGAATGTACTAGATCCACCCAGAGTGATTTGTTCTATTTTAAAACTTGTGCAAAATCAGTTCAAATCCGGCAATCCCGGATGACGGAGCCGAATCTGATTGGCTAAGATAGAAAAGTGATGAGGGGATTTTCCCCTTTCTATTTTAGAAACGCCAAGATTTTTTTATTACTAGTCCGTCGGGCATATTGTGTTACACGTTTTGGTTGCCCGAGGCCTAAATACTGTAGCCCCGGGCGTCGGGCTAGTGGATTTTTTAACCCTGAGTGATGTTATCAATTGATAAGTTACATATTGTTAACTTCCGCGCATAATCAGGGCAAATGTCAAGTTATCATCCCTAGCAATTCACATATGTTTACTGTAAAGGCTTTCTGATAATCCGTTTTACAAGCGTTCTAATCATTAACAAAAAAGAATGAAGACAAAATAGTTCAAGGTAAATTAAAAAAGGAAGAAAAACGTTGAGTTAATCAATAGACGGGATGATTGCAAAATAACAGTTATATTCTTGAGATTTTTCGAAATAGTGATATAGCAATTCTTACCACGAGTGTTACAATGTCCTGTAGTTTATAGTATCAATGATAGTAAATGGGGATTTTTGACGTTACACATTCACAACGACAGTTGTACTAATAAATTGACAGTTTGAGTTAATTGTTGGTTATCGATTTTTTAAATCCAATATCGTATGTTGATAATTCACTATTCAATGTCCCTTAACAATTAACCGTGAATGTTGAAATCATTATTAATGTTAACAGTCGAATGTTAAATTAGTTGACCAATGTTCAATGATGTACCACAATATTTCAGAGTTATACTTAGTATGCAGCATGTATGTTTTGTTCAAACATAATTGTCAATATAATGGTAATGTTTGTGACTGCCATAGACGAAAGTGGTTAAGATAGCTATACAATTAGGTTTAATCCACCATTTTCTACATACGGAAATGCCTGTACCATGATTACCAAGTTCGACATATGGCAGTAATTTTCAATACGTCTGATGTGTTTGACTTTTTGAATTTGTCATTTCATAAGGGATTTTCCGTTGTTATTTTCATTGAAGGTAGTTATGTTACTTTTTACTTCCTGCAAAGTAATTTTCTTTAAGATGTATTTCAGTAATCTAATATATGTATACTTGTAAAGCTATACAAAGCACTTAATGAATGCATTGTTTCTTTTTTTCGTGTAGGTTATTGTAATGCTATATATATATATATACACGGAAAGTAGATACCTGTTTGTTATTGAATTTTATCAGATAGAACATGTCGTACCAAGTCGTAATACATTTTCCTTATGATGCTCTTTAAGTAGAATATGTTGAATATGTACTTTACTAACACAGATAACGAGTGCATTGTGTGCATTAAATGTTACGCTAATGTAAACTTCAGTAATTTGATATAGTGAAGTTTGTAAATCAGTGAGGGCTACAAACGAAATGCTTTGTTTCTTTTTCTTGTCAATAATTACAATGCTACTAAACAAAAGTATATAAAAGAAGTTTTTAAACATTTTGAAACCTGTTTAAATTAGTTTAGCTTTACATCAACATGATCAATGTTAACTTAAGGTAGGAGTAATACTTTTAAAAAAAATATTTTGACAGTATGTAGGAAAACATAGCTTAACTTTAATACTTCTGAAATAAACCATACTCAACAAATCTGTATGTGATAAATACAATGATTTCAGGGTTATTTATTTATTTAGAAACTAAATATATTAAGACTAACGCTTTTGTAATGCACTCATATATATATATATATATATAAATGTTAATGAGTAGACACTATTAAAGTATTATATATATAAACGTTCGAAACAGGTCTGGTTTTCATAGACAAAACAATGTGCAGTTAAGGTCATGCATACTTAACCTTATTTTACATTTCAGAATAAAATATATTTCATGATAATTCTCTATTTTCAGCGACGTAACACATTCAAATTGACAGTGAAAATGATTTTTCTCCTCTTTCTTCTTGTGATCAGTACTAGATTGGTTAAAGGATCATGCCCATCGAATTGTTCTTGTCGTAACGATGCATCAGGCACTTTTTTAAACTGTAATTCAAAATTATTACTCCATATTCCTAACCTTCCTGGTGACACTTATGAACTGTAAGTACAAACATTTTATTGTATGTTTTTAATTTCACTTTCTTTTGGATCATCTTTATAATACTCACATATCGAGTAAATGGCTTCAGCCAAAGTAAAAATATTGGAAGAAGTCGGAAAATATTAAACCAAAGACGATTTGCAAAGAGCAATGACATATTTTTTTTGTTATTTGTTGAACGAATGAACATATATCAAAGGTACATTCAAAGTCGATACGACTGACAACACAATGGCTGCAAATAAGGAAGAAATGTACAGACAAAAACATAAAATATGAAAATAAATACTGAGCAACACGAACTTCGTCAAAAATGGCGGTGATCTTAGGTACTGCTGAATGGTAAACATATCCATCTGGCACCCGTCATGTTGCTCATGTTAAAACAAAGCCGGTTATAAAAAAGTCCTGTTTTGGTAGGTCACATTCGGAGGGAAAAGGGACGGGATTATAGCGACGATTGGAACATATCCACTGTCATCTGTAAATCTGGTATATATTTTAACGGTTTATCACTTCGTGATGGTGTCCATGAAGATTTACGAAATGATGATTTCAACTTTACTAATAGGAAAAATTTGTTAGAATACCTTAAACGATTATTAATCACTCTTGTAACTAAGGTTTGATTATTCTGATTTGAACAAATGCGTATTATGCCTACCAAAGATGTTTCAATATCAGAATTTAAAACTTGTCGATGATGCTGATATGTAAATCCCCTTTAACATGTTTATCTGCATAGATCGCCATAACAAATGACAGTCTAGCAAAAATAATTGCGAGAACATTTGTAACAATAAACATAATGCAACGTTATTTCTTTAAATAAAACACGAGCATAGCATCGTATGCAACGCTTAAACATTTTAAAGATATCATAAGAAATTGAACTAAAAATGTACATGCCTTGTTACTTTTTACAAAACCCTCTCCATACTTAATGTGATGGACATTGATCTATCCAATATTTAGAATATCTCTTATTTACGTTTTATGACATCAATGCAACTTACAAATTCAAGTAAAAACAAACCTCATTATAATTTGACAAAAAGATTCCAGACAAGATTTAAATCGTCTAGTACACCATGTTTTTATTATAATGAATGACTGTTTATACAATATTTAACGTGTTGAACTTCAATGATCATGTTCAAATGTCTTCAATGATCATGTTAAAATGTATGCCTGAGTGATATTGCTGATTCGATGATTACTTTTTATTTTATCTTTTATCTAGAAATCTCGCTCAGAACAGAATAACATATATAAATGTACAGTTTTGTAAAGAGATGCCACAGTTGCAATATCTGTATGTTCATACTTTTTGCTTTTCTTTAATTTTAATGTGAGTGTTGCCACAGTAAAAACATAAGTATGCAATGTATCAATACCTCTAAGGTATTAAAATATGCAGAACGTTCTGTATTCAGTATTTAAATCGATCAAAGTTAACTATTTGAAATGGAGGAAAGGTATTGCCTCTAAAAAAAATGTGTACTAAAGAAGGGAAAAAACGAAATGTTCATACAACATCTTTTCTATACCTATTTGTCACTTAAATGCATTTTAAAATTACATATTGAAGCTTAATAAACAAACAATTAATTTGTAAATGCAATTTATTTATCAAAATATAGTGAATAGTATGTTATCTTTGTAAGGGTATGTTATATTTCAACTGTTTTGTTGTATAAGATTCAATGTTATACAAGACTAATTTCGATGTAACAAACCATTATCTGTAGGATATAGTCACTTTCCTGAGATTTTTTTTAATTTAACTATTTTATTCTACATAAGCTACATCCACTACAATGAGATTTCTGAAATTCCAGTAAACACATTTGTAGAGTGTGGTCTTCTGAAAACAATGTAAGTATATCTATTATATATTCGTAATGACATAATCCTAAAATAGAATAAAAAACCCACACACACATAGATGTTATAATTCAAATTCAAAAAGGAACAGACATGCGTCCTAGCACAAGTCAAACACGATCTGACAGGACATATGGCGGTGGTATGATTGTCAATGAGACAACTGTCCACAAGAGGCCAAAATGACACAGACATTAACAACTATAGGTCACCGTACGGCCTTCAACAATGAACAAAGCTCATACTGCATAGTAATATATAAAAGGCCCCGATATGACAATGTAAAACAATCCAAACGAGAAAACGACGGCCTTATTTATATAAAAAATGAACAAAAAACAAAAATGTAACACATAAATAAACGACAACCACTGAATTTCACGCTCCTGACTTGGGACAGCCACATACATAAATAATGTGACAGGGTTAAACACATTAGCGGGATCACAACCCTCCCCCTAACCTTAGACAGTGGTATAACAGAACAACATCAGAACGAACTATAAAAATCAGTTGAAAAAGGCGTAACTCATCAAATGAAAAAAGTACAATTGGACGTGGCCGGGTACTTCTACATTTCGACACCAAGAAAACACTAGGAACAGATCTGAGAGTACCCGCAGTTATCTGACAGCAAGTTCAAAGGCACTAACAACTATTAAAAAAATCATGCATCTAAAACTAAACTAGCAATCAGTACACATCAAACGTCTAATGAATTTAGTGTACAAAATATTTGTCATTCTTTTTTTAACATAAATCAGACCATTATCTTTTTTCATGTTTTTCTATTTTGAATTTTTTAACATTTGTCATTTAGGGCTCATTTATAGCTAACAAGATATAAGTTATGCTCATTGTTTTTTACAAAACCTATATGAGTGTTAACCGTTAGACAAATACAAGGTTTTAGAAATGAAAAAGTATGATGTTTAGATATTTTATAAAATCATGTATTTATTTCAGAAACCTTAAAGAAAACGAACACCAGTTGCTGGAATTTGTTTCCATCAACACCATCTTTTTGTCTCTTATTCAACTACCTGCATTTCTTTATAACGACGCATAATCATTTTATACTTCAGATACCTTCATCACAACAAAATACGGTCAATAGAGAGTAACACGTTTGTTTATATGGCAAACTTGAATAATCTGTAAGTCTTAGTGTTATTATTCTGTTTTGTTTTTCTTAAACATTAATTGACCTTTCGGCTAACTCATATCTCAAATATTGATACATTAAGATCATAGTTATAATTTTCTTAATACTGTACCTACTTTTCAAACGTTAAGGTTTGAAGGTAAATCAATTAAGCTATTTATTGATATAAATGTAATTTATTAAATGCAGACGTAACTAGCACTAGGTCACTGTCATTATATGTGTTACAGCATGGTATATACTGGAGACACACAGATGCTTTGAAGATTTAATATACCTGTGTACCAATTGAATCTTGTGTATAAACTGCGAAGTCCTGATGTCAACGAATATTTATTCCATATAACAGGCGTCCCTTTGATCTCTTTATTTTAGACATTGCATTATAAAATATCAGTAATGAAACAAAACGTCCATAACAACAACTCCTTATACATAACACTAACACAATATCAATACTGGCGTAGTATTCGTACTGGAAGGCGTTAGAAGTGTATTAGTTTGTGTTTCTGTATTATCACTGGGTCAGTATTTTAGGCAGGTTTCCCGTAGATCATTTTCTTTGTTCGCCTACTCTTTCGCCAACATAATATTTTATCTCGCCACAGTGACTATCAATTGTTATCGCAATGTAACATTTACATGTTTTTGTTTAGAACTTATATTCATTCTTTGGAACTATATAAATCAGTGTGTAGCAATCTTTTTTTATGTATTATAATTCTGTATATCGGTTTTGTGTTCTATATTATAAAAAATTATCTTCCTATTAGAATAAAAATGTCGTGATCTTTTTTATATGATTTGTAAAATTTGACTTTTGGGAGCATCTTCTAATATTTTATTTAATACTCTAATTAAGGGACACAGAGTGTATGAACCGTAATTGAAAAAAATATAGTTATCTTTTCCAAACCATTCATTAAAGTAAAAGTTGTTACGTAAACTATGCTTAATGGAGGTGCGCCGCTTAAAAGATCGTGACTTCAAATCAATTATTTTTATATTTGTAAACACAATCCTTTATATGACATATGTCACAATCTTACCACACATTGTTGTTAAGCAGTGCAAATAACACCTTTGGTAATTAGTTCATTGTTTGCTGACTGCTATCAAATGAAATCAGCTGATTATTGATTTTCTGAAAAAATTGATACGCATGACCAGTCTAAATACTGATTTTCTTTTCTGGGAAAAAGTACTTGAAACTTGAAACAAATAAACTAGATGAACACAGTCTTTTCTGTCGCCTATTTTTTCGCAAGTAATGCAGATTATCACTTATGATTAAAACTATAAACTATGTGTATTACTAAATGATGCTGAATAAGTGGTTGTTCTCGTAATAATCCAATCTAATAAATAAAAGGTAAATTCACAAAAAAACTAAACTCCGAGGAAAATTCAAAGCGGAAAGTCTCTAATCAAATGGCAAACTCAATTGATAAAACACATCAAACGAATGAATAACAACTGTCATATTCCTGACTTAATACAGGCATTTTCAAATGTGAACAAAAAGTGGATTATATGACAGTCGTATCAAATTCCATTATATTTACAACGATACGTGAACAATAAAAACATTGTAGGCAACATTGATAAAATACGTGTAGTATTTTCACAGCTGTAATTCTATAATGGTTTTGTTATTTAAAGGATTGATATAGTCAACTTATGTAATATTCTCATTTAAGATATCTACATAACAATGAAATATCTACAATAGAACAGTTCAGTTTTACAAATCTCCCTAGTCTTCGATATTTGTGAGTACCATTGCATTATTTATTCAGATATCAATCAACGCATTATCTATATATCTAACGATAAAACATTATACATCTGAAAAACAGCGCTTAAGTATAATAATACATTGTTGTAATTAAATATAGGTCATTACAATGCCGTTTTAACAATAATCAAATGCATACCGTAAAGAAACGCATTAAATGCCTTAGCTTGAAAAAAAAATCAGAAACATTTAAAACGAGAGTAAGAATTGCAATATTAATACCTCACCACTTAAAAATGATAAAAAAAAAAGAAAAGTAATTCATTGCGCTATTGTAATCAAATTGATCCACCAAAAGTACTCGGTAAATATAGCATCGATGATTATTGAAACTTTTACAAAATGCAGTACATACATAAATATACCATGTTTACATTACACATGGTTCAAAATCGTAGATAGCTGTAATGTTTAGTTCCTGAAAAAAAAGAAAACGTGTAAGAATTTTAAAATACACAAGGAGTTTATGTACGATGCATCATCAATTAGTAATTTCAACCGAGCAAACATGCGTATTAATGTAGTTTTACGAATTCAGATTCTGTACATGCAAATTGTATACGAAAGTTGCGACGAGATACTGTTCAATATAATAAAACCTCTCCTTTAGAATTTTGAAAGCAATATTTATATGCTGCACTTTCTGAAATCGAAATAACTGATTCCCAATGTTATCAACAGATGCACTTATCAGAGAACGCACTAATGTGTGAGTTCACAGTATCAATATTGCAAGTAATGAATCTCCTTTATCATTTGTTTATCAATATAACATACTATACTTATAATGAAAACTGATTCAATAAACTTAGGAGCTGTACAAGTGTTTGCTCATAGTCAAAATAAAGAAAAAAACATGATAACAATACTGTTTAGAACTTTCCACAGTTTATTTTGTTATGTTTCAATTATCAACATTTGTTGTATTTGCATACAAACATGATTAACAGTTGCGGCTAAATTTGATAATTATTGAATTTCAATTTTCCACTTTTGAAAGGGTAACTTTCATGATTTTCGTATAAGAGTAATGTTCTCTATTAAAACAGACGTACACTTGATTGTAGATTAATAGGTAATTTTTGGATCATATTTTTAAATGTGTCACAGTGTGTGTATGTTGCTGTCCTGTAACACAGATGTCCAATGTAACATGTTTAACTCGGTCACATTCTGTTTGTGCGTGTACCAAGTCCGGAGCCAGAAATTCCATGGCTGGTGTTGATTATGCTGTCTAATATGGTTTTCATAAATTAATTTGTATAAATTAAGCTGTTGAATTTCCGTTTACATTGTTTCACATTTTTATATCGGGCCTTTTTTATCTGACTACTGTATTTCTCATAGTTGAAGGCCGTGCAGTGACATATAATTATATGCATCGTTTGGACTCTGGTTGATAGTTATCGTATTGACTATCACATTACAGCGGGTGCTGAAATTCTTTTACATCAACACTCTGGTGTTTGATAAATTAGTCAAGTGCCAGCATATTGTCAAAGTGAAGCAGAATTATTGTATGTATTGTAGATATATTTATTACAACAAGATAATATCACTAAAGAGTAACACGTTCACCAACATGACAAACTTGTATGAACTGTAAGTAATGATATACATGGTTAATTATTTAGTTGTGTTTTTCTTAAACTTGTGTTTCTTTTATAAGTTACTTTTATATCAAAACTAAAATATAAAGGGCGTAGTATATTAAAAAAAGCTCCTAATGATTTTTAATATCTCAAGAATCAACACATCATAGATACAAGGGTCACAGTTTGTCTGTCAGTTTGGTTGTCTACAAAAGACTCATCAGTCACGCTCGAATCAAATATAGTTTTAAAAAAGCCACCCTACGTAAGAAATTAAAGAGCATTGGGGTTCCACAATTCCGAAAGGTTTTGCCAGATACATGGTTTTAAATTTCAATTCCTGCTCGTTGCTGATGAAAATACATCGACGATCGCGATACGAACGAACGGACTCATCAAAAGGTATTTAATATTTAAAATCTTCCAAAAGTTAAAGTAAAGATGACTATCACCGCCTATCATCAACTTTGAATACTACAAACAACAACTTATGGAGTACCGAAATAACAACATCTGAACTGTCATAATGATTTTAGCGCAGTTGATAAACCTTAACACTGTCAACGGACATCTTAATGAGCAACCACACTTGCACTATCACAAAAGGTTGTCTGTCAGTAAGCAACATTATTGTATCTGTATAATATCTGCTAAAAATAATGATATTCATTCAAGAGAAGATTTGTCAATTTTGCGACGATTATTTTCAATACTAACTTATAATTACATTTATATCATTATTTGTCATTTTCGTGTTTAGTCGCAACAATTAGTAAGGATCCGTCAAAACGAATATTGTACTGTCCCGATAGTATATTTGGCTCAGTAATCGGTGATTTGGCACTAGTACAAATTTAATGCTAACATTGGTGTACTGTTAGTCCCGAGGTTATTATTTTACTAGATAGGTAATATGTGCTTCTGTACAAGAACTTCGTAAATACCAATATTGGTGTAATTTTACTATTCATGGGTATGCTTGCTCATTCTTCGGTGCTTCTATACTAGCACTTGGTCGATACAAGTACTGGTCCACGGTAAGTTATCGCGAGTATTTATTGCTCTAAAGTAGGTGTTTTGTACCTGCACGGGGTCAATGTTAGTACTGGTGTACTAATAGTTCCCAAAAATATCTATACATCAGTGTATGAAGGCTTGGTACTATTACTTTGCCAATACTAATACTGTCGTAGCTCAGTAGTCAATACTGGTATATCGTTAGTACCCAAAGGGTGTTATTTGTGCAGTATTTGAACGACGTTCTCAATTGGTAAATAAAGATGGCAAAGTTTGTAGATTCAGGACATTTTAGAGCTTGATACATTGTACAATTAAGGGACAGCTGTCTTTTGTTGAATACTGTGTGCTGCCCTCTATATTACTTTGATTAGTTGTGTGGTTGAGACATACAAATACACCACTCGTTATTAATATTGAAGGAATTACTTTAATATTTTTTTCTGTTTATAAAGAAATAAGATAAACAAAATGTGGGGCATACTGAATAACGCGCGTAGCTGGTTATTTAACAGTGTGCACCACATTTTTTATGACTTTAATTTTAATTATTATTTCCATTTTTAACCGGAGTAGACCATACAAAAAGGTTGATGACGTCAAGGTCATATGAGTAAATTGTGTTATTTGGGCTGATAAACGAGGCAACGTCAACCAATCAGAAGACGCGTTACATAAAAAATTAAATTATTATTATTTAACTTCGTTTTATATTATTCTATAGTCACATTATATTCATCAAGGCCTACAATTTGTAGTTATTTAAAATGATGTCATATTCTGCAGATTTTTTTCTGTTTTTTTTGCTCTTTTTAGATATATGCATAACAATGAAATATCTGCTATAGAACCGTTCCCTTTTGTGAATCTTCCAAGTCTTTACTACTTGTAAGTACCTGCATATTATTTTTTCAAGTTTCAATCAATGTATTATTTAAAGCTAAAACATCGGAAATATAAAAAAGACGTACATTCTGACAACGAATGCATGTTTTTTAATATTATTTGATTTTGAACACTGAGCAAAACATATACCACAAAGAAAGCGATAAGTGAACCAAAAGCCCTTATATTACTGTACAAAATCTGACATTAAACAAGAGATAAAACGTTGACACAATTTGCTAATTTTCGAGGGAAAACAGTGAATTCCTAGCAAGAATTTGATGAACGAAACATCGAAATACACATACTAAAGTGGTCACTACAACAGATAAAACAGTGTAGACATAATAATTTCTGCACACTTATTATTATAAAAAGAATTTAAATATGGCAAATAATGATCAAGTTAAAGTCCACTCTGAGACATCGTTGAAAGAGACTTATTGTACGGAAACATCTGGTAAATTGCATGTTGTTTTGTTATTTATGATTGAACACTTATCAAATCATGTATTATATGAAAAACGAAACGAACACTTCTTGTTTTTTAGCTGTGACAATATGTAAATACTCGTTTCCAATGGTAATTCATTCAAAAGTCGAAATAGACTTTGACTACATTTTGATAGTGTAAAACATTGCATTCAATATCAGTGATTTTCAGTATTTTCTATAAATAAAGGCAACAGTAGTATACCACTGTTCGAATTTGATAAATCGTTTGAGAAGAAAAGAAATCCGACTTACCAACCCAAACTGAGATAACATCTCAAATACAAGATAAGAACCACGACAGAACATAAACACAGCACTAAAATGTAACACATACATAAACCAACTTTAACATAACGATGACCATTTTCCTGACTTGGTACAGGACATTTTAATACAAAAAAGGGTGGGTTGAACCTGGTTTTGTGATGTGTGCATGTTGATTAAAACTTAATCTCTAGGATAACATCGTGTACACATTCTTTACGCAAACATTATATTAATGGTGTTGCAGGTACAGCAGGAGAACTCATTATTCGTCCTATTGTAAATCAAGCAATTGTATAAGTCTGTTTAACTTTCAAATTGTCTTTTTTCTTGATAGGAAAGATTTGAATATCGGTAAGATTGTTGTGTAGGTAGCGATAAGTATCTGGTGTTTCTAACTGCCAGCATTACACTATATTTCAATGCACGTTTGTTTTCTGTTTTTGTAGATATCTTCAAAACAACTTTATACAGTCTTTAGAAAGTAATACGTTTGTCAACATGACGAACTTGTATGAACTGTAAGTTGTGATATAAGTATGGTGTTTTGCTTATGAAAACCGAATTTTTCAAATAAAACATAAAAAATATTAAGATTTAAGTGTATGTTAATTTTAGATATTGGATGAAATAAATACAGTTCAATTTAGTATAAACTAGCATGAATTTAAACTATACAGAGCTTGACATGCATGTTCTAAAAAGATACATGTCTGTTGCGAAAGTTTTGCCGTTCTATGTATCCATTTTGATTTATTTTTGTAAGATGCTTATTGAAGTTGATTCCTCTTTACTTTTCCTTTATAGTTGTAAAATTATGAAACTAATATGAATCAAACAAAAATCGAAATTTACGATTTGTAAGTTTCACAATAAACGCAAAAACACAATATTCAAGAACGTGATCTTTCTTTGTTTGAGTCAACACTTGGCTGTAAAAACTTACCTTTCTGTTTAATTTGTTTTCATAAGAAAATGTTTTTACTAGATGTAGTAAGTTGCAGGGGCGATTTTGATTTATATCTTATATAAACACATATAATATTCATGTTACAGAGACTTAAGTGGGAACAATATCAGCCATATTGAAGAACATGCTTTTTGGAACTTAACTTCTTTGTCTGCATTGTAAGTTTATAATTAGTATTGACGAATAAAGTACACACATACATGATATATGCATTAAAACTATAAATACATGAAGCTAGAAGACAACTGTTGTTTTGTGTACTAGATATGTATATTATGTTTGAAATTAGAATTGTTAGTTGACAAAGAACGTGTTGCAATTAAATATGTTGAGTATTGTCATCGTTTTATTTGTTTTATTCTGTCATTGTTTTTTTCTTCTAAGGCAAAGAACATTTTCCTTCATAGATGTTAGATTGTTATATTTTACAGTATTTTGCGCATGAATTCGTTACCATTTTGCTCAGTTATAAATTCTATTTAAGGGAGTCAGTATACTTTTCTTTTGTTATATTCCTAACAGTTCTAGCTAGAACAGTTTTAAAGTTCTAGAACAGTTCTAACCTCTATTTATTATACGTTCTACGACGGAACTATCAAAACACTTTTAGAAGTAGAACATTTCTAAATGACAGGTGTGAGATAAAACGTATGCATTAATGTAAAATGGACATTGAGCTCGAATTTGCCATGTGAGCTATAATTAAGGGCATACGATACAGTTACACGAGGGGTAATGACGTTGCTAACGTAAATTGCTATTTTCGCGACGTCAATTTATGACGTATCGGCAAAAGACGCAGCTTTTGGCTGATTTTTATCATTCAAACATATTTAACTTGAAAACGAGTTCATGCACCCCTCTTTTTTTAAAATAACATTTGGTTTGAATACGCGAGAAGATTGCGTGGGCCAATTTTTATTTTATGGCAACGTATATAGTGCAATTGGTTTTTTTTTTAATTTGATAAATATACAGCTAAAAATTATGTTTTTTTTTCTACATTCATGAACTTTTGAAATTTCTTAATAAAAAATGTATGAATTTTTAGGATACTTACATAGTAAAGACATTACAATTTATTTAACAAAAAACGATTTGGGTTTATCTTTTAAAAAAAGTTATGTCTTTCTTTCAAAAGGGAAAATACGGCCACAAATACGAGTTTTAAGCAAATAAACAAAATGTCGACATCATTTTACTCAAAGAGTAGCACATGAAGGGATATTTTTTTATTACATATTTGATTTTATTAGGTAAAAACTAGTCTATATGGAAATGTTTATCAAAATGTAAATACGGGATCAAAACTGTATCGTATGCCCTTAAGATACAAATGATAAAAGAGTAAAATTAGCAAAAAATTCAATGTTAAATTTTAGTTATTTTTTGATGCATGTAATACGGTCATCAATTCATTAGTTACTTGCGTTTCAAATTCTTAAGCAGTAACAATGCATATCAATTGAAAGTAACATGTTCAAGAATATTTTATGTTTGAAATAAGGTAGATGAAATTAAATGTAAGATACAAGCATAAAAAGAAAGATCAACGATTACTTAAAAAATGACAACGCCATAATGAAGCCTAAAAGCGATTACAAACAAACAACAGTATACACAACATACCATACACTGTCGTATCGTGTTCAGACATTAACAATTCAGTAAATATATCACATTTACGGAGTTTGATCAACATATGAACATATGAACATTGTTTTACTGTAGAAAATAACCCTAAAATATCAATTTTACAATCCTTTTGTGTTGATATATTATAATATTGTACATACAGGCATGTCAATTGGAAATAATACATGAACATGCATATATGTTTTCCATAGTTGAATAAAGACATACATATTTTCCGAGTGTTAGCAATTGCAAATTATTATCAAAATTTTAAAGAATACGTTTATCTGTTTTCAGTGGTGTAATGAAATATTTCCTGTTCTAGTAATTTTAATAACAAAGTCAAGATTTAACAGAAATCTGTTTTTGCAATGATTAAGTTATGTCGAATTGCTCTTTTGATGCGTAAGGGAAAATAGCAATACATTCATCGTTTTGTAAAATATCACATGGTTGAATTCGGCATTTTTTTTATTTTAGACACCTCACATCGAATCCAATCAACTGTGACTGTAGCATTTATCCATTTTGGTCATGGTTAGTTGAAAGAGCATTAATTGGAACAAGTGCTAAATGCAACGACGGAAGATTTGTGATATCATTGCGATCCTCTGCGCTTGAAAAATGTAATCGTAAGTTCTACCAATAGATATGATCCTTTTAAAATATTACGGTACGTTCGTCATTTCTAGTATAAGTGTGAGTCATTTTTTTGTTAAGCGGCAAAATCAACTGAACTTTTAAACAATAAGCGCTGTGAATAAATAAGGAAACAATTACTTCTATGGAATGTTGTTTCGTTGTCTTTTAAAAACATTCCAAAATATAATTAAAAGGACAATTACTCTTAATCAGTACAGTACATTTCGACAAACTCGTTGGCTAGGTTTTACTTTTTATAATTAGGTCTAAGACAATAACAATCAAAACCAAGGAGTAAACAAAGACTCACAAAACCAAAGGACATTTACATTAACAGCTATAAATAATAATTAAGAAACAACACGAACTCCACTAAAAACCGGGAGTGAAATCAGGTGCTCCGGAAGGGTAAGCATTTCCTGCACCGTATACGGCACGTGTCGTGTTATTTCTTTGTTCAGTTCGGTAATGACGGAAGGATATAGACTGAGGAAGAATATCAGATAATATTTCTGACACACTTTTATCATAATTGCCAATCGTCACATGATGGCGGCAGTAATATTTCTTGAGTGATGACCTTAATTTGATTGATTCACAGCCCTGTCTTAGCAACTTTTGAGAAAGTAGTATTATTCATTCAACAAAATCAACGTACTTTGAGCTAGCTCTAGAGTAGCATATCAATTGAGACACATATATCCCATATGATGGTGCCGCTGGTATTTTGCTACATAGAAATGGAAATTTACTATAGGAAAAATAAAATCATCGCTTTTGTTTTAAATTTTGGTTTTCAATCTACCATCAATAGTCATTTCGAAAAAAAGGTCTAAATATGAAGAAGATTTATCTGTGTCGGTAGTATCTTTAATTTGAAGTTCACTTGGATATATTACATGTAAGGGATCACTGAATCTATGATTATTAAGAGGCAGTATATCATCATTATACCGAAAGGTGAAATTAAAAGACTTGGCTAATTTCTTTTCCCCTTTCTGTACGAGCCCTTGGATAAATTCTGCTTCATAGGAATATAAAAAAAAAACTGCAAGTAGAGGAGCGCAATTGGTACATTTGTACCCATGTGGATTCCAATAGTCTGTTGGAGGATCAAACCTCTAAATTCAACAAATATGTTGTCAATTAAAAACTTCAGCATGGCAGTGATATCCTCGTCACTATATTTGTTCATTGATTCTGTATGATTTTTCTAAAAGTAAGTTGAATCCCACCCCAAAACTAGATATTTAAAAAGTATTTTGCTGCCTAAAACGTTTGAATGATAATTGATAAATATGTAAACATTGTTGTACTTATCTAATATAAGTTTTCTGTTAAACAACTTAATTTGGTCTTCAGAGTGGTTCATGACACATCTTGTCATACTAACACAAGCATTTTATCAGTTTTCAAAGCCGAGCCTCATAGTTAATATGAAAATACCTACTATAGGGATGTGTGAATGAGATTGTAATACTATAGGAAACATATGTCGTAAGTGTACATACTATAAACGTATGTTTTATATTGCAATTGTACCTGGAAAAAAAAACGATTCAAGTTAAAAACTATTTTGTATTATTGTTTTGCCCCGCCTACGGCAGTAGAGAGTCATTATGTGTTCTGGTCTGTACGTCCGTCCGTCTGTCCGTCCAACTGTGCGTCCGTTCGCCATGATTCAAGTTAAAGTTTTTGGTCAAGGTAGTTTTTGATCTTACTGCACATGTTCCCCATGATATGATCTTTTTAATTTAAATCCCAAAGTTTGGACCCCAATTTCATGGTCCATTGAACATAGAAAGTGAGAGTGCGAAGTTCAGATTAAAGTTTTTGGTCAAGGTAGTCTTTGATGAAGTTAAAGTCCAATCAACTTGAAACTATATACACATGTTGCCCATGATATGATTTTTCTAATTTAAATGCCAAAGTTGTAGGTCCAGTAAGGGCCGATTGTGGCCTCAAATTTCAGGTTCATCTAACGAACGATTTTGGGCACTTTTTAAACACTAAAGTGTTTATTTCAATTGATTCAATTAGATTAGGTGAAATATTTTAACTGATTTAGTCATTACAAACGCTCCGATTTAAGCTTGAATATGAAAAATCTATCAAATATGCAAAAAAACGTCACTTTTCAGATGGTTTTTGTCAAAAATGAAAGTGGCTGCATCCGTGTTTATCCTGAACCTGTATATATTTTATGTATAATCATCAAATACAATTTGCATTTCCATATTATGAACGAACACGAATGTGGCCACTTTGATTTAAGACGAAACCCGTCTAAAATTTAGCTGAAATGCTTCAATTGTGAAGATTTCAGTAATTTAGCATGACTTAATGATGCTAGTACCCGATATATGGGCATTGTATTGTCAAAAGCAGCCCAAAGTTTATGTAGCAGAAGCATTCTACTTTCCAGTAGATATCTAAAAGAATTCATTTTCACAATTTGAAAAACTGCTATAGTTTGGGGCCAAAAAGGGGTCTTACTGAACCTAGTCCTTAGAATTTTGATCCCCATTTCACGGTCCAGTGAACATGGAAAACGATAGTGCGAGTGGGGCATCCGTGTACTATGGACACATTCTTTAGATCATTGATTTCATGATTTAAATCATATTGGTTGTATTTAGAGAACGCATTTTCAACACACAATCGTAATGTACTGTACTTACTTAATTAACACGTGTGCCACATGTGGTGTATGATCTGCTATTCCTCCGAACACATAACTTAATATTTTGAGTTGAATAGCTCATCATTTAATGTTATATGCTCTATTACATACATTATATAAACTGTTCTGTTCGAAGTCATTTATTTTTTATTTTCTTGACATGACGCTCTAAGCTTTGTTTTGGATTGATAAGAATGATTTTTTCTTCAAATTTTGTATCCGATCTCACATGTTATATAACTAATGCCAGTAAATGTTCATGACACAACTATAAGCATACTAATAGGATATTGATTGGAAAAAAGAGTGGCTTCTGCAATTGTTAAATCATTATGTATACTGTTTCCTTTTAGCTGATAATTGCAAATGTTTCAATGGTGGGACATGTGTGACAAAGGAAACTGGACTAGTAATTTGTGACTGCATTGGACAATGGACCGGCGAGTTTTGTCAGGGTGCATATTATATTATGTTAATGGCAACAAAATTAAACATACAAATGTATTGATAATAGTTTAAATGTTATCATGGAAATTAACAATATAGTTAACTGATATAAGAGGTCTGAGGTTCATTTGACGATAAGTGCATATTCACAATGTAATAGTCCATTCCGTAATAAAGAAATTGGCTACGTAATGCCAGCGTCACACATTAGCGTATACTCCTGCGTGCATCAAACGTACATAGAAGATTGACAAAGTCGATATATGTTAATTGCACGCAAGAGGAACGCTTAGCAATCGTTCAACGCACGTTCATAAGTTTGAAGTACGTCGAAATACAAAGGTATACGCTTGCTGAACACTATAATTAGATAAAATTTGTATGCAGCATAAACATGTTCATCCAGTTCAAGCCTGTGTTTAGCGTATACCTGAACGTTACGCGCACGTAATAAATTAAATACGCTACAAGCGCGTTGAAAACGCTATAGATAAGTTTGAGACACGTACAGGACACGTTGTATACGCTTCAAGATCGTTCGACTTAAACTTAAACTATGCTGGTCTGTTTGTAACAAATGCCCCATTAATAGGTACATAAGTGCAGACAGAAGTGCAGACCATGTTAATCAAAATGGAAATACCAAGAATTGCACACGTTGACGTAAGGTTATACGTCTTTTATTGAAACCGTAGTGTCTTACTCATTTATAAATCTATGCGTCCTGAGAACGAAAATGTTTATGCAAATGCTTGAAAAAATTACTCACGATATGGGTTTTAGGAACACTCAGCATACAACAAACCGGGTGGTGAGAAACACTCTTGGAATTTGGGGTATAATCTATCACTAATACATATAAACTAAACTGTCCTTGTCAGAAATGGAAAATACAAACGAGTCGAATAATCGCCAAAATACTAGTTTTCTATTTATCTTAAATTTTCAACGAATCACATTAATTTATATTAAATACAAACACAATATATCATATTGCTTATACGGTCATTCGCTATATGCTACATACCGTTGAACGTAACTGGTTTTGACGTAAGTGGATATCAAGGGTCAAATTATTCATAGCACAATAAGAAATCGACTAACTCACAGCATCTGTATATTTGAATTATCTAACGAGCATTGCAATTCACGTATACACTTTTATGTTATTCACTTATGCTTGAACAGATAGTCAGTGTATCTCCCATAACTGTGGATTTGGTGATTGCTTTATTGAACCAATGAATGGCACAGCTCAGTGTGTGTTTGACGATACGTATATTAACAATTGTCCAGGTTAGTTGTCATATGTTTATTTCGAAAAAATATATTTAATGTTTAAAATGAAAACATAGTTTTCTTAGAGATAAGAGGGTGAACAAATATTTTCCTTGTGAAAAAAAACCAATTTAATTACAAGATTAAAAGATGATTGTTTCATTTAACATTATTTAGTTAATTTATCTATTATTTAATTATCTAACTGTATAATGACGGAATTATGCATGTTGTCAGTACAAGGTATTTATAGCATCGCTTTTAATTATATTTTTGATATGCATGTATGTGCTTTTATAGATACACTAAAATCTCTTGTGTTCAGTTTAATCCGCATGTGACACTTCTTAACATAGCAATGCATACTAACAGTATCAATTTGTTCATGCTTGAAAAACAAATGTTTTATGTTTGTATGCATGTATTTGTCATTTAGTATTTGATATCAGAAAAAAATTGAAAAGTCGTTATGTCATATGTGTGGAGTCAAATATATATATTTACTGTTTATTTAACCTGTATTTATTGTAATTATACATTGGTTTTACACGATATATTTTAAAATAAATAAATCGAAAAAAAAATATTTTAATCGACAAATCGATAATCTCTACTGTCAGCACAAGACATTATAAAGAATGAATTTTCAAATTACCATTATTTAAAAATGATTCTCGATTATCTTGATATATAAATGTTTGTGTGGGAAAATGACTATGGCAATATTTTTCTTTTTCAGAAATTCGTAAACTAAAATACGTAATTATTATTTGTGAGATAGTGTTTTTTTACTCCTATAAGTACATACCATCTGTAGATTACTTGTTGTTTGAGTATTTATTTATCTGTATGTGAGAGTTTTTCGAAGATGCCTCAGACATGACATTTGTTCATTAATATTTTGTTTAAAATTACAATTATAGCTAAATAGTCTGTCATTGTCAATTCTGAATCTTATTAACTTATCGAGTGTTTACAATATAGTCGTGTAATTAAAAGTTATACTTGAATGTACTACTCTATTATCATTGCAAGATTATATGATAACAAAAAAAAATCTGGATGAAGATCTGTAACAATAAATGATCACTACGGGAATAGATTACCATCAATTAAGAAATGTTGGATCCTTAATTCTCTTCAACTTTGTACTTTATATGACCTTTTTTCCTTTTTTAATCCAAGCGTCATTGTTGCGTCTTATGAAGATGGAATGCGCGTCTTGCGTTCAAAATTTGAATTATGGTATCTTTGATAATTTTTTTTTTTACATAATTCGTGTATTTATACCTGGAATCGTTCCAAGTGATTTTCTTTTTTTTTTTATCATTTTCTATAAGTTCCAACACAGGATACTGAAATTAAAGATATCAATAGAGAAAACAAACATGCGTTGTTTATTCTGATTAGAAAATAAATGTATCCTTATAAAGTCAGGGAGTTAGTTTTATTTCTATTTTCAGAAATTTCAGTAAACATCTGCACGCATGGACTTTGTTTAATAGCAAAAATACTTCTGAGAATTAAGGGATACAAAACGATAAAATTCTTAAGAGCTTATTGGTGCAATAAAGGGGGACTGCCTTATATGTGTATCAGCCTTGGAAGTAGACGGAGGGCTAAACAGACACACTACCAATCACATGATATATAGGTATGCTATTGACTTTTCATTTTTATACGATTTGAATAAGATTAATTCGAATTTGGAGTGAACATTCCCTCATATTATAATGAACGAAATCGTCCAGAACTTCTCAGATAGTTGTAATATTGTTTTGTCAACTTTTATTCAATGTGTGTGAAATAAATCGTACATAGACTTGGAGTGTACATTGCATTAAGTTATTAGTAATGGTTTTAAAAAAAAATTTTCCATGACTTTCAACTGATAAATTATATATATATATATATATCACCAGATTTATTACAACATGTCGATCATATTTATAATTATAATGTTGTGTGTATACATTTACTGAATGATAAATGCTTCTGGTACAATGTTTATTTATCTTTTTCTATTTTTTTTTGTTGTTGGTTCATCAAAGATCATAGAACAGGCTCTCAGCAATTTGTTTGGGTGAGGTAAATAATATGGCATTGGCGTAGAGAGAACAATAAACCACGACAACGCCTTTCAAAAACATGGACCAATGCAAAAAAAGGCACGTGCACACTTCAGATATTCTACAGTGTGCATGTGCAGTTGAAAAAAAAGTGAATTACCATATGTTATGACAGCAATCATGTTGTGACATTTTTTACAGTTCTATTATGCTGTACAGTTAATAGTATTTTTATCTTCACACTTTATATTTCATTGTATTTCACTGAAGTATCTATTTATTTTGATATATTTGCTTATTTTTTTATCAGTAAAATGCAATATTTTTGAGATTTTATAATGAAGGAATCCAACACATTATTATTTAATTAAAACAAAACCTCTTTCATTAAAAAGCATTTAGGTCATTATTGTTTAACACCATAGCATGCGACTAATGAGTATGTGGTGTTGCATGTTTATGGTCAGAATAAAACAGATCTTGAAAAGTTATTCGGATATCAGTATGCAGTATATTAACTATTTGTTGTCACCTAATTTACTATTGGTCTTGCATATTTCATTTTTGAATCTGTATGTTTTTATCTGAAAAAAAACTAAATGCAAATTTTGCAAAATATTTGTAAATACAGCTGTTTCTCAAACCATGCCTCTTTTGGGGCGATTTAGAATATTCATAGACAACTAATTTTGTTTACATACTGGTTCCCAGTTATGGTCTCTGTGTTTCATCTCATAGAGACATAACTTGGGAATGTTACTAGTAAATATACTTGTTAACATTGAAATATATGGTAACCCTTCATTCGAGGTAGGGGTCCTTAAGAAAATTAGTGTTAGTTTAAACTCTGAAAAGTTAAGGGCATATAAACGTTAAAAATATGCCGCGCAACCCTATATTTTGACCTTTGAAAAAAATTGTAGTGCATATGAGCTTTCAATTCTAGGATTAGATTTTTTACAAAACTTCATACTAAAAGTGGTACAGTTTTAGCCGTAAAAGGAGTTCCTATGGGAAACTGCATTGTCAATATTTACAGAAATACAACCTGTAGAATGCATTCTTTATAGTTGAAACTGCAAAACCTAAATCTGTTTTATTTGAATAAGGTTACATGACGATTTTATCAAACACAAGTAAAGAGGTATATGTGCATAGACAATAAATGATGTATAAACAAAAAGGTCAAGATTAACGTTAGAGTTCCGTGGTTTATTATCATTGATATGGTTATATTTATAAATAAACTGTTTACAAAATTTTGAATTTTTGAAATACTTAGGCTTTTCTACCTCAGGCATAGATTACCTTAGCTGGATTTGGCAAAACTTTTAGGAGTTTTGGTCCTCAATTCTCTTCAACTTTGTACTTATTTGGCCTTTTTAATTTTTTGGATTCTAGCGTCACTGATGAGTCTTTTTGTAGACGAAACGCGCGTCTGGCGTATATACAAAATTTAGTCCTGGTATTTATGATGAGTTTAATTATTACCTTTATTATATATACATATCATTTCGAACAAATCTATGTCTTGGGAGAAACGAACCGCTGAACATTTATAATCAAAGTTTTCAATTGTACAAATGCATATCAGCTAAAGTGATTAACATTAGCAATCATGCAATTGTGTTTTATTTTTTTTTTTATTTTCTTGTAAAAGTTGTTTAAAAAAATAATGAACTATGTACCATATGTTGAACAAGAAAGCTAAAACAAACCGATAAATATTTGTCATCATTATGCTATTATTTATATTTCTTGATATCAAAAGGATTTGAATGCATTTATATATTCATTAGAAAAAACAAAGCAATTAGGATTTTAATTTTGCTCGATTTTTTCACTTTGCAGCATTTTCTCCTTATTTATTCTTTTAAATTTTATTTAATAAGGCGTGAATCATAGTTTATTGTATTTGATTGATACTTATACATTGGATTTTAATACTTTTATTTTGTATACAGTCAATCATGTTTGTAAAAATAAGTGGCCAAAGAGTGATAAAACTAAATGCTTTCCTTATGAATTTCATGTAGTGATTCATTTTACTAATAAACATTTTTTTACAATTGAAAAGTGTTTGTATTTACGGTTTCATTATAATGTGCTGTATAAACATAACGATATGCATTTAGTAGAAGAAAAACACATACGCGTATTTCACATTTCTATTGTCAACAATTGTATTAAAAAACGTTAAAAAATAAAATATCGATAACACAAAATATGCCTAGGTTCCTAAATGAGTCTTTGTCAGTGAACCTGCTTAAGGACTTTCTTGTTTCTTTTTTTTTTTTGGGGGGGGGGGGGGGGGGGATGCCATAAGTCTTGTGGCTGGTCATTAATATTGTACGGGATTGTAACTTTTAATATCAGAATTATCCGAAATTACCGATATTGTGCTGCTAGTTCCATCTAAGCTACAATGTTGAACTACAAGTAACCATCAAAAGTCAAATCGTACTGAGGTTCATTAAGGTACAATACACATGTTCAACCGCGCCTCATTATTCACGTCAAACTTCCACGCTCAATGTTTCAATTACCTAACCAAAATGTCACGCAGTATCGACAGTCACTTTTAAGAAGTGTTATTTTTTGGAGTGTGATTGTTTGCTGTACTGTTATATTGAAAATGAATTATTGTATCACACATTTAATTCTTGTATTCATTGGTATATGGAGGCGTTCATATTGTACGTTGAATCTGATTGTGTCATGAAATACTCTCTGCATTCACTGATTTGCATTGATAGTCATATATCCATTCATACTGCCACTACTACGGTCCTTGGTCGTATTTGAGGTACTTTATTTTGTTTACAAATTATTTGTATTTAAGTCACCTCACAAGAAATCACCTCAGTTATGACTGCAGTATTTTCTCAATTTTGTCATGGTTAATTCCAAGACCATCTCTTGGAACAAGTGCTCAATGTAGCAATGGAACATTAATCACATCACTGCAGACAGCTGCCATTGAAACATGTAATTGTAAATAATAACACATAGACTGATACACAGTGTAGATACTATTCTGTACGCTATCCGGAAGTCGCGATTTTCGAAGCGAGAACTTTTTGGATAGTATGTGAAATTTGATGGATATACTGAATTTAACGGTAAGTGGATCATCTGTACATTGCTGAATGATTAATTCAGCTGACATCGATATTCTCAAATGGTTTAGAATTAAATTTAGCACATTCATTATTCGTATCTCTGTCTTAATCAATAGATTTTCAAGTGCATCACTAAGGACAATCAGTCTGTGAACCTAAAAACAATCTTTTTACCCTCTTAGTGTACAAATTAACGTAAATACCAGACTTAATTAACTAAATGAAATATATTTCAAGTGGTGGTAAAAGTTTCAACCAGATCTTTGAAGCCAGAAATAAGAAAATAACACTTGTTTGAATTTCTCACTGTACAATCAGTCTCGCTTGTATATTTTGAAACTGTATGATCAGTCGTTATTTCACTGTATTCTAGTAGTGATTTCAAAGTTATTTACGATACATTTAGAAGATGTCATTTTTCTAAATAACACAAATATATTTCAATAAATTCACATCCTGAAAACTTATATGAAACATGTTTAGCTTAATAGGGTGTACTCGACTTACTACATTCAGTATAAGGATGTTAAATGTTGTTAAAATCTTTATATTTCACTGTATTCTAGTAGTGATTTCAAAGTTATTTACGATACATTTAGAAGGTGTCATTTTTCGAAATAACACAAATATATTTCAATAAATTAACATCCTGAAAAAAACTTATATGAAACATTGAAGGCCGTACTTTAACCTATAATGGTTTAATTTTTAAATTGTTATTTGGATGGAGAGTTGTCTCATTGGCACTCACACCACATGTTGCTATATCTTTTAGCTTAATAGGGTGTACTCGACTTACTACATTCAGTATAAGGATGTTTAAATGTTGTTAAAACAAGAGGAAGGTTTGTTGTATGTATAAGTTTCAGAATTGTCCTCCGTTATACTTAAAATTGTACAAACGCACAGATTTAATTGTAATACAAAAATGCATGTATTTACACACATTCGAGGCCGTACTGTAGCCTATAATTGATCACAGTTACTTCACTTTGTTTTGGGAGTAGAGCTATTTCGGTGACACCCAATTGTACAACACTGCGGGGGTTTATAATGATAATGAAGTCCGTCTTTCCGTTCGTTCGTTGGACAGTTATACTATGTTTGGCCGGTTTTGTAAGTACATCTCCTCATTTACCACTTAATATACAATGGGGTTTCCAGCCATTTTTAAATGGGGAGAGGGTCCAATCCAGGAGAAAAGGGGATTCCAAATATATGTTCCCATACAAATGCATTGATAGTTAAAAAGGGTTTCAATCTGCCGGATCGCCTTTTTTTTTATCCGTCACTGATATGACTTAATTAATCTTTCCCGGATTCCTTATCATAAATTATAATGACTGTATTGTGCACCGTCTATTTCGAATTAAAGTAAACATCTTTTATGGGGGTTCTTTGTATAAGATACGGACTATGCATTATATGGGGCACCTATCAGGTTTTTCCAACACCACCTCCTAAACCAATTATAAAAGTTCTGAACTGAATTGCTCCATTTTTAATCAATTAATGCAAATATGCACCTTCTATTTCTATTTTTTGGTGAAAATGTTTTTCATGTTTTTATATCTCAAATACGGACTTTGCCATAGTTTTATATTGGGCGTATCTATTTTATATCCACAAATTCCTTCAGACACTTAACTTTGTGAATCTTTTTTAGATTCTTTATCATTTAATTCAATTGTGCACCTCTTATTTTCATTTTTTTTTTTAGAAAACTCACTGTTTTCTCCTTCCGTGATAAGGGCTTTTCCACTACCTTATTGGGTGGTACCCATTCACTATACGCAACTTTCCTAAACTTACCGTATATTAATAAAACTTTCTCAGATTCTTTATCAAATGATGCCACTCTGCACCTATATTTTAGTTGGGTTTTTTTTTTTTTTGGGGGGGGGGTATTTTTTCCAAAACATGGACTTCAGAAGCGGCGGGAGAATACTTTCGTTAATTCTTTTCTCAATACCTCAAGTTTTTAAACAAATCACTGCATGTTGTATTGAGTTGTAAATACTTAAATTTACATATATTACTTCAAAAAGAAGATGAAATATTATTGCCAATTGATTGCCAATTTAATTATACAACTTTCCCTCCGCGTCTCAAATGTTCCCTGAATAAAATAATTCACATGAGACAAACCAACGACCATAAATTATATACAGCGAGGTAATACGTATTTGTTAGATCTAACCCACACACACACACACCAACACAAACACCGATACACACCAACAACCCTTTTAACCCTGCACAATTGAAATATGAAAAAAACAAAAACGTTTAAATCCCTTTTAAATAAGCTGTACTCGCCAGACCGATAAAATGCCAAACTTAAAGCAAACAACATCGAACAAAAATGAGGACAAAATCACAAATATTCAAAACGACAACGCAGTGAAGCAGTGATATAACTTAGGAAGCTACCATTTGATTTTTAGGGGGGGGGGGGGGCTAGGATGAAAAATTGTTTCCTGCTTTTTTTTTTATTTGTAATCTCTATCCTGCCTTTTTATTTTTCAGTCTATTCGGTCCTGCCTTTTTTTCTTAGCTTATCCTGACTTTTTTACAACAAATGTCATCCTGCCTTTTTTTTCCAAGTTACTCATCCTGCCTTTTTTTTTACGACCATTGGTTGACGACCTAAATTATCCCATTGACTGGGACAGATTAGGTGAACGTTTGTTGGTAACAATCACTGCTCACTATGTACTTGTTAAAGACACTGAATCTGTGGGGTCACATAAGGTTCTCAACACCTAAATAAAGTAATTCGAAAAACTAATCCGGAATAATACGATGTGTTGATTTATATCAATAATATAAATCAAAACATAAAGGTTATTCCTGAATAATTTTTCGAATTATTTTATTATTAAAGGCGTTAAGAACCTATGGTGACCCCACAGTTTAAATTATATAATAAGTAAGAAGTGAGCAATGGTCGTTACCGACAAACGTTCACTTGATCTGTCCCAGTCAATGGGATAATTTAGGTCGTCAATCAATGGCCAGGACCACACTGTTTTGAATATGATTCTATATTGATTTGAATTTAACATGTTCATTTCATTAACAATTTTCAAATAACAAAGTCAGTAGATATTAACAATGTGCCTCCTTTTCACCCCATCCCAAAGTTTTTCTCAGGGTCGACTAATATCAACTTTTAACCTGAATGTTTCGGCGGACGGTGTAAATAGTCTTTTAAAATGTTATAGCTAAAAAGATAACTGCAACTATACACTATTACAAAGTCCACAAGCAAATCAAGTATTGCTTTTTAGGCGTTTGATTTTAAACAAGACTGACGGAACAAAAATACAATTATTTTGCAGTCTACAAAAATCATCATATCTATATGTATATTGTCTGATGAACGATATTACACTTTAAAGTTCCCTGGACAGTTCATAATATCATATAAATACGTAGATACCTTCAAATTGCCTTTGTTTTTTCTTCAAAATCACGACTGGTCATACAGTAAAAAAATTTGAAATCGCTACTAGAATACAGTAAGTTATGGACTGATCGTACAGTAATTTATTTTGGTATCCTCAAGGAAAACATATTTTTTATGGGAAATACGAATGTTCTACTTAAATACGAAACGAATATTGAAACAGTATATATTGAACTTTAAACTGATGCAAATATTTGCAATAAAAGGTTATTTGTTTTGTACTACGAGAGCAAAATTGTCCATCGATTTCACTTTTTTCTATGAAGTTGGTATGATGCACACGTATATTTTATATTCTACTGCATGTTTTTGTTAAAGTTACACATATTTATGATGCTTTACATACCTTGAAGATGTTCAAAGCACTTTATAGATATAGGTGTAAACAAATGATGAGAAAAGTCACCGTAGGCAAAACCGTCCTGTTAGCCAGTTGGTAGTCATCGCTTCGAAAATCGCGACTTCCGGATAGCGTACAGAATAGTATCTACACTGTGTGATAGTGTCCTTTCAAAATATTATTAACGAAACGAAGTGTTCATTATTTCTATTATTATTGTCGGTCTACTTCATCTTTGTGCAAAATTTAAAAAAAAAATGGATTTTCTGCTGAACAGCATTATTGTTATATATCCGTGGTAATGACAGGCGTCAAAATTCATATTTTTGAGTATAATTAGCTACCCTCAGGATATAAACAAACATACAAATAAAGGGATAGTTACATTTGAATCGTACAGTAAATAAACACCTTCGTGTATATTAATATAAAAAAAGGGTTCTGGTACGTCATGTACGTAGTGTCATATTCAATTGCCAATTAAATTAAATCTTGTTTTTAAAGAATGAAGCACTGTTCTTTAAATTTGGAAGGTATACAAAATCTGTATATACTCTTGTCTGCAGAGAATTAACAAAAATCAGTTACTAGAAGATTCAAAGTAACATTAAAGTATTTCAAATTCCACAATTAAGTATTGAAAACAAAACAATGCATAAAAGTGATACGTAGGACAAAAGAAATTAAAAAAAACAAAATTATTTAAACGTTTATAAATATCATGTAGTAGAGTGTACAAATCAACTAAGGTATGACGATATATACACCCAGTTTAGCATTTGTATTAATAATTGATTTGTTTAATGAGTTAATTATGCATATTGTCAGTACACGATATAATAATAATTTTTCCCTATGTTTTTTATACACATGTATGTGCTTTAGAGTGGACTAATCCTATCATTATTAGCTTAATCCTCATGAGATATTCAGCGTTACTAACATCACAAGCTTTATATATACGAATTATCTATTGCAAGATTTTAAGAATAATTAGTATTAATATTTGATTAACTATTTATTGTTATTAGTATTAACACATTTATCTTCAGTCACATGTGTAAAATGATGCTACATAACGAATAATGTAATGTTTAGAAAACCTTTATTACTTATTGTATCTCTACTATCAACAGACTAACTGTTATGAATGCATTTCATAATTACCATTACTAAAAAATAATTTCAATCATGATGCAAGATGTTTATTGTTTAGTAGGACATTTGTTGATAATTTCATATTTTGTAAGCACCTTAATAATAAACATACAGTTCCTATTTATTGGTTCATAGCTTTAATGTGTTTTGTAACGTATCACATTTTGAGAAAGTATTGATCGAGTATTTGATTAACCATAATTACATATGATATTTGTGTCAGAAGATGACCGCGAGGCGAGGCCTGGTTTTAATTGCGTCTATGATATAGAACTGATTACCACACCGTTTCGAAATATATTATGTTTCTTAGTTCCTATTTTTTACAGTACCATATTTATATAATTTGTGATATTCATATACTGTCAATAATGTGCCTATTTAATTGGTTGAATATATTATGGCATTCCTATATGATTTAGAATGACCCTTCAACAACATGGATCTACACAAAGATAGACAAATGTATACGTCAGACATTCAGGGTTCAGTAGAAACACTGTTATGCCATTACAGTGTTAAACAATAAGTAGTAACAGCGCTCAGTTTGAGACGTTTTGTTTTCATTTCTGTGCATCGTACATTAAGTGGTGATTTAACATTTGTACTTAATATTTTGTGGTATTCAATTAAAATATATGTGTAGGACGCTGAACCACAATGGTACTCTGAACCGCTTTTCATGTCGATGTAGATGTCCATCTGAATGTTAGAAGCAGTTTTTTTAATATATATCATCACATGAAATATTGATTGTTCTGATAATGGAAGCATTAAACAACTAGTCCAAGTCGTGATATAATTTAATATAGAAATTATATTTCTTTGGCGATTTTTTTATTAAAACTTTGGTTACCTGATATACCATTGATTCACATTTTACATAGTGTATTTATATATTGATCATTTTAAGGAAATTCGGATTGTGGATTTTTTGTATTCATTAATGTGCGTTGGAAGTTTGTGGTTTTTATTTTTCTAATTGTTTTCGCTGACAATGGTATGTCGATTAAGATGTCAATCTGAATGTTAGAAGCAGTGTTTTGAATATATATCATGAAATGAAATATTGATTGTTCTGATAATGGAAGAATGAAACAACTAGTTCAAGTCGTGTTTTAAATAATAAAAAAAACTCCAAACCTAATCTAAAATAGAAGTTTCCATTAAGAAAATAGTCTGCCGTTAAAGACATATGTTCGTGTTCTTCAACTTTTAAAACACACTTAATTATCCAACAAATGTGAGAAAAACTAGAAACTAATATAGACATTAGATTTTTTTGGCGATTTATTGATTAAAACTATAGTTACCTGATATACCATTGCTTCACATTTTACATAACGTATTCATATATTTATCATCTAAAGGAAATTTGCATTGTGGAATTTTTTGATTCATTAATGTGCAGTGAAAGTTTGTAGTTTTTATTTTTCTAATTGTTTTTGCTGACAATGGTATTTTTTTATAAATGATTGCTTCCTTCATTTGTTTTGAGGAACATGATTTTCACTGTATAATACCCCCAAAAAAATACGTTGTTAAAGTTATGATAAAGAAGCTTGCACTAGTGCATCAACAGAAAATGATATACTGAAGTCATTACCAAATTCTCAAAAATGTACACAATCGGTATTTTGTTCTATTTCAATTGACGATTCGATTGTAATTACGTTGCAAAGAGATAAAAACATCAAACACAAACAAAGTGGTAAGAGAGAGGTGAAAGATACCAGAGGGACATTTAAACTCATAGTTCGAAAATAAACTTACAACGCCATAGCTAAAAAGTGGAAAACAGACAGACAGACAGGCAAATAATCGTACATAAGATACAACATAGTAAACTTAAGACTTACCCACATGACCTGATGAAATGGTGGTAATCACAGGTGAAGCGGACGGGTAAGCATATCATATCCCATTGCATAATTCTATGTTTCAGTAACTTAAGTATATATATAAACACTTTTAAACGTGTCCATCCCCCCAAACGTGTCCTTGAAATCACTAACTGCCCAAACGTGTCCACGCCTCTAAGCGTATCCGATACCTCAACATGTCCTTGAAATCCCTTACTGCCCAAACGTGTCCGATTTCGCATCCCTCAAACGTGTCTGATAATTGTTATTTGCCAAAACGTGTCCAATTTAAAATGCAAAAATGCCTCAAAACGTTTACCGCTTAGATGTCCTTAGTAACTTCAATAACGTTTCAAGCAATTCAATGCATGATGAGGGACAAATACTAATAAGCTAAGAAACACTTTTTTAAAACGGTTAAAACTTTTATAGATAAATATAGTCTTGGACAACTAATACATTTAATAGGAGGAGACTTTAACGATATTTTATCTGCAAAAATATACTAAATGTAAAAATAAAAGAATACAATTTGATAAACCAGTCTGCGGACTTAAAACTTTAATTAAATCTTTAAAATTAACAGATATATGGCGTGAAGAAACAAAACAGAGATTAAACTCATTTCACATGGTGTAAAAGAAATAAAACAGAAGCCACTATACTTGATTACTTCCTTATTAGTACAGAAATTTAAAAAAAAATGCTCCTCTTGTGATATTAGACCAATTGTTATTCAATACACTGACCATAATAGTGTATCTTTACAATTACAAATATCAAAAATTAATAAAGGACGTGGATACTGGAAATTAAAGAGTAGCGTTTTAAACGATGAAATCTACCTAAAAATAATATACAATCTAATTAACAACTATAAAATTAAAGCAAATGATTAAAAAAATCTAGCTACTTTATGGGACACTTTTAAAATAGAGGTTCGAGATTGTACAATTCAGTTCTGTAAATTGAAAGCCTTCAAGACAAAAGATTCAATCAATGTGTTAGAAAATGAACTTAGACAACTTAATAATAAAATTCATACAACTAACATCAGAGTTAATGATTATGAAGCAAATACCTCCCTGATAGAAAACATAGAGAGAGTAGAACAAGAGTTAGGAAATCTATATAATGAAAAATTTAAAGGCAATCAAATAACATCAAGGGTGAAATGGATTGAAGAAGGAGAAACAAATTCATCTTACTTCTTAGGTCTTGAAAAAGTCAGGCAGTGCACAAAAACCATTACTGGATTGTATGATGTAAACAATAATATAATTACTGATCAAGAACAAATACTTAACCTTGAAGTTAACTATTATAAACAAAATATATTCTTAAACTAAGCCTGCTGCGGAAGATACTACAAAGTACTTTAACAATATTAAAAAATGTCCAAAATTAAGTGATAGTGAAAGTGATTTATGTGAAGGAAAAATAACAGTGCAGGAATGCACAGATGCAATATTCAGAATAAAAACTAAATAAAGCCCCAGGTCTAGATGGACTTAATGTTGAATTTTACAGAAAATTTTGAGAAAAAATAAAAGATTTAAATGTATCGGTATTTAATTTTTGCTATAAAAAAGGAGAATTATCAACTTCACAAAAAATTGGAGCAATACCATTAATATATAAAAAAAGAAGATCCACTTTCTTTAAATAATTATCGTCTAATAACTCTGTTAAATTATGATGTAAAATTGTTGGCTTATGATTTGCTAAAAGATTAAAACAAGTTTTACTAAAAATAATTCATACTGATCAAAAAGGTTATATGAAAAATAGAAACATAGACTCCAATATAAGATGTTATTGATTACTCAGAGAACTTTAAAAGAGGGACGAAAGATACCAAAGGGACAGTCAAACTCATAAATCTAAAACAAACTGACCATGCCATGGCTAAAAATGAAAAAGACAAACAGACAAACAATAGTACACATGACACAACATAGAAAACCAAAGAATAAACAACACGAACCCCACCAAAATTTAGGGGTGATCTCAGGTGCTCCGGAAGGGTAAACAGATCCTGCTCCACATGTGGCACCCGTCGTGTTGCTTATGTGATACCAAATCCGGTAAATAGTCTAATTCGGTAGGTCACATTTATGAAAGGGAAGGGGATTGTAGCTACGACGTAAGGAACATATCCGATATCATTTGTGAAATGGTTATTCCATAACGGTCAACCAACTCGTAATGGCGTCCGTAAAATTTACGAAGGGATGATTTCAACTTCACCATTTGAAACTCTTGGTTTAATAGCTTCCTTGTGGGCAGCAACCCTCTATCAAGAAAATCATGATAGGAAATGCAAGCACGGGAATATCGTATCAATTGGGAGATATACCCCGTATGCAAGTGCTGCTGGAATGTTGCTACTTAGAAAGTTCACAATTGGAAAGCTGAAATCATCTCTTTTGTCGTAAAGTTTTGTTTTCAACCGACCCTCATTGTCAATTTCTAGATGCAAGTCAATATATGAAGCCGACTTAACTGTATCTGTAGTATCCTTTATCTCTAGTTCAATGGGAAAGATTCGTTCCACATAGTCACCAAATTTTGAATTATTTAGTGAAAGAACATCATCTATATAGCAATAAGTAGAGTTAAAGGATATTGGTAACTTCTTACCTTTCTTCCTAAGAAGTTCCTGCATGAAACCAGCCTCATAATAATAAAGAAATAGGTCGGAAAGTAGAGGGACACAGTTTGTTCCCATTGGAATGCCGACAGTCTGTTGAAAAACACGTCATCCGAACGTAACACATATGTTGTCAATCAAAAAATCAAGCATCTTGATAATATCAGTTTCAGAGAATTTTTTGTTTGAATCAGAGTGATCCTTTACAAAGTAGGATTTATTCCTTCCTAAGAAAAGATACTTGTATCTACGTTGGCCATTCTTTTTTATGAAGCAAAGCAATACCAACTCTTTCAAATTGTGTTTTAGTTTGGAATGTGGAATACTTGTGTAAAGAGTAGAAAAATCAAATGTTTTAATAGTGTTACAAGATGAAAGAGAGTTAGATTGTATGTACTCTAAAAGATCTCTGAAATTTTTTAAGTATCCACATCTGATTCACGCCATCTCTAGAATATGCAGTCTTTGATTGCTGATAAAATAGATGAAATTTTTCTGTTTTTGGTTATTATCTTGAATATTATTATAGATAGAGATAAACTGAAAACATCAATAATGTTCAGCAAAGTAAGATTTACAAATAAGTCCATATGACCGAAATAGTCAGTGACCCCTTTAGGAGTTATTGCCCTTTATAGTCAATTTTTAACCATTTTTCGTAAATCTTAGTAACCTTTTACAAAAATCTTCTCCTCTGAAACTACTCGGCCAAGTTAAACCAAACTTGGCCACAATCATCTTTAGGGTATTTAGTTAAAAAATGTGTCCGGTGACCCGACCAACCAACCAAGATGGCCGCCATGGCTAAAAATAGAACATAGAAGTAAAATGCAGTTTTTGGCTTATAACTCAAAACCAAAGCATTTAGAGCAAATCTGACGGAGTAAAATTGTTTATCAGGTCAAGATCTATCTGCCCTGAAACTATTATAGAAATCGGACAACCCGTTGTTGGGTTGATGCCCCTAAACTGGTAATTTTAAGGAAATTTTACTGTTTTTGGTTATTATCTTGAATATTATTATAGATAGAGATAAACTGTAAACAGCAATAATGTTCAGCAAAGTAAGATTTACAAATGAGTCTATATGACCGAAATAGTCAGTTGACCCCTTTAGGAGTTATTGCCCTTTATAGTCAATTTTTAACCATTTTTCGTAAATCTTAGTAATCTTTTACAAAAATCTTCTCCTCTGAAAATACTGGGCCAAGTTAAACCAAACTTGACCACACTCATCTTTGGGGTATCTAGTTTAAAAAAATATGTCCGGTGACCCGGCCAACTAACCAAGATGGCCGCCATGGCTAAAAATAGAACATAGGAGTAAAATGCAGTTTTTGGCTTATAACTCAAAAACAAAAGCATTTACAGCACATCTGACGGAGTAAAATTGTTTATCAGGTCAAGATCTATCTGCCCTGAAACTATTAGATGAATCGGACAACCCGTTGTTGGGTTGCTGCCCCTAAACTGGTAATTTTAAGGAAATTTTACTGTTTTTGGTTATTATCTTGAATACTATTATAGATAGAGATAAACTGTTAACAGCAATAATGTTCAGCAAAGTAAGATTTACAAATAAGTCTATATGACCGAAACACGTTGTTGGGTTGCTGCCCCTAAATCTTCTGTACATCTACTTAAATTGATTTTTGTTTGTAACATAATATTCATAAAACATTGTAATTCTAAGTTGTGATCTGTTTGTTTAAAGGACTCATTCAACTTATATAATCTTCTCTTTTCTGACATTTTCATCAAAATGAAAGATCTAAAATAGAACCATTCACTTTTGTGGATCTTCCTACTCTTCGTTATTTGTGAGTGACTGATTTTTTTTATAAATATACATGTAATTGACCTTGATCTGATTTTAACCAGTGTAAAATATTGTAGATGATACCAGTGATTATTGGTAGCTTCTTTAGATGTTAGAAAGTCGATTCAAACTAAGTTGTCTATACCATTCATGTATGTGACAAACATAGAAGACTAAATTACTGAATTTACGTTAATATAATTTTGTAATAGATGATAGAATAGCAGGAGAGGAGAATCATGTTGAAGTACCCATTCTACGTCCGATGGTAGGTCATGAAATTGTTAACGTCTGTATGTATCTTCCTGTCTTCTTTTTACTGTTAAGAATAACAATCCTTAACAGTGGTTAACTGTTTATCCGATTGTTATCATTGTATTAGATTGTGTGTGTATTTTGTTTTAGCAAAGCACGTTTGTTTTCTCTTTTTAGAAATCTGTATAACAACAAGATACGGTCATTAGAAAGTAATACGTTTATCAACATGACCAACTTATTTGAGCTGTAAGTCGTAATGTATTTATTACGTTTTATTTTTAAAAACAGACAATATCTATAATTTGTTGATTTTAAATTTGAGCTCAAACACGGATATAGGAGTGGAGTGCATTAGTGTATCACTAGTCAGCAACATATTTCAAGCCTTCTCTGAGTATCATATTCCCCTCTGACGCCGGGGCTGCCTTGAACGACGTTACCCACAGTGAATGTTTTAAATTTTTTGATCGCCCTCGTAAAATATGAATATTCTTGGGTGAACAAATCTTCATATCTCCCTCATGCACGGGAAATAAATGTATAATATTCAATAAGGTACGAAAAAGGTCAATGTACGAAATGGTCAGAGTACGAAATGGTTTTTGCCATGGTAAGACATGTGGGTACGAAATGGTTAGGGTACGAAATGACTATGATTCCAACAAAGTACGAAATGAATCAATTAAATTATGTGCTTTGATAAATGAAACACACATAATAACATTCTAAAATAATAATGATGCAACTTCAATAGACTCAAACGTTTTTAGAAGGGTTAAACATGCTACTTGTCTCTTACTGGTAAATATGTGTTGCCCTCTTGATTTATTAGGTTCAGTTGAAATCTATTGTCATTTATTTCATATCCCTTCTTTTACATTTGTTTTGAACATATACATATTCAAAATGTACACCAATCACACACATATTATTAAAACAAGAAGGTTCAATTAAAACATTTACTTTGTGGAAGGTTACCAATGACAGCAAAATAAATTCGTATCTACAAAACTGTTATCTTCTTTAAAACCTTTTCATTCTAATATAGAATTTTTCTTTAAAAAAGGATGCAAAACTTAATAATCGTTCAACACACAATAATTAGTTCTTTTACGTTTTCCATATCAACAAAACATTTATGCTAATTAAGTTGCAGCTGTGTTTCTTTTTTTCATATGTAAGATGAAATATATATTATAAATATTACAGATATTTATATGGAAACAATATCAGCCATATTGAAGAACACGCTTTTGGAAAGTTAACATCTTTGACCTTGTTGTAAGTTTATAATCACTTCACGAATGAAGAAAACATGTAAACAGTGCAACTATATATATATAGCTAGTAGATATCTGCAATCGTGTGTACACGATTTGATATTAAGTATTTAAATTATCATTGCCAAGTATGTGTTGCAATTATTGATTGTTACTTTTGTTATCTTGTTTGTTTGTTTGATACTGTTGGTTTTCCCAAACCATCATCGTGTTCATTCATGGATGTATGATAATCATGTATTGACAATTAGTTTTCGATCAATAAGCTACCAGTGGGATCTGTTATAACATCCGTTTGGAACTGTATATGTACTACATACTTGACGAGTTCTATAACAGTTCTTTTCCAGAAATTTCAAAATAAGTTATAGGGTATAACAGTTAAAGTACATTATAGGACAGAATAGCTAGTAATGACATATGTGAGGTAAACTCTCTTATTATGATTTATAACATGAAGAGTAAGATCGAATTACCCTGTAAATATTAGTTAAAAAAGGAAAAAAAATCTACTAGAAAAATAGTGTTCGATGTATATGTTTTAGTTCGGTTAATTCTCCATATATAAAATACATGTTTGGTAAATTATTTGTAAGTGTTGAAGCTGCAATAATTGTAAATGTTGATATCTGCAACGATCGTTCGTATATGTTTTAAACAAAATTGTTTAATTATTGATGTTCAAGGACGCTCCCTGAACTAGATGGTTTGCCTCATATCTTTATTAATTTCGAAGTATTGCCATAGATTTTCAGCTTGTCAACTTACCATTTATATGCAGTGGCATACACTTCTGTCCCGCTCCAACGTTTGACGACTGCATATGTCAATTGCTACAAATTAACTCATCACAAATTTCTGACTTGTATATGTGTGCATATTCAAGCATACTTACGAATACAACTTGTAAGGTAGTATCAGTGTCGTCCGCCAACTTATATGTTAAATTTACAGAACACAATAGGTCTTGATTTTTAAAAAGGTTCATAAATTTTAAAGAAAACGTGCACCTTACTGATAATAATTTTCATTTTTAAAAGTGAACAAATAAAGTTATAATTATCAATTTGGTTTGCCATTTTAAAGGTAGACCATTTTGTTTATATACAACCTTATGTATTTTGTGAACGCAAATCAAAATAAATACTATTTAGAAAGAGTCTACGGGACATTTTCTTTAATATATAATTGGAGGATAATACACATGGGAACCCATAGTTTCTTTAAATATGTCTAAGCCTATCATTAAAGCCATCTTCTCATATGTTTTTTCTTTAATTTTTTATCGTTTACTTTTTTCTATCTATTCACATAATGGTGATGTGTTCTGCGTACTCCATTATATGTTACACATAACTGTTAATATCCTAATATTTTGAGATTTAAAGATATTCTCATTTTGATATGAAAATCATGAACATATCCCTGACTATGAGGTTTATTAGTACTTATACTAGATACTCTTGACAGTTTATTTGTCTTTTAAGGGATCTCTCTGGAAATCCACTTAAATGTGACTGCAGTATTTTTGCATTCTGGTCATGGTTAATAGAACGATCATCAATATATAATATAGGAAGCAGTGCTACATGTAGCAACGGAACATTAGTTAAATCACTGCAGCCAGCTGTACTTGACAGATGTCATCGTAAGTAGTACCATTAGCTAGCGACCTTTTAATATATGACGCTACATGTAGTAACGGAACATTAGTTACATAATTGCAGTCAGCTGTACTTAAAACATGTCATCGTGAGTAGTACCTGTAGATAGTGACATTTATAGAATAACTTATCGAAGAATTCAAATACAGAAAAATATTCAACGAGTGACCTAACAAAACATTAATTCACAAATGCGTGCAGCGCATGAGTTAATTGTCAGTGTTGTTCGGTCACGAGTTGATTATTTTTCGATATTTAAATTCTTTTTATTGCATTGGTAAATGGCTTTTTTTTACGAAATTCAAGTAGAAAATTTAAGGAACTATATATTTTCCTACGCATTCACAATTTGTTTTGATCCGACGTTTTCGACGTCTGGACAACGCTTATTGATGTATGAGAAGTGAAATAATCACGTTTATTTCACATGTGAAATTATCGGTTTTTATTTCACTGGAAAATCAATGTAATTCAATAAAACCAAAGAAATAATTCAAAATATTACACCAAATGTAGCAACAGAATATAAGTTACATCGTTCCAGTCAGCTGTACTAAACATGTATCATCGTAAGTTGTACGAGTAGTTAGTAACCTTTCAAAATATTTCGCTACAAAACATTCTGTTCATCACTTTTTTTTTAATCAGAAGAATATAAAATAATTAAAATAGTTCATTGTTATGACAAAAACAGCATTGAGTGATGTGAATGAACATAAACAAATTTTAAAACAAAGGGTACAACACATTGTTGTCAGTGTTTACAGAAAATGTCCTGAAAATCAACAAAGAAACGATTTAACGGACATTTACTCTAAAATAATACAGTACATAAGTAAACACTTTGCAAACACAAAAACGACATGTTTTGTTTTGTTGATGAATAAAATAACGAAATAACATGTATGATTTCTTCTTGTTATTAAACTAAAAAAAAAAAGTATTTAAAAAAAATACTGAACATTAAAGAAACAGTTTAAACGGAAAATTTGTCATTAAATGGCAAATATCAAAGGATTAAACACCTCGATAGAATGAATAACAACTGTATATTCCGTTGTTGGTGCAGTTTTTTTAATGTAGAACCTTGTGGATTAAACCAGGTTTTTATAAAATGCATCGAACGCTGAAAGATAATAATACCATTCGTATCATGTTAATACTACTATAACGAGTGTCTGCGCAAACAACGCTATATTGCTGGGTATGCCAAGTGCTCGACAAAACTGCTTTCTGTAAAAATTAACATACAATTAATCAAAAATCATAACCGATCTTCACAAATATTTGGAAATATTCTACCATTAGAATGATGTGAATTAGATGTATAAATTGTCCAATTAATACGATATTCTCGATCGAGCTTTTCCTTTTATGACATTCTTGAGGAAAGAGGATTTTAAAGATTGATTCCATTTACTGTGGATTCATTTATTTTCGTGGGTACCAATTTTCGTGGATTAAGAAAAACTTGCATATTCGTGGGTATTTAATTTCGTGGTTTTGCTGAAGTCTGCATACAAACCTATAGAAAAATTATCATTCGTTGAATATTTAATTTCGTGGTTTGATTGTGCCCACGAAATCCACGAAAATTGGTATCCAACGAATAATAATGAATCCACAGTAACCAGCAGTGAAACAAATCTCAGTTTTCATCATGAACAAAAACAATCGCAAGTGGTTTAATTCTTTTTGAGCAGTTGTTTCATACATACTATTAGATATGTTATATTCGTCTTGTTTTCGTACAGTGAAATGTGGCAATTATATGCCAGTCTGTCTTCGACGTATGCATTTGACAACCGATTCGAATTTCTCAACTCTCTTTCAACATGTTATAATGACAGATTAAAATTTCAATAAAGTTTGTTATGATTTCTCTGATTACGTCCTTTAGAAATGACATTAGCATGATGTTTCACCTTTGCTTTAAAATAGAATTTTATCAATAATCAATATTCAAAAGAGGGGTGAAAAAGGGAAAGTCAAACTCACAGATCGAAAAATAACTGACAACGATATGGCTACAAAGGAAATAACAAACAGAAAAATAATAGTACACAAATATTACATAAACAAAATATTCCATTGAATTATTTTTGTTTTTATTCAATGAAAACAAATGTAAATTATATAGGTCTGTCAATTGCTATATATTTTCTTTGGATATCAAAAAGTAAAACATAGTTAATACCGAACTCTGACGAAAATGAAAAACAGTTTCTATAGCATGTCAAAATCATATTGTTTTATTTAAGCTGATAACTGTCAATGTTTCAATGGTGGTAAATGTGTGGCCATGGGTTATGAACTTATTTGCGACTGTTTAGGACAATGGACCGGCACATTTTGTCAAGGTACACATTAAGTTACTTCAAGGCAACACAAAAGTCATGAAACAACTAAAGTTACATATGTTTATTATGAACATGAGCATGTAAGATGAAGTTATGTAAGATTAGAGGTCTGCCGTTCCTTTAATAAATATGTTTGCAAACATTGGTGAATATAATCATACAACTACGTACTCATAACTACATTGCAAACTGGTCATGTCTAGCTTAATAAAAAAAAGCAAACTTGGATTGTATTTCCATTGAACCAGTATAATTACATTATTCTAGTCAGTGTAAGGAATATCAAATAGTTGTTAACTGTGTACAAAAATAAATGTTGAAAAAGACATGCTATATACCTTCAATGCGCATCGGCGCTTTTCCATTTAAATCAACATTAGAAACGTTAAATTCTTTAAAAGCCAACAAGTAAATTATGAAAAGCAAACGTGATATGGTTAAAATCTAACAAATAACCAAACTAGTTACACTCGACAATCTGACAACATTTGAACTTTAAATGTCACAATACATTCCAACGTATTGCCCACAAGCAGAAAGTTTAATTTTTTTGTTCTTATGTGTGTGTATTGATTTAATTTTACACTTAAACTTGAATAGACAGTCAGTGTACCTCGTACGACTGTGGTTTTGGTGACTGTTATATAGAGCCAGTCAATGGTACAGCTCAGTGTTTGTGTGCAGACAGATATGTTAACTATTGTCCAGGTAAGTTGTGTTTTAAAATCGAAACTAAGTGTCCTTAAACATTGGAGGGTATATACACTACTTTTTTTTCTGAGAAAGGAAACGGAATTCATTTGACAGACTGATTTAAGCAGATTGCTTTTAATTTGCTATATTGCATAGAATATGATTAGTGTAATTGCATATAGGACAACAAAGGCTTAGGAAATCTTAGGTAACATCCAATCAATGTAAATAAATATTATGTTCATTTGCAAAAGTTATGACGATGTATATAATATTGTTTAGTATTTATATCCATACTTAAACTGTTTCATAAGTTAAGTATGCATGTTGTCAGTACAAGATATTTCGATGATTGCTTGCTTTCATAGTTTATATACTACTATATGCTATAACGTATACACTGAATTCTATATTGTATTTTCAGTTTAACCGCAAATCTTCTCAACATCTCAATGCATACTAATAGTACCAGCTTTTTATGTTACAATAACAGATTGCCTGTTTGTAGGAATAAATAGTTCAATTATCTTTAGTTATTATTAGAAATGTTTTCGAAAAAAAGAAATATTTTATGTAGTGTCACATCACATTTGTAGTTGACGAAATTTCAAATCATGACTTAGATAATAATCAAAAAAACGATTTGATGATTAATAGATACTTTTAATTACGACAATTGTTATATTTTACATAAATCAAATCAAATAGACAAAATCAGATGTTTAATTCAGAACATATTCAATAACGTATTCAATAACACATTTTTGTAATTAACATTTTTTATCAATTAATATATTAATTATATTCTCAGCATTAGAAAATGTTCATAAAAACATCTTACACATGATATTATTCAGGGCCGTTTATTGATTGCATTGTAATCAATATGTTATAGCATATACAGTTTTTCTTTAATGAGATGTTTTAATGTAATTTAAACCCTATTTTAGAGTAACAGATATACGTATTGAAACTTATATTTTATTTTATTTGCATTGAGCATAGATAAATAATTGATTACACTGAATAAACAAATCACGGATATATCAATTACCAATAGCTAGAGTTTTATTATGATGCTAGTAAGACAAATATAGAAAAATAAATTAATGCATTTTATTATTTTTCTATGTACGTATGATCAAGAGAAAATTATCTATATACAACATTAGCATGAGACGGTTATGATGCTTAGTGAAATCCTTGAAATTAAGAACATGCCAAGGTAATACATTTAAACTTAATGATATCCTGAGATTTAATGAAAGAAGATATATTTTGTTTTGGTGGGGGGTTAGTGCGAGTCGTGTATTCCTTTAAAACTGTTAGCTGTAACTCGTACAATTTGCACAATTTTCACACGATTTGTATGCAATATTCTCTGTAGAGGATAAGCATTGTTATGTCTTTACCATGTACTCATTGCATAACACTCGATACTTTTAATCGACTCAATGTTTTGTTTTGCCCAAAAAATTACACAAATGGAGGTTTAAATTACACGGAAACAGTCCTTGATACACCTTAATAGCACAAAGGGTTTAGATGATGAGTATCAAAACATACAGACATTGGTCATGAAATAATTAAATAATATGCAGGCCAATTAGTATTCCATGTCATAGCTAATGCGTGTTGACAACTGATATTGATATTGATAAGTATTAAAGCAAAGGGAAAGGTAGTGTTAATAAATCAGACTTTTTCGGGATAAATTCAAGATATTACACATGTAAAATATTATTAATTTAGTTTTTGATGGTTGTTATAATTTATGTCAGTACTGAATTACTGACTATTGAGTTGATGCTTACCTCTCAGACAGCAAATGTATTGCCTAAGTAGTGTACAGATGAACAGAAACCAATGTTATGGGGATTGTTGGGATCCCTCTAACATGTTTAACCCCGATACATTCTGTATTTATGTGCCTATTCCAAGAGATTGTAATTCAGTGGTATCCGTCTATTTGTGCGTTAAATATATGTTTTTCGTACATTTTTTTGTACATAAATTAGGCCGTTACTTTTCTCGTTTGAATGATTATTCAGTTATTGAACTACTTGGGACAACACAAGAGATGTAACAATATACATATATCTCTTTTTCGCCTTGTTTTGAGTTCACGATTTTGAATAGTAAATGATTTTGCTTTAACGTATATTGATATTTTTCTACAATTTTATTTTGTGGGTGCCAGTCTTCAGGAAAGATGCGAGGATAGACTGCAGGCAAGAGTGAATGGTTGAAAAACTTACTGTGACAGCGTCGTATATAGAAAATAAAACAAAGAACATCGTCTTTAAATATGTAATCATTGAACTTAACATAGTGTTTTCTGTATATAAAGTGATGTGTGTATTTTAATTCTAATGTTTTCGACTTAAGATGTTTTGTATATGAATGTTTGTGGTATGTACATGCATCACGAATTGCATTTTTGTTTAAATTTCTGATTATTGAATAATAAACAAATATTAGTTTAGATTTCTTTAAAACGAGTTATCCTTCACATAGAAGTACATAATTTTGTTTGTATAATGGTCTCATTGCTTTATTGTCGGTGAAGTTACTTAAGGAGGTAGACATAGGTTTAGGGAATAACTTTAACCCATCAGTAAGTGTGTGTCAAACATTGGCATAATGATTACATGGAACTGTTTCAATCTGTTTCATGTAAATGCTTGAAATACATTAATTTAACTTAACTTTTACAAACGCATAACTGATTAAAAGAGGTTTGTCTAGCCATATTTGGCACAACCTTTTTCAACTTTTGATCCTCAGAGCTGTACAACTTTGTCCCCTTTTTTTCTACTTTCGAACTTTTATATCTGGGCGTCACTGGTAAGTCTTGTTTGAACGAGGCGCGTTTTTGACGTAATGAATTTTAAACCTGATGTCTTTTGTTATACGTTCTGCTATTTATTGGTATTGTAGTCCTGTATTATTATGTTGTCATTTTAATGTTATATTTAACAATGCCATCAAAGTGCGAGGTTTGGCATGCCACAAAACCAGGTTCAACCAACCATTTTTTTTGCTTTAAAAATGTCCTGTACCCAGTCAGGAAAATGGTCATTGTTATATCATAGTTCGTTTCTGTGTGTGTAACATTTTTACGTTGTGTTTCCGTTGTGTCGTTTGTTTTCTCCTATTTTTGAGTGTGAATTCACATTACTATAAGACGTGTCACGGTACTTTTCTATCCCAAATTCATGTATTTGGTTTTGATGTTATATTGGTTATTCTCATTGGATGTTTTCTAATGCTTAGTCCGTTGCTGTGTGTGTTACATTTTAATGTTGTGTCGTTGTTCTCCTCTAATATTTAATGCGTTTCCCTCAGTTTTAGTTTGGTACCCCGATTTAGTTGTTTGTCCATAGATTGATGATTTTGAACAGCAGTATACTACTGTTGCCTTTATTTCTCCCGTAACCAAGGTCTTATTAGTTATCAAAGGTACCAGGATTATAATTTAGTACGCCAGACGCGCGTTTCGTCTACATAAAACTCATCAGTGACGCTCATATCAAAATATTTGTAAAGCATAACAAGTACAAAGTTGAAGAGCATTGAGGATCCAAATTCCAAAAAGTTGTACCAAATACGGATAAGGTAATCTATGCCTGGGATAAGAAAATCCTTATTTTTTTTTTCGAAGAAAAATCATTGTTTTGTAAGCAGGCCATTTATAAAAATTACCACATTATTGATATTCATGTCAACACCGAATTGTTGACTACTGGGTTGGTGATACCCTCGGGGACGCCAGACGCGCGTTTCATCTACATAAGACTCTTTACCCTGAAGCACAGGATGGTTTGGTTTATAAACAGTGTTGATGTTTGGTATTTTAATCAGAAACACAAATAACAACACCATTACGAATACAATTCCATGTTCATATTCTTGAATGAATTAAATGAAACAACTCTTTTTATTATTTTATTTTTAAATTTACCTGTGATAACATACATGTCACAAATGATTTATGCGTGACGTTAATCCATTTATGTGTCGTGAAGTTTATATAACGTTCATGGTGTCATTGCATTCTATCTTTAATTCATTGTAGGTGTTCGTTGTTATTCTGCGGTTTACATTTTATAATGTGCTATTACTATTATATTATTTATTAACGTATTTCTCTGTGTTAAGTGTTTTTGCGTGTGTTTGTATTGTATTCCTGTCACGAGTGTTGTCATGTTAACTGTACTCTTAAAATTGTCATTTAAGCGGAGGGTTTGGTTAGCCATAAAAACCTACTTTTTTTCGTAAAATGTCCTGCATCAGGTCAGGAATATAACAGTTGTTATAACACAGTACGGTTATATGTTGGCATTTGATTTTGTTAACATTTGGTGTTTCTGTTGTCCTGTTACTCTTATAGTTGATAAGTTTCCCTTGGTTTTAGTTTGTTACCCGTATTTATCGCTTTATCGAAATATGTCTATTGAAAAACGATATGCATGTATGATGCATGTTTTTAGATAAAATATAAACAAATTGATGTAAGGCACCAGTTTAATAATTTCGAAACAATCGTATTAATCTTTAATCTCGCAATAATGACAGAACTGTTGTCAGTAAATATCTGATAACGTCTGTTCCATCTATTAAGTCTGCTTATGTGATGAAAAAATACAATATACAAACAAATCGGATATGCAATTCACGATTCAAAGAAGATAATAAACAAATGAAATATTCCAGTATAACATACTCATCACTAAAAAAAATCATAACCTCAATATATTTAAATTTAAATAATACAGAAAAAAAGTTAAATAAGAAAAACATGACACTCAAAAGGATAAATCAAAACAGAAAATCAAATGACAAAATCAAAAGTGCAAACACATCAAGCGACTTTTCATCATTGTTCGAGTTACGGAAAATTTGCCGTATTTATCCTCTAGATGCAATAATGTTATAACAACTTATCATAATTGCTGGAGCCTATATTTTCTGATTCACGTGATAAGTTGATGCACTTTGTAAAATCGTTTCCATAGAAAGGGTAGAACTGAAACATATTGGAAGCAAATCCGTTTTAAGAAGAGATACAGTTTAATGTATTCAAAGAAAAGTAAGACAACATAAATCGACGAAAAATACGTACAGATATAACCAAACAAAAAAAAAGACAACACTGTAGCTCCGAAAGCTGCAACATATCCCCGGGCTATCGGTGACACAAATATGTCAACATTTATGATGTCTGTTACACATTTTAAAGGTATGACTCCAATATCAGCATTCGAAACCCTTTATTTATTATTTTATCATTTATATTGGACTTTTAAAATTAACAAGCGATTTTTTAATTTCTGACACTACGGTGTTAGTCTATATCGTTCTTGATATTTTGTTTACTTTAGGTGATGTTATCAATTGATATGTTACATATTGTTAACTTCCGCGCTTAATCAGGGCAAATGTCAAGTTATCATCCCTAGCAATTCACATATGTTTACGGTAAAGGCTTTCTGATAATCCGTTTTACAAGCGTTCTAATTATTAACAAAAAAGAATGAAGACAAAATAGTCCAAGGTAAATTAAAAAAGGAAGAAAAACGTTGAGTTAATCAATAGACGAGACGATTGCAAAACAACAGTTATATTCTTGAGATTTTTCGAAATAGTGATATAGCAATTCTTACCACGAGTGTTACAATCTTGTAGTTTATAGTATCAATGATAGTAAATGGGGATTTTTGACGTTACACATTCACAACGACAGTTGTACTAATAAATTGACAGTTTGAGTTATTGATAGTTATCGATTTTTTAAATCCAATATCGTATGATGATAATTCAATATTCAATGTCCCTTAACAATTAACCGTGAATGTTGAAATCATTATTAATGTTAACAGTCGAATGTTAAATTAGTTGACCAATGTTCACTGATGTACCACAATATTTGAGATTTAGCTGATGATACAACCCTCTTTCTCAATTCTAAAAATGAAATTCACCAAGCATTGAACCTAATAGAAATATTTAGAACGCTTTCTGGTTTAAAACTGAATAAATCTAAAACAGAAGGTATATGGTTGGGTAGACTTAAACATTGTAAAGAAAAAATTGAAAATCTACACTGGAGCAAGGAACCAATTAAAAGTCTAGGTGTTTACTTTGGATTAAATAAAAGTAAATGTGACAAATTAAATATTGAAAAAACAATGAAACAATCAAAAAATTAATACTTGATTGGGAAAAAAGAAATTTAACAATGATAGGTCGAATAACAGTTGTTAAGTCGCTTATTTTGCCTAATCTTACTTTTTTAGCTTCGGTTGTTTCAATACCCCAAATGTACAGAATTTTTTTTAAAAAACTCATATACAATTTTATATGGAATAATAAACAAGAAAAGATAAAACGTTCAACACTTACCAAAGATTACACAAATGGAGGTCTAAAAATGACAGACATTGATTTTTTTTGAATGCATTACAAATTTCATGGGTTAAACGATTAACCGCAAAATAATTTGCTAATTGAAAAGTCATTCCAACATATTATTTCAATAAATTTGGTAAATCAACCTTATATTTCATATGATGCCTGACAACATAAAATCATTACCTAATTTAAGTAATATACTACCCTCATTTTACTTGAATATGTTAAAGAGCTGGTACGAAGCAAATAATACACTATCAAGTAATACACCTATCATAAATTTCAGAAATATTAGGCAGCAAATGTTGTGGGGTAATAAAAACATAAAATGTAAAGGAAAATGTTTAGTTTATCTAAATTGGATAAAAGATGGTATTATTTTCATTAACGATATAATTGATCAAAAAGGTCACATATCACAAAAAGTTATATTGGAGAAACTAACATCAAAAACTAATTGGATCTCCGAACTTTTAAAATTAAAAAAAAAATGTATTCCAAAAGAATGGGTTAGTACATTAAAATCTGACAAATCTTTGAAAACTTCTATAAAAACAAAATTAAACTTGTCCTTGACTGTTAAGAAAAAATCAAAATTAATTGAAAATATGTCATCCAAAGATATATATAACCATTTAAATAACAAAAATGATGAGAGACCACTAGGATTTTCCAAATGGAAACACATCTTCAATCTAGAATCAATCACTCCAATAAATAATGTGCTTCAATTTACTTTTACCTATTTAATAAATAACAAATATAAAATGTTAAGATGGAAATTACTCCATTACATCCTCCCATGTAAACAATTATTACTACAATGGCACATACAAGAAACAAGTATGTGTGACTTGTGTAACTTGACTGAAGATTATGAACACTTTTTTCTCAAATATCAATTCTTTCATGAATTTTGGAAGAAAATATATGTACTTGTAAGCAAAAATCAAAATTGGGTCACATATTTTTAATTCTAAAACTTTAGTACTGGGCTATAAAATACATGATCCTATGTATAATGATATAAATCTCTTCCTAACTGTCTTAATATATTCAGTTCATAAAAGTACTCAATATCAAATTATAAACAAAAAGGCATAGACGCTTATGCAGTTTTTAGAAATGAATTTTTAAACACATACGAAATTAACAAATATACACATGGAAAAAAGTATTGCAACACCTTGATTTGTTAAAACTTGAAAAATCAGCCTCTTTTTTTGGATGAAATATAAAAAAATATGTGTATAATATTATTGAAACATATTTTTTGATAACATTGGCATTGAAACGAACAAAAAATGTTTGAAAAAAAAAGATTTATATAGCCACAATTTTAATAACAAAATGAAGTGTTTTTTTGTACAAAAAAATGTATTTTACAACTTTTACTGTAGTCGAACTTTACAATGTCAGACATTTCAAAATTAATCTTCAGATGACTGTTCACATCATGGTTGATCGTTATATGCCAAAGAATTAGTACTTTGTGCGCAGCCTCCATTCCAACGGATAACCGCATCTTAACGTCTTCTGATTCCTGCCATAAATAGACTAATTTGTTGCTAAGGTAGCAGCAACCATTTCTGATGAAGGGCATTGTTTATTTCATGATGTGTTTGAACTGGGGTGTCCTTTCGCGCACTTTCCGCCCAATAGTGTCCCATATATGCTCGATATGGTTCAAAGTCGGGCTACGATCGGGCCAAGGAAGATGAACCAAATTCCATTTGAACATTGCATCTTCCTCCACGATGCTAATTTCCAATTTTGGCGGGCTCTGCACTACATTAGATACGAAAAACTGTGTGTCTGTTCTTTAGCAAAGGTCTCCGAAATGGTCTTATCGCACGATAACCAGTAGCGATGAGTTGATCTCGAACAGTTCTTGTTAAAAGGCTCCTGTATTGCCACCACTCTCTTTTTAGGATTGTCTTGTATGCAATGGGTTTTCTTCTGACCAACCTTCGTTATGCTTGATTTTTTCTAGCAAATGGTATAGGGGGTCTTCATTATCTCGGAAGGTCTTTAACAGCGTGTATTGCCTGATTTTAATTCTCAAAACGACTTATAGTGGAATGGTGATGACCAACAATACGTGCAGTTGTTACAGCGACATCCCTGCTTCTCTTATGGTGATAATCTGCCATCTTGCTGCAGTTAAGAATTGTCAAGGACCCATTACAAGGTGTCAATCACATAGCTTTAAAAACTTGGTTATTTAAAGTGTTGAAAACAATGAGGGTAAAAACATCTGTTTTGCTGTTTACGGGAACAGTAGCTGCATGTGCTGATAAAAACTTATCGAGTGGATATTTATTGATTAAACTCAGGTGATACTTAAATAATGTTTAACTAGTTCTATTTTACCAAATTATATCACAAAAAAATAAAGAGTGTTTTATTAATTTCAATAGTTTACAAGAGGTGCAACGGAAAAGAACAATACGATATAAAAAGGAAGATGTGGTACGAATGCCAATGTGACAACTCTTCACAATAGACCAGGATGATTTGTTATTACCCTCCCAGTAGGGTTTTCGTCTAGCGAGAAACGTGTACTAGACTAATGTTCAAATGTAATGACGTCTCGAACGATTCACGTAGCAGCTGAGGAATCCTACAAAATGATTTTATTTGCGTTCATTTCATTTAACAGTTGTGAATATTATTCTGAATAACCTTCCTAAGACTTATTATTTCCTCCGTCCCTGAAACGGGGTGTTCAGGTGACCTCCCCTCTTATCTGAAAATTGTTTCTAAAACAAACAGGGATGTTGGAAAAAAAATGATCCGATTTTGGATCAGACAGGTAGAAGGGTGTAACAAAAAGCTGCAATTTCGCCAAGAAAAACTATTATTTTCATATTAAAAACTGCCTTATCCTGTAATCCACAAAAATGACGCATTCACATATTTGTTTCTGAATGAAAGGGTTATCAACCTTGTTTTACTATCACTGGCCATACTCGAAATTAAATCCCGCAACTTGAAACTCCAGATAATGACTTTCATTTATCCGTATTTGGTCCGGTTACTTTTCGAACCGTTTCATCAAGAATGATACAAAAAATATATATTCTAGTAAATTATAATTGTTTTCTTCTATTATTTTTTTTATAAGTGATATGCATATTGTTTATTTTGTTGTCTATAAGAATAAATAAACAATTTCGTTGCTAAAATGGTCATCATAACATAATTTTCCCTTTGAATTTCAGAAAAAAAACTGACTATCTATAAAAAAAAAGATGTGGTATGAATGCCAATGAGACAATTCTCCACGAGAGACCAAATGACAAAGAAATAAATAACAATAGATCTTCTTATGGCCTTTAACAAAAGGCCATACCGCATAGTCATCTAATCTAATTATTTTTCTACCCCATTTAATTTTTCACCAGTTTTTAAAAAATGGTTACAGTTAAGTAATTCGCTTTTATTCTGCAATTAACAAGTTATTGTATACAAATTACGGGTAAACAACATTTTTTTTTGCTTTGTTTTTTTTTTTTCTAAGGCAAATAAAATTGAGAATGGAAATGGGGAATGTGTCAAAGAGACAACAACCCGACCATAGAAAAAAAAACGACAGCAGAAGGTCACCAACAGGTCTTCAATGTAGCGAGAAATTCCCGCACCCGGAGGCGTCCTTCAACTGGCCCCTAAACAAATATATACTAGTTCAGTGATAATGAACACCATACTAATTTCCAAATTGTACACAAGAAACTTAAATTAAAATAATACAAGACTAACAAAGGCCAGAGGCTCCTGACTTGGGACAGGCGCAAAAATGCGGCGGGGTTAAACATGTTTGTGAGATCTCAACCCTCCCCTATACATCTAGCCAATGTAAAAAGTAAACGCATAACAATACGCACATTAAAATTCAGTTCAAGAGAAGTCCGAGTCTGATGTCAGAAGATGTAACCAAAGAAAATAAACAAAATGACAATAATACATAAATAACAATAGACTACTAGCAGTTAACTGACATGCCAGCTCCAGACTTCAATTAAACTGACTGAAAGATTATGATTTCATCATATGAACATCAGGCACAATCCTTCCCGTTAGGGGTTTAGTATGATACCATCATAACATATATGAGAAGAACATAACCCGTGTCATGCCAACAACTGGTTTCTGACTAAATGTGTTTAGTTCCGATGCAAGGACCCTATAAGTGAATCAATATTAACGCCAAAATATGCAATCTTTAATGACCTGACAACAGTATCGTAACTATATCCCTTCTTAATAAGTCTATTCAAAGGTTTTGTTAGTTTTTGAGGTGAATACTGACACCTTTGTGCTTTATAAAGAATATTTCCATAAACAATTGAATGTGAAATACCTGAACGTATAAGAAGTCTGCATGTTGAGCTATATTTACGAATGATGTCCTTATACCGATGATAAAATTTAGTAAATATTTTGAGTAGTTTGACTACAACATTTTCCTTCATAGATGTTAGATTGTTATATTTTACAGTATTTTGTGCATGAATTCGTTACCATTTTGCTCAGTTATAAATTCTATTTAAGGGAGTCAGTATACTTTTCTTTTGTTATATTCCTAACAGTTCTAGCTAGAACAGTTTTAAAGTTCTAGAACAGTTCTAACCTCTATTTATTATACGTTCTACGACGGAACTATCAAAACACTTATAGAAGTAGAACATTTTTAAATGACAGGTGTGAGATAAAACGTATGCATTAATGTAGCATGGACATTGAGCTCGAATTTGCCATGTGAGCTCTAATTAAGGGCATACGATACAGGAGGGGTAATGACGATGCTAACGTAAATTGTTATTTTCGCGACGTCAATTTATGACGTATCGGCAAAAGACGCAGTTTTCGGCTGATTTTTATCATTCAAACATATTTAACTTGAAACGAGTTCATGGACCCCTCTTTTTTTTAAATAACATTTGGTTTGATTACGCGAGAAGATTGTGTGTGCCAATTTTTATTTTATGGCAACGTATATAGTGCATAAATATACAGCTAAATAATTTTTTGTTCTACATTCAGGAACTTTTGAAAAATATGAGTTATTTCTGAATAAAAATGTATGAATATTTAGGATACTTACATAGTAAAGAAATTACAAATTATTTAAGAAAAAAAAAATTTGGGATTATCTTTTAAAAAAGTTATGTCTTTCTTTCAAGAGGGAAAATACGGAAACAAATACGAGTTTTGAGCAAATAAGCAAAATGTCGACATCATTTTACTCAAAGAGTAGCACATGAAGGGATATTTGTTATTACATATTTGATTTAATTAGGTAAAAACTAGTCTATATGGAAATGTTTATCAAAATGTAAATACGGGATCAAAACTGTATCGTATGCCCTTAAGATACAAATGATAAAAGAGTAAAATTAGCAAAGAATTCAATGTTAAATTTTAGTTATTTTTCGATGCATATAATACGGTCATCAAACCATTAGTTACTTGTGTTTCAAATTCTTAAGCAGTAACAATGCATATCAATTGAAAGTAACATGTTCAAGAATATTATGTTTGAAATAAGGTAGATGAAATTAAATGTAAGATAGATAAGCATAAAAAGAAAGATCAACGATTACTTAAAAAATGACAACGCCATAATGAAGCCTAAAAGCGATTACAAACAAACAACAGTCTACACAACATACCATACAATGTCTTAGTTTTCAATCATGTTTTATCAAAATATAAATTCATTCCTTTGATAACTGTCATTGGTAGGTGTTATTATCGTGTTCAGACATTAACAATTCAGTAGATGTATCACATTTATGGAGTTTAATCAACAAATGAACATTGTTTTACTGTAGAAAATAACCCTAAAATATCAATTTTACAATCTTTTTGTGCTGATATATTATTATATTGTACATACAGGCATGTCAATTGGAAATAATACATGAACATACATATATGTTTTCCATTGTTTAATAAAGACATAAATATTTTTCGAGTGTTAGCAATTGCAAACTATTATCAAAATTTTAAAGAATACGTTTATCTTTTTTCAGTGGAGTAATGAAATATTTCCTGTTCTAGTAATTTTAATAACAAAGTCAAGATTTAACCGAAATCTGTTTTTGCAATGATTAAGTTATGTCGAGTTGCTCTTTTGATGCGTAAGGGAAAATAGCAATACATTCATTATTTTGTAAAATATCATATGGTTGAATTAGGCATTTTTTGTTATCATAGACACCTCACATCGAATCCAATCAACTGTGACTGTAGCATTTATTCATTTTGGTCATGGTTAGTTGAAAGAGCATCAATTAGAACAAGTGCTAAATGCAACGGCGGAAGATTTGTGATATCATTGCGATCCTCTGCGCTTGAAAAATGTAATCGTAAGTTCTACCAATAGATATTATCCTTTTAAAATATTACGATACGTTCGTTATTTCTAGTATAAGTGTGAGTCATTTTTTTGTTAAACGGCAAAATCAGCTGAACTTTTAAACAATAACCGCTGTGAATAAATAAGGAAACAAGTACTTCTATTGAATGTTGTTTCGTTGTCTTCTAAAAACATACCAAAATATAATTAAAAGGACAATAACTCTTAATCAGTACAGTACATTTCGACAAACTCGTTGGTTAGGTTTTACTTTTTATAATTAGTTCTAAGACAATAATAATCAAAACCAAGGAGTAAACAAAGACTCACAAAACCAAAGGACATTTACATTAACAGCTATAAATAATAATTAAGAAACAACACGAACTCCACTAAAAACCGGGAGTGAAATCAGGTACTCCGGAAGGGTAAGCATTTCCTGCACCGTATACGGCACGTGTCGTGTTATTTCTTTGTTCAGTTCGGTAATGACGGAAGGATATAGACTGAGGAAGAATATCAGATATTTCTGACACACTTTTATCATAATGGCCAATCGGCTCATGATGGCGGCAGTAATATTTCTTGAGTGATGACCTTAATTTGATTGATTCAAAGCCCTGTCTTAGTAACTTTTGAGAAAGTAGTATTATTCGTTCAACAAAGTCAACGTACTTTGAGCTAGCTCTAGCGTAACGTATCAATTGAGACACATATATCCCATATGATGGTGCCGCTGGGATTTTGCTACAAAGAAATGGAAATCTATAGGAAAAATAAAATGATCGATTTTGTTTTAAATTTTGGTTTTTAATCTACCATCAGTAGTCATTTCGAAAAAAGGTCTAAATATGAAGAAGATTTATCTGTGTCGGTAGTATCTTTAATTTGAAGTTCACTTGGATATATTACATGTAAGGGATCACTGAATCTATCATAATTAAGAGGCAGTATATCCTCATTATACCGAAAGGTGAAATTGAAAGACTTGGCTAATTTCTTTTCCCCCTTTCTGTACGAGCCCTTGGATAAATTCTGCTTCATAGGAATATAAAAACAAAACTGCAAGTAGAGGAGCGCAATTGGTACATTTGTACCCATTGGGATTCTAATAGTCTGTTGGAGGATCAAACCTCTAAATTCAACAAATATGTTGTCAATTAAAAAGTCCAGCATGGCAGTGATATCCTCGTCGCTATATTTGTTCCTTGATTCTGTATGATTTTTTCTAAAAGTAAGTTGAATCCCGACCCAAAACTAGATATTTAAAAAGTATTTTGCTGCCTAAAACGTTTGAATCATAATTGATAAATATGTAAACATTTTTGTACCTATCTAATATAAGTTTTCTGTTAAACAACTTAATTTGGTCTTCAGAGTTGTTCATGACACATCTTTTCATACTAACACAAGCATTTTGTCAGTTATCAAAGCCGAGCCTCAGAGTTAATGTGAAAATACCTACTATAGGGATGTGTGAAAGAGATTGTAATACTATAGGAAACATATATCGTTAAGTGTACATACTATAAAAGTATGTTTTCTATTGCAATTGTACCGGAAAAAAGAATGATTCAAGTAAAAAACTATTTTGTATTATTGTTATGACCCGCCTACGGCAGTAGAGAGGCATTATGTTTTCTGGTCTGTACGTCCGTCCGTCTGTCTGTCCGTTTGTCCGTCCGACTGTGCGTCCGTTCGCCATGATTCAAGTTAAAGTTTTTGGTCAAGGTAGTTTTTTTATCTTACTGCACATGTTCCCCATGATATGATCTTTTAAATTTAAATCCCAAAGTTTGGACCCCAATGTCATGGTCCATTGAACATAGAAAGTGAGAGTGCGAAGTTCAGATTAAAGTTTTTGGTCAAGGTAGTTTTTGATGAAGTTAAAGTCCAATCAACTTGAAACTATATACACATGTTGCCCATGATATGATCTTTCTAATTTAAATGCCAAAGTTGTAGGTCCAGTAAGGGCCGATTTTGGCCTCGAATTTCAGGTTCATCTAACGAACGATTTTGGGCACTTTTTAAACACTAAAGTGTTTATTTCAATTGATTCAATTAGATTAGGTGAAATATTTTAACTGATTCAGTCATTACAAACGCTCCGATTCAAGCTTAAATATGAAAAATCTATCAAATATGCAAAACACCGTCATTTTTCAGATGGTTCTTGTCAAAAATGAAAGTGGCTGCATCCGTGTTTATCCTGAACCTGTATATATGTTATGTATAATCATCAAATACAATTTACATTTCCATATTATGAACGAACACGAATGTGGCCACTTTCATTTAAGACGAAACCCGTCTACCATTCAACTTAAATGCTTAAATTGTGAAGATTTCAGTAATTTAGCATGACTTAATGATGCTAGTAACCGATATATGGGCATTGTATTGTCAAAAACAGCCCAAAGTTTATGTAGCAGAAGCATTCTACTTTCCAGTAAATACTGCTATATTTTGGGGCCAAAACGGGTCTTATTGAACCTAGTCCTTAGAATTTGTATCCCCATTTCACGGTTCACTGAACATGGAAAACGATAGTGCGAGTGGGGCATCCGTGTACTATGGACACATTCTTGTGTTTTTTATCTCGGACACATTCTTTAGATCATTGATTTCATGATTTAAATCATATTGGTTGTATTTAGAGAACGCATTTTTCAACACACAATCGTAATGTACTGTACTTACTTAAATAACACGTGTGCCACATGTGGTGTAGAATCTGCTACTCCTCCGAACACATAACTTAATATTTTGAGTTGAATAGCTCATCATTTAATGTTATATGCTCTATTACCTACATTATATAACCTGTTCTGTTCGAAGTCATTTATTTTTAACTTTCTTGACATGACGCTCTAAGCTTTGTTTTGGATTGATAAGAATGATTTTTTCTTCAAATTTTGTATCCGATCTCACATGTTATATAACTGATGCCAGTAAATGTTCATGACACAACTATAAGCATACTAATAGGATATTGATTTGAAAAAGAATGGCTTCTGCAATTGTTAAATCATTATTTATACTGTTTCCTTTTAGCTGATAATTGCAAATGTTTCAATGGTGGGACATTTGTGACAAAGGAAACTGGACTAGTAAATTGTGACTCCATTGGACAATGGACCGGCGAGTTTTGTCAGGGTGCATATTATATTATGTTAATGGCAACAAAATTAAACATACAAATGTATTGATAATAGTTTAAATGTTATCATGGAAATTAATAATAAAGTTAACTGATATAAGAGGTCTGAGGTTCATTTGACGATAAGTGCATATTCAAAATTTAATAGTCCATTCCGTAATAAAGAAATTGGCTACGTAATGCCAGCATCACACATTGGCGTATACTCCGGCGTGCATTAAACGTACATAGAAGATTGACAAAGTCGATATATGTTAATTGCACGCAAGAGGAACGCTTAGCAATCGTTCAACGCACGTTCATAAGTTTGAAGAATGTCGAAATACAAAGGTATACGCTTGCTGAACACTATAATTAGATAAAATTTGTATGCAGCATAAACATGTTCATCCAGTTCAAGCCTGTGTTTAGCGTATACCTGCACGCTACGCGCACGTAATAAATTAAATACGCTACAAGCGCGTTGAAAACGCTACAGATAAGTTTGAGAAACGTACAGGACACGTTGTATACGCTTCAAGATCGTTCGACTTTAACTTAAACTATGCTGGTGTGTTTGTAACAAACGCCCCATTAATAGATACATAAGTGCAGACAGAAGTGCAGACCATGTTAATCAAAATGGACATACAAAGAATCGCACACGTTGACGTAAGGTTATACGTCTTTTATTGAAACCGTAGCGTCTTACTCATTTATAAATCTATGCGTCCTGAGAACGAAAATGTTTATGCAAATGCTTGAAAAAATTACTCACGATATGGGTTTTAGGAACACTCAGCATACAACACACCGGGTGGTGAGAAACACTCCTGGAAATTTGGGTATAATCTATCACTAATACATATAAACTAAACTTTCCTTGTCAGAAATGGAAAATACAAACGAATCGAATAATCTCCAAAATACTAGTTTTCTATTTATCTTAAATGTTCAATGAATAACATTAATTTCTATTAAATGCAGAACACAATATATCATATTACTTATACGGTCATTCGCTATATGCTACATACCGTTGAACGTAATTATGGTTTTGACGTGAGTGGATATCAAGGGTCAAATTATTCATAGCACAATAAGAATTCGACAAACTCACAGCATCTGTATATTTGAATTATCTAACGAGCATTGCAATTCACGTATACACTTTTATGTTATTCACTTATGCTTGAACAGATAGTCAGTGTATCTCCCATAACTGTGGATTTGGTGATTGCTTTATTGAACCAATGAATGGCACGGCTCAGTGTGTGTTTGACGATACGTATATTAACAATTGTCCAGGTTAGTTGTCATATGTTTATTTCGAAGAAATATATTCAATGTTTAAAATGAAAACATAGTTTTCTTAGAGATAAGAGGGTAAACAAATATTTTCCTTGTCATAAAAAAACAATTTAATTACAAGATTAAAAGATGATTGTTTCATTTAACATTATTTAGTTAATTTATTTATTATTTAATTATCTAACTGTATAATGACGGAATTATGCATGTTGTCAGTACAAGGTATTTATAGCATCGCTTTTAATTATATTTTTGATATGCATGTATGTGCTTTTATAGATACACTAAAACCTATTGTGTTCAGTTTAATCCGCATGTGACACTTCTTAACATAGCAATGCATACTTAGTCTAACAGTATCAGTTTTTTCATGCTTGAAAAACAAATGTTTTATGTTTGTATGCATGTATTTGTCATTTAGTATTTGATATCAGAAAAAAATTGAAAAGTCGTTGTGTGGAGTCAAATATATATTAACTGTTTATTTAACCTGTATTTATTGTTTGGTTTTACACGATATATTTTAAAATAAATAAATTGAAAAAAAAAAAAATTTAATCGACAAATCGATAATCTCTACTGTCAGCACAAGACATTATAAAGAATGAATTTTCAAATTACCATTATTTAAAATGATTCTTGATTATCTTGATACATAAATGTTTGTGTAGGAAAATGACTATGGCAATATTTTTCTTTTTCAGAAATTCGTAAACTAAAATACGTAATTATTATTTGTGAGATAGTGTTTTTTTTACTCCTATAAGTACATACCATCTGTAGATTACTTGTTGTTTGAGTATTTATTTATCTTTATGTGAGAGTTTTTCGAAGATGACTCAGACATGACATTTGTTCATTAATATTTTGTTTTAAATTACAATAGTCTGTCATTGTCAATTCTGAATCTTTTTAATCTATCGAGTGTTCACAATATATTCGTGTAATTAAAAGTTATACTTGAATGTACTACTTTATTATCATTACAAGATTATATGATAACAAAATAACAAATTTGGATGAAGATCTCTAACAGAAAATGAACACTACGGGAATATATTACCATCAATTAAGAAATGTTGGATCCTTAATTGTCTTCAACTTCGTACTTTATATGACCTTTTTTCCCCTTTTTAATCCAAGCGTCATTGTTGCGTCTTATGAAGATGGAATGCGCGTCTTGCGTACAAAATTTGAATTCTGGTATCTATGATAAGTTTTTTTTTTACATAATTCGTGTATTTATACCTGGAATCGTTCCAAGTGATTTTCTTTTTTTATCATTTTCTATAAAATCCCACACAGGATACTGAAATTGAAGATATCAATAGAGAAAACAAACATGTATTGCTTATTCTGATTGGAAAATAAATGTATGCTTATAAAGTGGGAGAGTTTTATTTCTAATTTCAGAAATTTCAGTAAACATCTGTACCTATCATAGGCTACATCACATTTTCTTGCACGCATGGACTTTTGGTTTAATAGCAAAAATACTTCTGAGAATTAAGTGATACAAAACGATAAAATTCTTAACAGCTAATTGGTGCAAAAAAGGGGACTGCCTTATTTCTTGCTAGTTTAACAAGTGAGACTTTAAGGAACAAATGTTTCATATTATACTAATAATTGAGTCAAACATACTATTTCTTTTAGAAAATTAGTTAACAACGTTAAATGTGTATCAGCCTTGGAAGTAGACGGAGGACTAAACAGACACACTATCAATCACATGATATATAGGTATGATATTGACTTTTCATTTTATGCGATTTGAATAAGATTAATTCGAATTTGAAGTGAACATTTACTCATATTATAATGAACGAAATCGTCAAGAACTTCTCAGATAGTTGTAATATTGTTTTGTCAACTTTTATTCAATGTGTGTGAAATAAATCGTACATAGACTTGGAGTGTACATTGCATTAAGTTATTAGTAATAGTTTTAAACAAATTTGTTCATGACTTTTAACTGATACATTAATATATATATATATATATATAAGTGCCTATAAATAGCAGCACATGACATACAAATCTATGGGAGTGTAGATTAATCAGTACATAGATTAATTCAATTACACAAATAAAATTATAGATTGCCTAACAATGTAATTTTAACACACTATTAAGTATGTAAATATAAGAATGTTTAAAATATTTACAAAATGATGAAAATAAACGCAATATTTCGCTAGACCAACTAGCTTTATCAAGCGTGCATCTATCCAGGTAAAATCGGATGTAGATGATAAGAAACTTTTGCAGCTCAACGTCTATGTTGCACTGAACTGCCTTTAGAATAAGAAAATTTTGCAGCTCAATGTCTATGACCTCTTGCATTTAGCTGCTTTGAAAATAAGAAAATTTTGCAGCTCAATGTACTTGGATTTAGCTACCTTAAAAATACATAATTGGTAGTTGAAGTTAGCAACGTCCATTGGCCAATATTACGGGATAAAAAGGACGATGCTTTGTTTTAAATTATTCTTTATCTTTCCTGTATCTTTTTTCGTCTTTTTCGTTAAGACCATCAGGTTCTAAAGTGTGGAGTTGGTGGAGTTGGTGGATCCAAAAGTTTTCTCTTCTCCTTCTCGCCGTGGTGTCCCATTCGGTGTTGACTTCTATAATTTGAAAAGTGACATTATCAAAAGGATGATAATTTTTTTCATCCTTTTGATAATGTCACTTTTCAAATTAATTAAATAGTGTGTTAAAATTACATTGTTAGGCAATCTATATATATATATATATATATATATATGTATATATACGAGTCTAAATTGAAAACTTCGTTCAAACCTATGACTGCGTTGGATAAAAACCGCAATTTTTATACGTGTGCATGTCAAACAAATTTCGTTATAGAAGGGTCTAAAAACAGCACAAACAACATTTTCCAAAAGACCAAAAGAGTGAAAAAGTATATTTAAACAAAACGCATTTGACTAACAGGTCGAACAACTGATGTTCTTTAACCCTGCTGACTGCCATTGACGATTGCCAAATAAAATTGATCACAAGATGTAACAAACTGGATCTCAATATAAATTTAATACGTCACAGAAAAAAAAAAGTTGTTAACTTGTGGACAGGATGTTGTGCCACAAACATTCGGTGTCAATATTTCTTTAGTACACCATATCCGGATTTCGACAATAAATGTCTCTTCAGTGATGTTAGGGATCGAAACGGTATTTGGAAGGCCAAATAAAAAGTACCCTCATTTTTTAGAGAAAGTACCCTCATTTTTAGATTAACTCTTGAATTTTAAGAGTCAATATATAGGATGAACGGATCATATAAACCGGAGGGAAAATATGATACATGCCCAAACAAAAAATATAAACGAGTCTAAATTGAAAACTACGTTCAAACCTATGACTGCGTTGGATAAAAACCGCAATTTTTATACGTGTGCATGTCAAACAAATTTCGTTATAGAAGGGTCTAAAAACAGCACAAACAACATTTTCCAAAAGACCAAAAGAGTGAAAAAGTATATTTAAACAAAACGCATTTGACTAACAGGTCGAACAACTGATGTTCTTTAACCCTGCTGACTGCCATTGACGATTGCCAAATAAAATTGATCACAAGATGTAACAAACTGGATCTCAATATAAATTTAATACGTCACAGAAAAAAAAAAGTTGTTAACTTGTGGACAGGATGTTGTGCCACAAACATTCGGTGTCAATATTTCTTTAGTACACCATATCCGGATTTCGACAATAAATGTCTCTTCAGTGATGTTAGGGATCGAAACGGTATTTGGAAGGCCAAATAAAAAGTACCCTCATTTTTTAGAGAAAGTACCCTCATTTTTAGATTAACTCTTGAATTTTAAGAGTCAATATATAGGATGAACGGATCATATAAACCGGAGGGAAAATATGATACATGCCCAAACAAAAAATTTAAACGAGTCTAAATTGAAAACTACGTTCAAACCTATGACTGCGTTGGATAAAAACCGCAATTTTTATACGTGTGCATGTCAAACAAATTTCGTTATAGAAGGGTCTAAAAACAGCACAAACATCATTTTCCAAAAGACCAAAAGAGTGAAAAAGTATATTTAAACAAATCGCATATGACTAACAGGTCGAACAACTGATGTTCTTTAACCCTGCTGACTGCCATTGACGATTGCCAAATAAAATTGATCACAAGATGTAACAAACTGGATCTCAATATAAATTTAATACGTCACAGAAAAAAAAAAGTTGTTAACTTGTGGACAGGATGTTGTGCCACAAACATTCGGTGTCAATATTTCTTTAGTACACCATATCCGGATTTCGACAATAAATGTCTCTTCAGTGATGTTAGGGATCGAAACGGTATTTGGAAGGCCAAATAAAAAGTACCCTCATTTTTTAGAGAAAGTACCCTCATTTTTAGATTAACTCTTGAATTTTAAGAGTCAATATATAGGATGAACGGATCATATAAACCGGAGGGAAAATATGATACATGCCCAAACAAAAAATATAAACGAGTCTAAATTGAAAACTACGTTCAAACCTATGACTGCGTTGGATAAAAACCGCAATTTTTATACGTGTGCATGTCAAACAAATTTCGTTATAGAAGGGTCTAAAAACAGCACAAACAACATTTTCCAAAAGACCAAAAGAGTGAAAAAGTATATTTAAACAAAACGCATTTGACTAACAGGTCGAACAACTGATGTTCTTTAACCCTGCTGACTGCCATTGACGATTGCCAAATAAAATTGATCACAAGATGTAACAAACTGGATCTCAATATAAATTTAATACGTCACAGAAAAAAAAAAAGTTGTTAACTTGTGGACAGGATGTTGTGCCACAAACATTCGGTGTCAATATTTCTTTAGTACACCATATCCGGATTTCGACAATAAATGTCTCTTCAGTGATGTTAGGGATCGAAACGGTATTTGGAAGGCCAAATAAAAAGTACCCTCATTTTTTAGAGAAAGTACCCTCATTTTTAGATTAACTCTTGAATTTTAAGAGTCAATATATAGGATGAACGGATCATATAAACCGGAGGGAAAATATGATACATGCCCAAACAAAAAATATAAACGAGTCTAAATTGAAAACTACGTTCAAACCTATGACTGCGTTGGATAAAAACCGCAATTTTTATACGTGTGCATGTCAAACAAATTTCGTTATAGAAGGGTCTAAAAACAGCACAAACAACATTTTCCAAAAGACCAAAAGAGTGAAAAAGTATATTTAAACAAAACGCATTTGACTAACAGGTCGAACAACTGATGTTCTTTAACCCTGCTGACTGCCATTGACGATTGCCAAATAAAATTGATCACAAGATGTAACAAACTGGATCTCAATATAAATTTAATACGTCACAAGAAAAAAAAAAGTTGTTAACTTGTGGACAGGATGTTGTGCCACAAACATTCGGTGTCAATATTTCTTTAGTACACCATATCCGGATTTCGACAATAAATGTCTCTTCAGTGATGTTAGGGATCGAAACGGTATTTGGAAGGCCAAATAAAAAGTACCCTCATTTTTTAGAGAAAGTACCCTCATTTTTAGATTAACTCTTGAATTTTAAGAGTCAATATATAGGATGAACGGATCATATAAACCGGAGGGAAAATATGATACATGCCCAAACAAAAAAGATGTATATATATATATATATATATATCACCAGAGTTTTTACAACATACCGATCACATTTATAATTATAATGTTGTGTGTATACATTTACTAAATGATAAATACTTCTGGTACAATGTCTATTTATCTTTTTCTATTTTTTTTGTTGTTGGTTCATTTAAGATCCTAGAACAGGGTCATGGCAATTTGTTTGGGTGAGGAAAATACTATGGCATTGGCGTAGAGAAAATAAATCAAGACAACGCCTTTCAAAAACATGGACCAATACAAAGACAGACACATGCACACTTCAGATATTCTACAATGTGCATGTGCAATTGAAAAAGTGCTTTACCTTATGATATGACACCAATCATGTTGTGACATTGTTTACAGTTCCATTATGCTGTACATTTAATAGTACTTGTATCTTCACACTTTATATTTCATTGTATTTATTTCTATTTATTTATAATAAGTATCTATTTATTTTGATATATTTGCTTTTTTTATCAGTCATATAATGTAATATCTTGGAGATTTTATAATGAAGGAATCAAACACATTATGTAAAATCGTTTTAATTAAAACAAAACCTCTGTCACTTAAAAGCATTTAGGTCATTTTTGTTTAACACCATAGCATGCGACTAATGAGTATGTGGTGTTGCATGTTTATGGTCAGAATAAAACAGATCTTGGAAACTTATTAGTTTGCGGTGTATTAACTATTTTTTGTCACCTAATTTACTATTGGTCTTGCATATTTCATTTTTGAATCTGTATGTTTTTATCTGTAAAAACTAAATGCAAATTTTGCAAAATATTTGTAAATACAGCTGTTTCTCAAACCATGCCTCTTTTGGGGCGATTTAGAATATTCATAGACAACTAATTTTGTTTACATACTGGTTCCCAGTTATGGTCTCTGTGTTTCATCTCATAGAGACATAACTTGGGAATGTTACTAGTAAATATACTTGTTTACATTGAAATATGTGGTAACCCTTCATTCGAGGTAGGGGTCCTTAAGAAAATTAGTGTTAGTTTAAACTCTGAAAAGTTAAGGGCATATAAACGTTAAAAATATGCCGCACAACCCTATATTTTGACCTTTGAAAAAAATTGTAGTGCATATGAGCTTTCAATTCTAGGATTAGATTTTTTACAAAACTTCATACTAAAAGTGGTACAGTTTTAGCCGTAAAAGGAGTTCCTATGGGAAACTGCATTGTCAATATTTACAGAAATACAACCTGTAGAATGCATTCTTTATAGTTGAAACTGCAAACCTAAATCTGTTTTATTTGAATAAGGTTACATGACGATTTTATCAAACACAAGTAAAGAGGTATATGTGCATAGACAATAAATGATGTATAAACAAAAAGGTCAAGATTAACGTTAGAGTTCCGTGGTTTATTATCATTGATATGGTTATATTTATAAATAAACTGTTTACAAAATTTTGAATTTTTGAAATACTTAGGCTTTTCTATAGATTACCGTAGCTGGATTTGGCAAAACTTTTAGGAGTCTTGGTCCTCAATTCTCTTCAACTTTGTACTTATTTGGCCTTTTTAATTTTTTGGATTCTAGCGTCACTGATGAGTCTTTTTGTAGACGAAACGCGCGTCTGGCGTATATACAAAATTTAGTCCTGGTATTTATGATGAGTTTAATTATTACCCTTTATTATATATACATATCATTTCGAACAAATCTATGTCTTGGGAGAAACGAACCGCTGAACATTTATAATCAACGTTTTCAATTGTACAAATGCATATCAGCTAAAGTGATTAACATTAGCAATCATGCAATTGTGTTTTTTTTATTTTTTATTTTCTTGTAAAAGTTGTTTAAAAAATTAATGAACTATGTACCATATGTTGAACAAGAAAGCTAAAACAAACCGATAAATATTTGTCATCATTATGCTATTATTTATATTTCTTGATATCAAAAGGATTTGAATGCATTTATATATTCATTAGAAAAAACAAAGCAATTAGGATTTCAATTTTGCTCGATTTTTTCACTTTGCAGCATTTTCTCCTTATTTATTCTTTTAAATTTTATTTAATAAGGCGTGAATCATAGTTTATTGTATTTGATTGATACTTATACAATGGATTTTAATACTTTTATTTTGTATACAGTCAATCATGTTTATACAAATAAGTGGCCAAAGAGTGATAAAACTAAATGCTTTCCTTATGAATTTCATGGAGTGATTCATTTTACTAATAAACATTTTTTTACAATTGAAAAGTGTTTGTATTTACGGTTTCATTATAATGTGCTGTATAAACATAACGATATGCATTTAGTAGAAGAAAAACACATACGCGTATTTCACATTTCTATTGTCAACAATTGTATTAAAAAACTTTAAAAAATGAAATATCGATAACACAAAATATGCCTAGGTTCCTAAATGAGTCATTGTCAGTGAACCTGTTTAAGGACTTTCTTGTTACTTTTTTTTTTTTGGGGGGGGGGGGGGGGTAAAATGTCATGAGTCTTATGACTGGTCATTAATATTGTACGGGATTGTAACTTCTAATATCAAAATTATCCGAAATTACCGATATTGTGCTGCTAGCTCCATCTAAGCTACAATGTTGAACTATAAGTAATCATCAAAAGTACTGAGGTTCATTAAGGTTAATTAAGGTACACATTATGCGCGCCACATTATTCACGTCAAACTTCCAGGCTCAGTGTTTCAATTACCTAACCAAAATGTCACGCGGCATCGACAGTCACTTTTAAGAAGTGTTACTTTTTGGGGTGTGATTGTTTGCTGTATTGTTATATTGAAAATGAATAATTGTATCACACATTTAATTCTTGTATTCAACGGTGTATGGAGGCGTTCATATTATGTGTTAAATCTGATTGTGTCATGAAATACTCTCTGCATTCACTGATTTGCATTGATAGTCATATATCCATTCATACTGCCATTACTACGGTCCTTGGTCGTATTTGAGGTACTTTAATTGGTTTACAAATTATTTGTATTTAAGTCACCTCACAAGAAATCACCTCAGTTGTGACTGCAGTATTTTCTCCTTTTGGTCATGGTTAATTCCAAGACCATCTCTTGGAAAAAGTGCTCCATGTAGCAATAGGACATTAGTCACATCAATGCAGCCAGCTGCCATTGAAACATGTAATTGTAAATAATAACACATAGACTGGTAGTGTCCTTTCAAAATATTATGATAGAAAACGAAGTATTCATTATTTCTATTATTATTGTCGGTCTACTTCATCTTTGTGCAAAATTTAAAACAAATGGAATTTTCTGCTGAACAGCATTATTGTCATATATCCGTGGTAATGACAGACGTCAAAATTCATATTTTTGAATGTAAACAAACTTAAAAATAAAGGGATAGTTACATTTGAATCGTACAGTAAATAAACACCTACGTTTATATTATATAAAATATTGTTCTTTTACGTAGTGTCATTTTCAATTGCCAATTAAATTAAATCTTGTTTTTAAAGAATGAAACACTGTTCTTTAAATTTGGAAGGTATACAAAATATGTATATACTCTTGCCTGCAAGACAATTAACAAAAATCAGTTACTAAAAGATCCAAAGTAACATTAGAGTATTTCAAATTCCACATTTAAACATTGAAAACAAAGCAATGCATAAAATTGGTACGTAGGACAAAAGAAATCAAAAAACAAAATTATCTAAACGTCTATAAATATCATGTAGTAGAGTGTACAAATCAAGTAAGTCATGACGATATATACACTCAGTTTAGCATTTGTATTAATAATTGATTTGTTTAATGAGTTAATTATGCATATTGTCAGTACACGCTTTTTTCCCGATGTTTTATACACATGTTTGTGCTTTAAAGTGGACTAATCCTATAGTTTTTAGTTTAATCCTCATGAGATATTCAGCGTTACTAACAACACAAGCTTTATATATAATATTCTAATATGACGTTCTTCTTTAGCTTTGGGTACAAAGTCATGTTCTAATTCGAATAGAACATGGACTGCACGTGATTGACGTCACAATTGAAATTGCAACGTCAGATGAGTTTTGAACAACGACATAGCTCGAAATGGACATGTTTGTTGGTGTTGCTTGCTAGGAAATTAAATAAAAACATTCTAAAAGTAATTTTAAATGTTTCTGTTCTTTTTTATTGATAAACTGTTGATTTTTCTATGACGTTTTTGTTCATCAAGTCAAAATGGCGACATTTCGAGCGTCTACTATAGGTCTGCTTCGAAGTACAAAAGTTCAAAATATTCCTATTAGAATCGAAATAATTCTATCATGCCATGCTCGCTATATTGGCAAATTAGTCTTGTTGATGCTGCAAAACAGCATTCCAAACACCTAGAGGACTGTTTCAATTCAAGGTTCTTTCATTAGGCATGGTCAATAGTGGGGCTACTTTTGTACGTTGTATGATAAAAGTTTTACCAGGATTGGAAAACGATGATAAATTTGTTGACGATATTATAGTGTACACACTTTCTTTCAATCACCATTTGGGGGTTCCGGAGAGTGTATTTGAGAGGTTGGCATCTGCTTATTTGTCAGCAAGACCCTCGAAGTGTTATATAGCGTATAGCAGTCTTGAAGTGTTAGGTCACATTGTTGCAACAGATCGTCTTCCACAAAATCCAGATAAAATTGCTCAAAGGCCTACAACCAAGAAACAAGTCAAAAGTTTCATTTGCATGGCTGAATTTTACAAACAGTGTGTTGCCAATTTCTCAGATATAGCTAGTCTGCTTACTGATCTAACGAAAAGGGGACAACCATTTTAGGTACTTTCGGAAGATATTCATAAAAAACATTTTCAGGTTTAAAGAATGCATTAGTAAAAGCTCATGTTTTAAAGTTGCCGAACTTTTCTCAGGTATTTATTCTTCAAACTGATGCTTCTGATAACGGAATAGGCGCTATACTGCTACAATATGAAGGTAAAATTATATTGCCTGTATCGTACGCTAATAAAAAAAAAACTGAAAGCTAGTGAACGAAATTACTCCACTATCGAGAAAGAATCCCTAGCCATGGTATGGGCAATCAGCCAATTTCAGAGGTATTTATTTGGTAAACAGTTTGTATTAGTGACAGACAATCAACCTTTGATATATTTGTTAAAATTGAAAACTGAAACTGCACGATTGATGAAATGGTCACTCTTGTAACAGCCGTATAGGTTCAGAATTGTTTCCATCAAAGGAAAGGACAACGTTGGAACAGATGTTTTGAGTCGTATATAGGATCGTGGACCTAAATGAAAGTAAAAAATACTTTCTCAAATTGGGGAGGTGATGTAACGATCCAGATGAATTTTATAGAGTTATTCACATACTTATTCAGTCAAACTTGTATATAAATAATGATGTGTGAAATTGTCGTAATAAACGGAGAATTGCACTTGCAGTCTTTGCGGAGGACGCCTTTTGTCACTGTTTATTTTATACATAGTTTTTACATACGGTTGTATGTATATTTACGTTTGACCTAAGCTTGGTTAACCTGTGTTTAAACGCACAATTATTAGGCATGGCCTAATCGCACACCTGTTGACTATTTTTCTTCGGACAGGTTTGGCTATTTTTAAACAGTGGTCAGATGAGTTCTTTGGACACGTTCTCATTTAATTTCTGCTTGGGATTTTGGTATGGAAGGATGCCACACTAGATAGAGCATTTCATATTTGATATATAAATTTAACCTACAATGGTTCTTCTCTATATAGGTGTCATACCAACAATTAAAAGTCCATCTCTTCAACCAAATTTTACAATTTTCACAGCTTTCTACATATTTTACCGTAAGTTTAACGTCATAGAAACCAGGTATATCCTGAATTGTACATGTATCAGCTTTCTACATGACAATTTTCAACAGATGTTTAAAATCATATAAAAAAGAAAAGGTCTTCCGAATAGAGGTACCACTAAAAATAACCCCTGGTTTTCTGGAAATCTTAAATTAGTATACTATGGAGTGCAGTTATCCTCAATTCTGAATGCAAACTCATAAACAAGTAAATTTTAGCTCAAAATGGTCTTAATATATTTCTCTTTCACCAAAAATTTCATTTCTGCAAATTTGTTTGTCAGTTTAAGTAAACAATGACATCAAATGTACTATTTTTTGTCCGAGTAGGCCTACTTTCACATACGTTCTAAATTTAAAGGAGTAATTGGTGGTATGATACCTATATAGTGTATCAATTCCGAGGTAAGTGTTTTATTCTTACATATAATTATACTTTTCTGTGTGTTACTTTTTTTATCAAATTTCCGAAACTTTCAGACTTCTGCTGACAATTTTTCATTATGTAAATTGTACAATTTAGAATGCTTTGTAAACGGGTTGAAAGATATGAAAACAGTGTTTAATATTCAGATATTTGCGTTTTTACTAGTGAACAAGAACAAGATTGTTAATTTCGGGTACAAATTGAATGTACGTGATATTTAGGTGTACAAGGTTCCGGACTTCCTTATGTACGGAAAAACTATTATGTAAATTATGATATTTATTACAGTATGACACATTTTGCTGCATATAAAATGTATGTGCGTACTTATCTTCGTAAATCAATAGAGTATATATCTTCATTTCATGAACGTGATATTATAGAGATCATATAAAAAAAAGATGTGGTATGATTGCCAATGAGACAACTATCCACAAAAGACCAAAATGACACAAACATTAACAATTATAGGTCACCGTACGGCCTTCATGTTTATGTTTCATGAACATGCAAGTAAAATGCATATCTAAATTAATAATCGTACTAAACAGTTTGTACCATTATATTATTATTAGGTTCCAGCCTTCACTAGAGTAATACAATGCTGCGATGTAAAGGAGTGGTCATATAGATTGTACGCCATCATACATCATACTACGAACAACATATCTACGTATAATAGTAAAACTGTCGTGGACAATACCATAACTGTCATAACGAACTAATATAAAGGGAAGTAATGAGGATATACAAACTGCTGAAGAAGTTGCAATGGTTTTGGACTTTAAATGTTCATAATAATTTGATGTATTTTTCTTCTTAATTGTTTTTGTTTTTTTTTGTTTGTTTATAAAATAATTTATTTATTATAATCGTTAATTCTTTAGTCAATAGTGTAAAATAGCACCGAACGACTTATCAATACGTCCGTCCGTGACAACCTACTAGTTATGTATTGCATTGTTAACACTTAAACATGTCATGTATACAATTATGTTTTATTACTAAGTTTAAATCTCTTTTCATTATACCTTGTAGGTATATGAAGCATGACTTGGTGATTTTGAGGTGACAAAACAAAGATAATTATTATGAACTTACAATGACTAAAACGTACTAGTTGAACTCTACTGTTAAGTCATTTGATGTAGATGTATTGTGTCGATACTGCTCATCTGGTACTGAAATATTCAAATATAGTTTTCTTTGAAACAAATTGATATGTAGTATGACTGTCAATGGTACAACTCATTATGAGAGACCTTTTAAGCATTACTGACTTTTATTTCAAAATAAAAATAACAACCAATTCAAAAAAGGGGAAATAGCAGAACTGACACCCTTTAAAGCATCACTACTAGAAAGGGAGGTCAAATGAAGATGTTGTTCAATCATGAAAATATAACCAAAGAACAATAATTGATTAACTCTTTCAAATACTAGTATATTAAGTCCTTTCAAATTGTTAGGCATTGTTAGCTATCTAAAATACGATAATATATAGTTTGCATACTTTACATCATTTAGACTGTTCAACATCCAGACAATTCTAATCCATTACCGATCATGTCAATTGTACGCACGAGTAGTACAGGAAAAATTTACCGATCATGTTAATTGTAAGCACGAGTAGTACAGGACAAATTTACCGATCATGTCAATTGTACGCACGAGTAGTACAGGACAAATTTACCGATCATGTCAATTGTACGCACGATTAGTACAGGAAAAATTTACCGATCATGTCAATTGTACGCACGAGTAGTACAGGACAAATTCACCGATCATGTCAATTGTACGCACGAGTAGTACAAGACAAATTTACCGATCGATAACTTCCTCATGTGTTCATTGTTTATTGTTTAACTTTCAAAGATAAGTATATTGTACATGTTCAGGACAAGACCTAATTTTCAATAAATACTACAGGTAGGTGGTTATAAAGGGGCGTCCGGAAGTTAATGTAGAAAAATGAGAAACAAAGATGGTATACGATTCTCTTGATGTAGATATTTAACATTTTGGAATTATAGGAGCAACACACATCTAAGAAGGAACTTTCTTTATCTAGCCGTGTGTGTGATACTGAACCGACAATCAGATGAAGTTGAATGACTAATACACATTTGGTGACTATTTTCCATGCATGTTTTTTTGTTTAAAAAATCTGGTATACACACTGTGCCGTATAAAGAAATAGGCATTTAATCCAAATATTTTAAAAGTTCATAAAGTCTCTCTGATTTTTATCAAATGGTCATCAAATAAAAAAACTTGAATACGAAAATCATAAAATGTACCGGAGATTGTCTTATGTTTTCAATTTATGTTTCTTTTGTTACATACATGTAAAACAATTCATAAATTATCAACAGAAAAGAGTAGGTTCAATAAGACCCATTTGTAGGCCTCAAAATATATCAGTTTTACAAAATTGTTATAACGTAAAGTTTTAGCTTTTTTTGTAAAAGTAGAATACTTCAGCAACATAAATATGGGCAGTTTTTTGACAATATATAATGCACATATATCGGGTACTACATGTAGCATCATTAATTCATGCTAAATTACTGAAAACTTCACGGTTTTCGTCTTAAATGGAAGTAGCATCACTGTGTTCATTCTTAATATTTAAATGCAAGTTGTATTTGAGGCCATACTGGCCCTTATCGGACCTAAAACAATATAGAAAAATCATAATTGCCCATATCGATGTAAAATAAGTTTAATAGTTTTTAACCAATCGTAAGATGAATCCACTTGCCGATACAGCAAACACATATACATTGTAAACATAGAAATAAACATACATGTATAAAGCAAGAAGTGAAATGAAGGGAAATATTGGATATTGTGAAATGTGTTTATAGGTTAAAAGGAAGTAAATAAAGACGACTGGCGCCACCTAAATTTTACATCCAAGAAAATAGGTAGAAGTAAATTTATTTTCTGCTGCCTTGGTAATAAGAAATTAAAATTGAAATAGTGAGAAATGGGTGTTGGCCATTGGTGTAGAAATAGCGATAAATTTAGAGCAAACTCCCTAAGACAAGTAACATTGTTGTGCCAAATTAAGCAAGGGGTGTTCTTCGTTCATACTATTTCAAAAATTCCAGAACCGCTGAGTATCCTTAAAAGATGCCATTTTTCTATCGAAAAAGCTGCAGCACCATATGTGTTTGACCATTGAAATTACACCCAAAGGTTTTGATAATTCAGAATTCGAAATTTTTTTCAATGGATCTTTGATAGTTAAAAGGCCGAACCAAAAAAGGCTACCATTGTCGTCTATGTAAATAATTACTTCCTTGTAACCTAAAATTTTAAATGTGATCAACGATTCTAAAACTGTCATTTTATTGTAAAGCCTATGTATATAATTACTTCCTTGTAACTTAAAATTTTAAATGTGATAAACGATTCTAAAACTGTCATTTCATTGTAAAGACTTGTAATTATATACCTTAAATAGAATTGTAGTTCGTCATTGTTATAAGACGCCTCAACGATGAAAGGATAGTTTAAAAAAAATTATATGAGGTCGTGTGCATGATGTGTGACACAATTCACCCAGCTATTCAATTATTTCTTTTGAAATACAAATCGTAACACCTCTAGATTTTTCATACTGCGAACGTATTGATAGGAAAAAAAAAGAACGTTAAGTAAAAGAAAATAAATTTTAGTCAACGACAATAGACACAATAAGATGAAAAAAGGTAAGAACCTCCATCGCTGTTCTGATTTGTGTGAAACATGTAAAATCCTTTTTTTAAATAATTTAACAAGAATTGTTGAGAGATGAATGAAAGTTAAAACTCGTATTATTAGCTGTGAGAAATAAAATATTTATTCGTATAAATGCAGATACCATGATAACAAAAGCCAGGCGCGATAGCAATGCTCTTAAAAGACAGAATAAAGACAAGTATATTTAGCAATTAAAACAAGTGTATTTAGCATTATGTAACATGGGCATATCATTACGGAAAACACAATGTTTTCATGTCATTACAATTTGCAATATAATTTTGTTTTCAGGCCATTTAAACACTTTACCCTTGATTAAGAACATTCTCAAGATGTGATCAATAGTAAACACATAAATGTATCCTCTTAATAATAGTCGATGTTTTGTATGTACGTCGTCGCAACTCTCCTAGACAGGCATGTGCCGAAAAAATCCACTGCCGCTGATTCACTCAATGTCTAAGTATAGTCACAGAATGAAGGATAATGATTGTATCGCGCAGATAAATCGGCACTCTTTCTACATGTTCAAATCTCCTGCATAATACAACTTATATTATTGAATCATTTCTTAATTTGTGTAAGGACGTCGAAGTCCATTTTGGTTAAATGGCATCACATTGATATTTGTTGAATTTGATAATTATGTCTGTTTATTTGTGGTTTCAGACATGTTGAAATGATGAACTTAAATTCATATGAAACAATAAGAACTGACGATTTTGTTGAAATTAAAATGTATCAGACCATTTCACTTGACATATCTTCTGACAAACAACGTATCTTGAAAATAAACTTCACGATCAGATAAACTTTGTTTTAAAAGAAGGTTTGGCGTTTTTAGGAATGCATACAGTAATAGTAGGGATTACAAATATTAATGGAATTTGGCAATTCTTAAGATATTGTATGTACCTATGACACGAAGGTCATTAAAATTAATGTCTTTGATGTAGTTTAAATTTATCTCAGATTGTACAACTAAATGTCGTTTTTAAACCTTTTAAAATTGTTTTAATGTAAATAACAATTTGTATTGGATAACCTTTAAATATGAATTTTGTTTTGTTATCATTCAGTTGTTGATTCCGCTTTGTCTTTTTATTTTACATTAGATTTAAATTTTCTAAATGCTTCCCATCAAGGAACAGTTTGTACTGAAAACGTAGATATGGTATGATTGCCAAGAAACAACTCTCCACAAAACAAAAATGTCACAGAAATAAACAGTTATAGGTCACCACCGTACGGTCTGCAATAATGAATAAAGCCAATACTGCATAGTCAGCTATGAAAGGCCACAAAAGGAAAATGTAAAACAATTCAAACGAAAAAACTGACTGCCTTATTTATGCACAAAAAATGAACGAAAAACAAATATTTAACACATAAACAAACCACAACTACTGAATTACAGGCTCCTAGTTTGTGACAGGCACATACATAGTTTGGCCGGATTAAACTTGCTGGCGGGATACAAACCATCCCCCTAACGTGGAACAGTGGTAAATCTGTACAACATAAAAACGAATTAAGTTTCTTAACTCATCAAATGGACAGGAATACAATTGGACGTGGGAGGGTAAGTTATGTTTTTCGATGCGAGTTTGTAATTTCCTCTCACGTGTTAAAAAAATATGTTTATACCCAAATTTTAGTGACATAACTGATTAATCATATATACACTTTTGTTCAAACAATATTATTGACTTTAAGTCCTGACACAGTCTGATATTATTCTGATTTACTCCTCCTTACTGGAATTTAAAATTATAATCAAATTATAAGAATAGACTAAAAATTTATAACAATTGTTCTGTCTGAACAAAATAACAAAATTAGCACACTTGTTTCAATAAACTGCTTCGCGGGTTCTTCAGTGTACACAACAATCGTAAAGGTATTTTTAAAGCAAAACAACTATAGTAAGGTAGTTCCTTTAATGAATGTAAACATCAATATCTATAAAATGGGAAAAAAAACGTGTGTCAATCTGACAAAAAAAATGTGTCTCGTTTGTAGTTATATATTTTTTAAGATGTTTATTAAACGGTTAAAAATGTTAACGACATGTAATGTATACGAATCACTTTGAAATTATTAATACATTGTTATTACTATTTCATGTTTAAGTTGTATTTGTTCTATGATCACCACTTTATTGTCATACCTGTATATATCGCTGACAAAAATGGTTACTGGATTTTGGTTCTCTCAGACGATACTATTTCATTAATTCTAAAACTACATTATCTATTATTCAAATGTTATACATAGTGTCACATCAAACCATTATACTTAATATGATCAAGATGAAATTACAAAAAAACAACACGAATCGGACAATGTATAAAGTGATATGATATCTTTGAATGAATCTTAGTAGTATAATTTTTAACTATTAAATAGTTTGAACACGACAGTACTTTAGTTTAAAAAAAACTTATAATATCAAAGACTATTATTTCATATATTATACATTTTAACAGTATGACACAAACAAACAGGTGTCTTGGTATAAACACAAATTTACTTTTGTTTTAAATAGCAATCAACATCATATTTCTTCCCTATGTGTGAGACTTGGCTTACGTACATGGTGTTAAAAGTATATTTTTTTAAAAGCTAGCTCAATGTCGGATAATAAAATAAAAATATAGCTACGGACGCTCCAAACTTATAAAATGATAATTATATTTGGTACTGTATTTCATACATTTTTATTTTAAAATATTTGGTTCAACAACAACATGAACAAACAGTTACAGAAATGAAATTAAAACAAAAGAAAGCCCGAAAGAAATTGGTTTAAAAAAGTGTCTCTATGATGTTATTGTTTTTGTATGCTTTTTATAATTGTGTGTATCATTGTTCAGAATATTGTTAGTTTTGGTAAACGAGGTATAATGAGAAGGCCTGCATTATACTGGCAAAAGGGAAAATTGTAAATATATAATTTCATTTTCGTGTATAAATGTAGGTGTATAGTAGGAAAAAAGGTCTGATTGACTAGCTCATTGATCTCAAGACATTTCGTGCAAATCAATTTAGATATTATAAAGATGTTAAATCATTTTTTACAAATAAAAGATCATAAGTCTCTTAAAATCCATAGAAATAATATGAGATGGGAACATTCCGATGAATATCAAAAGAATTAAAATAGGTGAAAATGTCACATAAAATAACACTATGTTATAATCGTAGTTGCTTAAAAAAGAAAGCAAACATGTCAACACTGATAAACAGAAATAAAGACAAATCATATTCGCATAAAGGGAAACACACAAATACAATAATGTAACGTAGCACAAAAACACAATGACGGGATATATAAGAACAGAGCCAAGTCAAATGGATATTTCCAAAAATAGACTTAAAGTAAAAAGATATTTTACAAAGACAAATAAAAGAATACTAGACTCAATACTCAGAATCTATACTTCAAGTCCGTCGTGTCTTATTTGTGATGTTGATTGGAATATTTATCAACAAGGTAATGGTATCTTCCGAGACCTGCTGTTCTTTGACATACACCTGGTTCATCAACATTTTACTCAGTTAATGGTAACATTTTAAAAAACTTATGGAAAGAACATCATCAAGGTATCCGAATGCGAAATTAAATAGTAACGTCCACATTTTTTTAATACTTAAAAATTCAACAACCTTGTCAATAAGAATCTCTAGCATACTGATCACTTGTTCCTCTGTGTAGCATGTTTTACCACTCAATTTTGACAAAATATAACGTTCGGTATCGTTAAATGATAAATGTATAGGATATAGTACTATTTTAAATCGAAAAGCATTGGAAATTGTTTCTTTTAAACGATTTAAACGATGCGCATTGGGAATGGTAGTATACAGGGTTGAACAATCTAAATATCTTAGAGAAAGATCGAGATATTTTATCAAGGTGTTTTTTTATAATCAATATACTTATAGTAAATACCAGCGAGTTCACAGTTTCACAGTATTTCCAAAACCGTCTTCCACTGCAAACGAAATCTCTGTCAATCTAAGAGATGTTCAAATTCGAACATGTAGATAAGCCAGCCATGAACCGTATTGTATTTGTCCATAACATATATACTTTTTGGAATTTTGGATCCTCAATGCTCTTCAACTTTGTACATGTTTTGGCTGTATCAATATTTCGATTTGAGCGTCACTGATGAGTCTTATGTAGACGAAACGCGCGTCTGGCGTACTAAATTATAATCCTGGTACTTTTGGTAACTATATATTAAAGTAATAGTTTAAAATGCCATTTCCAGTGTCAAATTCAATGTGTGTTATTTGTAGAAAAAAAGATCAAAACAGAAGCAATTTGTATTTCCACGGAAAAGAACTAATATTCAAAACAAATACAATAGACTAAAGTCTTATAAGCTTAAAATTACCATTTTTTTTTCTTTTACACTAACTTGCTGTATCAAATAAACCTTTATAGTCTATATTCATATAAATTAGAGGCTATATACATGATAGCTGCCAGACGGACATTCAAAATATATAGGAAATAAAACCGATACGATGAAAGTCAATGTTTGACTAACTATTTAATATTCATCTTTACTTTGTTTTTTAATTTTGTAAATGTGTTCATGTGGCGATATTTTTTTATTTTTTTATTTTCAGCGATGTAAAATGAATAAAATGAGCATGGACATTACTTTTCTCTTCTTTTTTGCTGTGGTCAGTACTGGATTAGTACAAGGAGCATGTCCGTCGACCTGCTCTTGTGTTGATGATTCGTCAGGCTCTAACATTAACTGTTACTCTAAAAATTTGAGACGCATTCCAGCACTTCCTAATGACACGTATCGTCTGTAAGCATATTTATAATTGTTTGAATATATACTTGTTGCTCATATATCATGCACAATAAGAAAACAATATGTATCTTTGATAACTTTGTTTCCAACGTTGACTGCTATTCTTAATATGTGTGACGTCTTCCAGCAATTCCTAGTGATCCATACCAACAGTAAGTAAAAATGTTTGTATGTGAGTATTATTCAATAAAAGTAATCACATTTAATAGCACACCCTCTGTTATCTTAATACTCTAACATATTTTAACGACTTGAGTCTAAGGTCTAGATATTTTCAGGTATGTCAAAAACAAACAAAAAACACGATATTAAAAATGCAATGGTTATACTTACATAATAAAAATGTGTACTTGGTCAGTGAAAATAAACGTCCTACTAAACTCAAAAACATATAAACAATTAAAATTATAAATAAATTTGAAAATGGAAATGGGGAATTTGTCAAATGGACAACAACCCTGCCAGGAAACAGACACCAACCAGAAGGCCACAAATGGGTCTAAAATGCAGCGAGAAACTCCCGTACCCATAGGCTTGCTTCAGCTGGCCCCTAAACACAAATGTATACTAGTACAGTAATAATTGACGTCATACTTAACTCCGAAATATAAACAAGAAACTAAAATACAAATATATGCAAGACTAACAAAAACCAGAGGCTCCTGAATTGTGGCGGTGTTATACGTTTTGTGATATATCAAACCCCTCCTCTAGCCAATGTAGAAAAACAAAAACACAACAATACGCACAGTAAAAGTACGAGTTCGTTGTTAGATTGGGAAACAAAAGAAACGTACAAGATAAACAAATGCCAGAGGCTCAAATACGCGGCGGGTTAAACACGTTCCATAAGACCTCAATAATCCCTTATATCTTTCACCAATGTAAAACTCAGAAACTGGCTGTAATATTCATGGTGCAACTCAGTTTAAAAGAAGCCCAAGTCCAAAGTCAGATAAGGTAATAAAGAAAATCAGGAAAATGACAATGATACCTGCATAAACAAAGGACTACTAGCAGTTACTCGAATTCTAACCCCAAACTTTAATTAAATTGGTAGAAAGATTGGATCGTCATCATATGAGAAGTTAGCACACATTGTTGAGCTTATGTTTAGACGAATTATATATTCGTCGAAATATTCCAATAATTATCTTTACCTACTGCAGCCAGGAATTCCATTTTTGCTACATTTAATAGAAACATATTATCACTCCCACCGATATCAGACGTTATTTAAAAGTGAAAGGTTACCTTATATTAATAAGTCTTACGAACTGTCATTTTTTATTACACGGGGCACCTATATAACCACAAATTCAGCTGGCAGTCTCGTTTATTATATTCAAATAATCAAAAAAGAAAATGTGTGAATAATACAGTGTTTTCAAAAATTTTCCAAACAAAATAAAACACAATATTAGGATTTTTGTAGATATTATGAAATTATGAAATGCTTGACTATGTCAAGAAACTACGATATTTTAATTTGAAACTGTAATATTAGGTTTTTTTATTTACAAACCACGCAACAACAGGACTATGCTCGAATAATATTGCAGCTTGATAATTTTTTTTTTCTAGAAATCTCAGGGTAAACGCTATAACAGAAATTGATATTCAGTTTTGTAAAGAGATGCCACAGTTACACACTATGTATGTACATACAACTAGCTTTGTGACATATTACATATATAATTGAAAACACAATTATTCAGTAAGTGTAATGTATCGTACGTGGATGATTTTTACGAATTCAGTTTTCAATTCTGTAAACGAAAACAGCAATGAGCATGTTCATTAAAATCGTATAGTTACAAACGAGTTTTGTCACATATCAGTTTAAACCGATCTATTACAAATGTCCAGATGTATTTGTATTTACATAACTATACTACTAAGTTTTTTTTAATTCTGATTTAGATTCAAACTTTGACACATCTGTTTAAATTTATATTTCATGCGATGAACTATCAGTACTATTAGTACGTTATATGTTCTGATCCTTTTACATTTACATATATGAGAGACGTAATTCAGAATATCCAAGTAAAGTCCATGTGTTTGAATCGCATATAGTTTGCGAGATATATTTAAGATTATTCGATTTTCGATTGTCAAACATTTCAGAATCAATAGTTCCACACACAATAGGCAAGGACTGTCCAAAAAAACATATTTGTAGTATATAAGTTTATCAGGATCGGTGGTGGGTACATGTATTATGCTTAAAATCAAATTGACAAAGCTAATACATACGTACCCAAATGCATAAAAATACAGTTGTGCGACCTTGTGTTCACGTTATTTTATGCATAAATGTATTCTCTTGCACTGACATGTCCAACATTAATATAAAGGTTCTGCAAATTTTAATAATTGATGTTTTTAATAACTTTGATAAAATGTAGTTTGTAACATTGAGTATATTCCTTCTGGAATTTTTCGTTTGAATGTCTTAAATCCTGAGTATTTTGTATTGATCAGGTTTTATAAATAGACATAATAATTATATATTACCTGATACAGATACTTCAATTCTCGATTTAAAAACATGAATTATTTTTGTTTATATAAGCATAATGAGCTTCAATTTGCTTACTGAAATTCCGGTAATCACATTTGCAGACTGTGAGGAACTGTATAGAATGTAAGTATATATATTTAATATTCAGTTTTTAATCTCATTTGAATTATTCGAAGGCGTTTACAAGTGCGGAACAATTGTCAAAGACCCATTCAATTTCTTCTATAACACTAAGATCATATAAAACCATTATCAACCAAAATTCGAAATGAAGTAGGTGTGAGTAATACTAATACACAATGCTTTGTTTTAGATTCGTATATAACACAGTAACACTTGTATAAGGTACACGCTTTAGACACTCTTCGATTGGCTAAAACGACTTCAACCTGGAAACAGTGAAAACTATTCTAACAATAGATTAAATCATATACATTGTACTATATACATAATTACAACATTATTTATGTACAAATGATATCAATCAGTAACAATTGTTCTATTTTTTATTGTCATTTAATCATTAAAAAAACCGGTTAATTCCAATGACAGTGACTGTCATTGTCTACTATACATCCTGTATTATGAGTTTTAAAGTTAAGTCAAGGTCATTGATGTTTTGCAGACGCAAAGCAGATAGCAACTGTTTGTGAAACTATTGTATGTCAATAATATTTTTTGACCTGTTATCCTGCCATGTAAAATAGTAAAAAAGACATGTTTATATTTCAGAGAATTTCATACCAACAAGATAAGGTCCATAGCGAGGAATACGTTTGCAAATATGACAAACTTGTTTTATCTGTAAGTCACGATGGTTTTTTTTTCGACTAATTTCTTTACCTTTCAATGAACTCATATATCTATTGTCATTACCATTTAACTTTTTTCGATAATTTTGAGATATTTTTGGTGAAATAGCTGGTATTGGTTCTTCATGCTTATAAATTCATTTAAAAAATTGAAGTTTGAGCTTTCTTAATAAAGGTTAATTCATAAAAGAGCTTTGGACAATTACTTGTCACTTAATATATTTATTTTACTAACACTAGTTGAATACCATAACCAGTGAACTGTAATTGCCCGATGGTTTTATTATGGTATTAGACTTACTTCTGTTAAAGCACTTGGTTAATATAAATAACGGTGCGTTGCTAATCCCTGAGGGTACTATTTGATCAATATTCGGTTTGTATTATCTAACATTGGATTGATACCAAATCTGGTGTACTGTTAATGTAGTTACTGCACGTATAATCATAACCCTAATGAATGCGTCTATATTAACTTGATTGATTCCAACAATGGATTACTCTTGGTGTTTTTCTATACTAGCAAGGATTTTTGTTTGTCAGTGATGCGGAAATATAGTAACTTCTAGAATTATATAAGATTGTTTTAATTGAGTTTGCTGCTTTTTTTTATTTCTACGTTTATATGTTTGGCTCACCAAAAAATGCTTTTCATAGACCGATTATTATTTCTCATATTTTTTTTCTTCATTTTCTGATTTTGGAATCAAAAAGTATAGAATGGCATCTTTGAAATTACAAATGAGATAGTGACTGTCGTCGTGTATTTGGTAGTACAAAACTGTACATCTTTTATATATTCAATGGCCAGGAACGTGCTATCTTGTGATGACATCTGTATAGTCTATTGCATTTCTAGATATATGCATGATTTTTTTGGAAGTTGATATCATCCCATTTGTCAATAATTTGTGTGCTGAGTTTTTCCTGTGTGTCAATATTGAGAAAAAGACCAATGCACAAAGCATTCTTGTTAGTATCAGTTATATCCTTAATTTCAAGTTCACTTGGAAGAATAAGATGCAAGATCAATTAAAGAATTTTGCAAGGTGCTTTTTCTGTTGGTCTTTTATAATGTTTTGAATGAATTCTGCATCTGGCGAGTACAAAAACAAGTCTAAACATTATATGCAGTCCATTTGAAATTCAAAAAACACAATGCTTATGTAATCATTTAAAGTGACATGAAATAAAGGGCGTAAATATTCTATGTGACCTACTGCATAAGCCTTATAGAATGATAGATATCACATGGAGAAGGAAATGCGCCCCCCCCCCCCGAACACCGGAGATAAGCCCCAGTTTAAATGGGGTTTGTGTTACTTCATCTTCATTTTTCTATGTTGGCTTTTGTGTACTCTTATTTGTCTGATTGTCTGTGTTTGTCTTTTACTTTTTCTGGACATGGTGTTGTCAGTTTATTTTCGATCTAAGAGTTTGAATGTCCCTCTTGTATCGTTCGCCCCTATTTTATTTATAATGTAATGGTGTGTTGAACCTTTTTCTATGCGCGGTTATACAGCTACTGAACCACTCAAGTTTCCCGTTTTTCCGTTTTCGCTCCGTTTTTCATTCGTTCCGTTTGCGTGTTCCGTACATTCCGTTTACGTGTCATTCATTCCATTCATTTCGTTCATTCCATTCCGTGTTCTATTCCGTGTTCCATTTCGTTTATACACGACATAGCATGATAACAAGCGTGTTGTTCGGTAAAGTGTGAAGCTAATCATTTCGTTTTAGAACGTTTACAGCGTGTGTGAACGATTATATCATTCTAAAACGAAAGGTAATTGTTTTCTTTTCACAGATAAATTTCGTATTTTATAATCACATCATCACATGTATTTTTCTTTATTAAAAAAAAAAGACAAAATTTCACATGATGGTCACTGGTTCAGGTCTGAATAGACCGTCTTTTTTAATTAAATGATGTGAAATTTTGTTAAAACTTTTTTGTTCGCAGTATAGTCATTAAAAACTTGTTGAGACATGGAAATATTATATTTTACTTTCATGCTGAGATTAAATGTATTCACAGGCTCATTATTTATTTTTTGTAAAAAGGATGTTTAAGAATATCCCTATATTAAAGTGTACTCTACACATGGCTTACTCGATATACCGAGTTATAGAGAATAGATTACATGTACCTTAGCTGTATTTGGCAAAACTTTTAGAAATTGGTGGTCCTCAATACTCTTCAACCTTGATCTGTATTTGGCCTTTGTTAACATCGAGCGTTATTGATGAGTCTTTTGTATACGAAACGCCCATCTGACGTAAATTAAAATTGTAATCCTGGCATCTATGATGAGTTTATCGTCAAGGTTGTGTGGGTTAGGTATTTGGTTTCATTGAGGTCTTCCTCATGTTTATGTTATTCAAGTTATTTTATGATTTTTTATCTTTAAAACATGGTTACATTATTTATTTAGAAAAATATTATTTATGAAGGCAGCAGTTTTAAGTGTTGTGTTGTTATTTATATTGCACATATTTATGCAATTATCCATTTTCAGATATCTGAGTCACAATAGAATATCTGTAATAGAACCGTTTAGTTTTATGGATCTTCCTAATCTGAATCATTTGTGAGTACCTAATGTATTTTTTATTTTGACAGACAGACTATTTAACGATCACAAGATTGGGAAAAAAACACGTAACACTTAATGGTGAATACATGTAATTGAATGACATGTTATTGTAAGATCTCAAAGATGAGCATATTCATGCTTCGAAAACATTAGTGCCAATAAGACATCTCTCCATACCTTATAATGTCTAAATATGTCTTGACACATTCCTAACAGTCTTAAAGCTGTCTGAATATGTGTTGACACATTACTTAAAGTCTTAAAGCTGTATGAATATAGCTTGATACATTCTTGATGGTCTGAAAGATGTCTTGACACTATCTCAACAGTATAACTTTCACCTGAATTGTATAAACACATTCTGCACTGTTTAGACACTTTCGTTTGCTGGTATATACTCATTTTAATTATTGCTAAACAAAAGGTAGAAGAATCAATGATTTGCATAAGAAAATACCCTTTATGTGCCCCTGAATTGGAAGACCATACATAACCCCCATGTAGTTGAATTTTGATTTATTTTTTATTAAACGTTTAATTCAATTGTTTTCTTTGGAAAATATGTTGTAATTACTGGCAAACAGCATTTGCAATTTATGCCGATCGAAAACTGGTAGTCAAATAATCTTTACTAAATTAGGTGACCTGAGGTAAAATGTGAATGTGTGTGGCAAACTTATAAACTGTACACAGGTCTGGCCTAGTCAAGCAGACCTGTTCACAGGTCTGGTCTGGTCAAACATATCTGTCCACAGGTCTGGTCTGGTCAAGCTTACCTGTCCACAGGTCTAGTCTGGTCTAGCTGATCTTTCCTGGGAACCGGTCTGCTCTATCAAACTTGGTCTCAGGACTGGTCTGCAGGAGTTCGATAAAAACCAGAATAATTTGTTAAAATGTACCCAAGTTAGCCTCTAGAGCAGTTTCAAGGACTGATCTAAGTTAACTTGTATACATGTTAGGACTGCAACATATGTAGGATCAGCATGATCAAGTTTAAATCTGCAATTATTTTGTTTTTTTAAATTATTTAGAATTTATCAAGAAGTAGCATACTTAAAGTAAACTAACCAAAAAATGCAAGAACATTAAAATCGAAAAGTTCCGTATCAAATGCCAAAATAATGAGTGCTAAATTTTCTTCCATTTGCAGTTATACAAAGTTACTGCCTTTTATGATAGCCGTCAAATCATGCAGAACATACCTACATACCTATGCATGCAGAAGTTTGAAGGAAAACACATCATAATTTTTATTTTGTTGTATATTGTAAAATAAGTGACATCAGGTTTATTTTAATAAACTATTGCTTAAATATTGCGATTTTCCTTATGGTTTTGAGTTTTAACAATATTTAAGAACCAGTTTCCGATGACAATTCATGAGATAGTTGAAATAGACTATACGTTGATTTGTACCCGAGTATTATCTTGTGAGTGATTTAATATAGAAGAAGACGCGCATATTATTCTCTGTCCTCTGTCCTTTTGTATTTCAAGAACTTTTATAAATCTGTGTCCGTGTCTATGTCTATGTCAGTTTGTCGTTTTACTAGAAATAATGATTTGAAACAATGTAAATCTTTGTAATTTGATTTGTTTAACTGCGTGTATTATGATTAAAGAAAGCATGTATGTTTGTTCTTTTTATGAATTATACAAAACAACAAGATAGAGTCATTAGAAAGTAATATTTTTTTAAAAGAACACGGCAAAATTGGAATATATCAAGTCGATATATTAATATTTGTTTAAGTTTAAGAAAAATAACTTTATAAATTTATTCGGAACAAAAGGCAGTGTTTTTTTTTTTATAAATGCCAACACATATTACAACAGTTATTATGAGAATCGGGACCTTTCTGCTGTGGATGACTATATATTAACCTCTAGATATATATTTTGTAAGTTCGTTTAGTTGCAATAAAATTGACATTTATCTCATAATTCCTTTTAGTCAAACTAATATTCAACTTTTAAATGTCTTGACCTTTTATCAAACACAAAAACATAGAGATAAATTTGCTTTATATAATTTTGATTAACTGTGTCGTGTGGCTGTCGATTACTTTTTTTATGTTGTTTTTATCTTCAACCATTTCAAGATTGATCAGTTGGTAACATACTACTCATAAGAATATGAAATTTTAATGTGTTGTTCTGCTCGTTTCAATGAGCAATAGAATTGACTTATATATTTTTCGCTTTTCAGACATCTTCAACACAATAATATATCTACAATAGACTCATTGACTTTTATTAATCTTCCAAGTCTTCGATATTTGTGAGTATCTGTATAGTTTAGTCAGATGGAAATCAACGCATCATCTAAAACTGAAACATTAAAAATTGACAGAATAGTTGGCAACTGTAACAACACATTGATGAAATATAATACGGGTCATCGCACAGCCTTGAACATTCCGCCATTAATACATACTTTGAGGGAAAATATCAATGCTAAGAAAGGATTTTGGCTAACCTATCTCTAAAACAGTACAATTATGGAGGCCACATATCTGTAATTCGTACAAGAACAATACACTAAATCAACGAGTTAAACTATGAGTTATTACTCTAAAAACAGAACAACACAAAATGTATTCCGTGTTTAAACGTTTATAAATGTGCCACATGATTCGGCTTGCTTGTATGAAACGAGTATTTTCATAATGAACATATATTTTACGTACAAAATCTTCTATTTTAAGATGTCTGTACAACCACAAAATATCAATACAGAACCGTTCAGTTTTGTGAATATTATTTACCCACGATACTTACATTTTTATTATATCTATTTTGATTTATACCAGCGAAATATTTTAAGAATATAACATTTGAAAGTAATCCCGAATTTGCATTCTTAATTTTATAAGACATGTAGAAAATCTTCATAAACTAAGGATGCACCTAAGCTTAGGCAATCATTAGACCTTCAACAATAAGCAATATTCATATCGTGACAAAAACTATCAATGCTACACAATGCCTTTGTAGTACTAGACAAAATCGGAAAAGAATCAAACGATATCCCCGTGTATTCAAGAAACTGGACGTTGATAAAAAGTAAAATCACAAAAATGCTGCACTCCGAGGAAAATTTAAAACGGAAAGTTCCTTATCAAATTGAAAAATCCAAGCTCAAACACAGCAAACGAACAGCTAACAACTGATTGGTAAAGGCATTCTCTTATCGTAATAAATCTCATAATTCAAATTAAAACAAAACAAGCTGGCAAAGTTACTTATTGTAAAAAGGATTTAGATAACTGTATTGCGAGGAACCAGTATGATCTATAACAGTACAGGCTAATTTACCTTTAATAAGTATGTGTGGTATAACACTTATATATACTATAACTTTTGAGTTTGGACAATTTTTGAAAAGCCTTTCCCAAATAGGAATGCAATAAATCTTTTAAAAGTAATGGTTTGATTTGAACAGAGTACAACATTGAAATATATACCATATGTACCAGTGTTTGTCAGTGTCGTCTATACATGTCTTAAAGGCGATTCAAAATCGATGTTATAGGTCATCAATCTATTTTTAAAACGCGGTTTGGTAATCTTGTATGTGAACAACCTTTTTTGAATAGTTCAGATAATGCAGCAGATGCCTATCGAGTCGACGCAACTTGTAGCTGTACGTTTGTAGCTAAATCAATTCCTTCAGTGTGTTTATTATATTTTACTAAGCGTTTTACCACAAGATTTCTACATCGGTAAACTACTGTTGCTTTTTATTATCATAATGTTCAGTGCATGCATTTAGTAACCAGTATACACGTTCGATGTATCTTTTTTAGTGCTCTGTATTTCAACAAGATACAGTCATTAGTGAGTTATACGTTTATCAACATGACTAACTTGTATGAACTGTAAGTAGATTTTATGTTTTTATTTTTTATCATTTGTGACAAATAAAGAGCAGCTTTTTCAATACTGTTTTTATTAACCCTATTTCTTTCAATTTTGGATTACATTAGATAAATTTGGACAGAACGACATTACTTTATTTGGCCTTTTTAACTTTTTGGATTCGAGCGTCACTGATGAGTCTTTTGTAGACGAAACGTGCGTCTGGCGTATATACAAAATTTAGTCCTGGTATCTATGATGAGTTTATTTCCAACATATTTTTTTTTTATAAATTATAAAAAATGGAAGAAATCGTCAGATGATCCTATCTAGAAATTATTGCCATTAGAGGAAATGTTTGATAGTAAAAGTTGATAGGAAGGGATAATCTCAAAATAGCTTTAAAATGCAAGTTGAGGCAAAACAAAATGTATTAAAGATATGATCAGACAACAAGCGTATGATATTTTTGTTATATACTGGATGAGTTTATAAAATCAATACATATGTCAATATATTTAATTTTCAAATAGTACCGTTAATGATCCTTAGGTTGATCGATACGCGGGGACAGCCTATGCTGGCAAAAATCTGAGTAAATTAACAGGTTAAAACTGACTACAATGTGTATTGAATATTTCCACTTGATATTCAGACATGGACAAAGGATCTCTTCAGGTGGTTTAGTATAAGTATTTTAATGTTGATCGTCACTGATGGAAATGGTGTGAATAACAATATATGCATGTTTCTGTACATGTTTGTTTAAACGTTAATGAACTCTAGACTTTGTTTAGCTTACCATAACATTACAATGAAAGACAGCTTTCTGATGTTGAATACAAAGTGTTGCTACTTAGGTTATATGTATGTTTTGAATGAGGCCAAACCCATATTTATATTATTCATTATCAACTTTGACATTGTTCAGCTTATATATTGTGTAACATTATTTTGATCAAATGGTACAATTCTAACTAGTGTACTTTTATTATATGAATCGGCATATTCCACATATTATAATATCTTCTATTTTAAGATCTCTGCATTACAACGAAATATCTACAATAGAACCTTTCACTTTTATGAATCTTCCTAATCTGCATTCTTTGTGAGTACCTGTAATATTATGTATTTACAATCAGCAGAGTACTAAACATATAAAACATCAGTACTTAAAAGACAAAATGTAAACCTGAATGGCGTATGAGTGTAAACAGAATATGTGGGGAATCTATACAGCGGGGAAAAAACCTAAATGTTACCAACTGCTTAAAAGAGGTTTTTCAACACCTTACGAACGGACGAAACTTTATGAACGTATCGTTAAGGAGCGGTAATTTTGTTATAATAAAATCCACGATAAATGTCTACCGATATTGCGGTATGTTTAAAGACAACAGTTAACAATTGCATAGTCTTTTTGCAACCGTGCATTTAATATTTGTGGTTAAACATCGGTGTCCCAATATTTTCTGTTGAATGTTACGTCTTTTTACTTTTAGTTTCGTTTGTTTACATGTGGAATATATGTGTTCGATTTATCTCCCTTATCTATTCAAAAAGAACATTGTCCTTTTACAATGTTGTTGTAAAGAATCAGCTCGTCTGGTTTGCATTTCACTTAATTGATTTTTTCATGTTTAACGTTCTGTGCCAAGTACTCAATGCTTTTCACGACGAGATTAGCGTTTGCAAACAGTGATTGAGATGACACACGTTTAGTATCTTTCATTTAGTGTATCCATGTAGTCATTATCGCTGTGTATCATCGCCACCGGAAATTGGGTACTAACGAAGCGGAGAGAAATAGAAAAACAAATTAACAAGTTAAATATCCGCAACTCATTTCAAAGTTGGTCCGACTTGCTGTTAAGTTACAGAAACATAAAGGAACACTCAATCAAACGTAAAGTTATAGAGTTTTGTGTATTCTTGTTGAATGTATGAATGCTACAGCACAAACATAAACTGAGTTTTATAGTGTTTTAAAGGAACATTTTCTTTAAATTGTCAAAGTTAAAAGAAAAAAATGAGAAAAAGAAAAACCGAAGAAAACATATACAGCATGCCATAATGACACGAAAAAAAAATTGAAAAATTATTTATAAACTTAAATTGGTACGATTATAAACATACACAAAGAGAATAAGAACTGCCATCAAAACAAAACAATTAAAAAAAACTAAATACATTACAGAACATCTTTATAAAGTGTTTTTTTTTCATATTCAATGTTTCCTTTCAGTTTTCTTCTTGAGTTTAGCAGTTTAGCTATAATATGAAAGTTATAATAATTTAAAGTCAAGTAGTTATCAAAGGTATCAGGATTATAATCTAGTACGCCAGACGCGCGTTTCGTTTATATAAGACTCGTCAGTGACGCTCATAACACGATAGATATATAGCTAAATAAGTACAAAATTAAAGAGCATTGGGGATCCAAAATTCAGAAAAGTTGTGCCAAATACGCAAGAAGTGGTCATTTGGATTTCAGAGTTGGGACAACGAAGTTACCCCGGGTCCGAGGATGTTTTATTTTAATTTTTTTTAATTTAAAGCTAGAGGCGTTCACGCCTAGATTAGATTTACTTCATGTTTACGAAAGACCTTCTTCTATTGATCTGATCCTTGATAAGATTAAAAAAAATAGCTATCCCGTTCCATTCCAATGTTCCATATTTACCCTTTTTCATACATGTACTAAGACATTCGTAATGATGTAGTCATTTTTATCAAAATATCGTGTCCGATTGCTGTCCTGGTTCTACATATTTTATATTCTTCGCCAACATTTATCGATCAATTATATTTTCAACTTTTTTTATTAAACCGTAAATTGTTTATCATTTATTATATATGTAAGAGACATTTCAAAAGGAAGAAGCTCACAGCTGATAGTCCAAAATTATTGAATAAATAAATGCTCCCTCTTTTCTCGTTACAGTAAGTTTCGTCAAGTTAGGTAAATTATCGTTCGTTCGTAAGATGTTGAGAAACCTCTATTAAAGGTTTATCTTTTTAATGAAAATAGATAAGAAGATTAGGAATTATAACCCTTGGTAATTTAAGATAGATGATTTGTGCTACCAATAGCCAAACTATAACTAGACAAAATCTGAAAATAATCAAACCAACGATGCCTTGATTTAGTCTAGAGCAACTAGCCAAATTTAAAAACGTTGAAAAATGTCATGATGTCCGCTAACAATCCTGCTCAAAGTATTAGGTTGACAAGATGTATTTTATTTTAAATACACCACATGGTATCGCAGCCTTACATGAAACTCAAGTAATTAATATATAGTAAACAATGATAACTTAAGTCAACACAGAAGTGCTGACTTCATGGCTGGTGATATAAATTAATGTAATAATTTTCTAGTTCCTGGTAATGTACCAATGTTATATGTATACATGTCAATCGCGCGTAAGAATAAACAAGTAATTTGGTAAACAATCAGTCGATGCACGAGAAATCATGAATAACATTATAAATTCGAAATTTGAAAAGACCAGAACGTATAGATAATTGATTCTGCTATAATATGTATTATGCAAATGATTCAAATACCGATATGGCAAAGGTTCAGCATACAAACTGAAAATATCCTTCGAGACATGTTATCATTGTCATAGACAATATTGCTTACACGAATTCGTTTGTATCAAATCGATCTTGTTAGTTATACAAGTATATCAAGAGACGAGTATCCTGTTGACTCATCCATTCTCCATTTGTTTGTTATTTCGATTCTTCTTTTTACTAGATTTAAAAGACCTGAACATCGGTAACCTTTGTGTTCGGTCATTTTTATTATTGTTAACTGCTTGAATTTTGCTCGTACAAATCACGTTTGTTGTTCTCTTTTTAGACATCTACAATACAACAAGATCCGGTCAATAGAAAGGGACATGTTTATCAACATGACAAACTTGTATCAACTGTAAGTCGTGATACAATTATTATGTTTGATTAATGACTCGCATTATTCCTACCAGTAACACATTGATATTTAGGTTATTACAAATATTAGGCATGGTGCTAATATTAATTGCAGAATATTTTGGTTTGATAACATCTTTTATAAACAAGGAATATTTCAAAGTTCCACATACTACATGTTCTACAGTGACATCTGCCTGTTGTGGAAAACTCTATATTGACAGCTAGATATATGTTATTTATTGTTTTCGATTATTTGACAATAACATTTATTCATATTACAATGTACTTAATCTTAATACATTTATAGATTGATTTGATTGTATATTGTGTTATTCAAAGTATGTAATTCTAAGTGTTGTTCTGTTATCAACAGGAAATACATATTACGCTACGCTCCTTCTCATTTTACGAATCTGTATGAACATGAAATATATACCTACTAACCATATACGTTAAGATTCTTCAAAGTCTTTTTTTTCAGTTCCTCTTTATTAGTTATTCATATTTCAAAAGATGGCTTTTTAAAAACTCTATAAATAAAAAAAAAGACGTTTACGAGGAACAATTTATCGTTAAAGTAATGCAATGATTTGTAACAAAGTAAAACATGACATTCGATACTGTTAAAGGTCTGTAAAATTTTGTACATGATTGCGTGGTTGAAGATTTCAAGCTAATGTTCTAGGTCATTCATTTATTTCAAACACGTTTGTTAAAACATCCCTTAGTGATATTTATTTTATGTCATTTATTTCGTTTAGGTAATAGAAGTATAGATGGCAATATTTATCCTTTTGAATCATCGGTCTGACTCCTTTTTGGGTTGACGCTGTTCTCCTAATTCATGTTCATTACTTTCAATGGACATCCTGCTACATTTGAATATTGGTAACCCTTACTGCCATATTTTCTCCATCTAGTTATACTGCATTTGGTCATAGTTTTATATTTTTGTGTTTATCTTCAACTTTGCAATTTCATATATATACTCATTTTCGTTTCATTTCATTTCTTTGTTTTATGATTATCGATGCTTTCTTTGTCACAAAATATGTAAGTATAGATAAACAGTTTTAAGCCATGTTATTGTTTTCATTTCCATATTCATTGATATTTCTGCCATTATGCATATCTGTTGTAGGTTATAATTACAGGCAATGTTTCTTCTCTATTTTTCTATTTTTCTTTTTTTTTTTTCTTTTTTTTTCTTTTCAGTTGAACGTATTTGAAAATTGATTCGTTTCTATGTTAAATCAACAAAGGATTTTACTCTAAGTGTTGTGTTATCTGAAGGATATACAAATTCAACTTAAGTACTTTCTCATTTTAGGGATCTGAATGGAAACGAGATATCTACAATAGAATCATTCACTTTTACAAATCTTCCAAATATCCAATATTTGTGAGTACCTATTATACTATTTATTTTGAATCAAAAGACTGCTGTAACAAATTAAACAGTCGAAGAACATGCCTGTTTTCCAACTTAAAGTAGGTGAAAATGTCATCAATAGTGTCACATCGGTACGTAATCTTGGTGTTAATTTTGACAGCCGTCTTACCATGGAAAAACAAGTTGCGTCTATCGTAAAATCGTGTAATTTCCATCTGTGCAACATTGGACGAATCCGACATTTCATCTCTACGGGATGCTTGTAAAACTCTGGTTAATTCCCTTGTAATTTCCAGACTTGACTACGCAAATAGTCTACTCTTCGGCGTTAACAAGTGTCAAATTGAAAGGTTACAGAGAGTTCAGAACACTGGAGCCCGTCTTGTTACGAAAACTAGGAAAAGAGAACACATTACACCTATTCTCGCTGGACTGCACTGGCTCCCTGTTGAATTCCGGCCAAAGTTCAAAATCCTTGTCTATACGTACACGGCACTGCAAGGAACTGCCCCGGACTATATACAGGAACTATTACATCTCCACACAATTGCTACCCTATGGAACAATCTACCTGTACAAATTCGTCACTCTAAATCTGTTCAGTGTTTAAAAAATCAATTGAAGACATATTTTTACAGACTTGCGTTTATTAAGCTGTTATCTTAATTCTTATTCCTTTTATTTGAAAATGTGCTGTGATTTTTGTTTTTTTTTTGTTTTCTTCGTACAATTTTTATTCTAGCAAAAGTTTTCATGACCATTTAAATTATTTATTATAATCTTTCTGCTAAATTTTTAATATATTTTCGCTTTCTATGTTTTAATTTTTTTTTTTTTTTTTTTTTTTTTTGTACTTATTATTGATTTTAATTCTATTATTTTTCTATCAATATAATTATCTATGTTCATATATCTTTCATATATACGTTTTTAGTTCTTTTAAACATAACATTTTTTATTTCATTTTGTTTTGTGGTTAACTTAATATATTTTTATCATGTATATATATATGTAAAGCGCCTTAGAGTGATTTTATTGTTATATAGGGCGCTATAGAAATTTTTACTATTATTATTATTATTAATCATAAACAGTTAAAAACACAACGTAAACCTTATTGGAGAATGCATTTTTTTTTTAAATGTGTGAAGCATATATAGCGAAAAGAACGTAAATGCCACCAATTGCCTTATTTACACATATCTTTTTTTTAATTATTATTCATTGGAAGATAAGGATTGATAAATCTGAAAATTTAAGATAGATTATTTGTGTTACCAATAGCCCTAATAGAACTAGACAACACCTGAAAATAATCAAACAGGCCATTTTATGTGAAACGATACCTTGATTTATTGTAAAGCAAAAATTAAAAAAAATCAATGCATTGAACATTGCCTTATTGTCCACCAAAAAATGAAACTGTAAGTATAAGGTAAATAATAACAAATGTAAGAATACACCACACGGTATACACATGGTATAGTAGCCTAGGATGATTATTGATTCTTGGGTGTAGAGCGCCTTGCTTTTAAAGTTCCTGGAATATAGCAACGTTATATGTATACATGTCAATTGCGCGTAAGAATATACAAGTACTTTAGTAATCAATAAAGTTGATTCACGAGGAATCATGAATAATATTATCAATTTCAAAAAACCAGAGCGCATACATTGTTGATTCTGCTAAATAATATTTTATAAAAATGATTCAAATAGCAATATGACGATGATTCAGCATACCAACTCTAAGTCTTCTGTGAAACACGTTATCATAGTCAAAGAATGAAATTTGTATTATTATACCGTTTTGTTTAGTCTTTGTATCAAATACAATATGAAAGAACATTTTTTTAAATTAAAAGTTGTGACAATATGTTAAGACTCGTGTACCACAGCACACGTTTCAATTGCTGAAATAAATTACGACTTAATTTTAACCAATGTGCATTCTAAGCCAATGATTATCAGTGGCTTTACTAACTGTCTAAATGTCAATATAAGCTCAGATGTCTAGGTCATTCATATTTTAAGACAACACTTCTTACTGGAATTCGTTTACGTAACCACTACCTTGCTATATGCACGTATAGCGGGATAAACTTGTCGTGTTGACGCACCCATTCTCCGTACGTTGTATGGTCAAGAAATTATATAAGTTTGCTCGTGATTTCGATTCGTCTTTTGACTATATTTAAATGATCTGAACACTGGTAAACTGTGTGTTCGATTATTTTCATTATATCCAACTGTGTGTAGTTTGTTCGCGAAATTCCCGTTATTTTCTCATTTTAGATTTCTACAAAACAACAAGATACGGTCAATAGAAAGTAACACGTTTATCAACATGACAAACTTGTATCAACTGTAAGTCGTGATAGAATGATTATGTTTAATTAATGACTCGCATTATTCCTACAAGTAACACATTGATATCTAAGTTATTACAAATTTGAGGCCTAGTGGTTATGTAAATGGCTGAGTGTTTTTTTATTAAAACAAATACGATTTATTACATCAATTATAAACTCTGAACGTTTCAAAGCGTGACTTACTCCATGTAATACAGGAAACCTACCTGTTGTGTATGACTGTATATTACGCTCTGGATATATTTTAGTTTTTCTTTTCGATTATCTCACAATTCCGTTTATTTTTATAATCGTAAAGGATCTATAGATTGATTAGTTTTTATATTATATTTATCAAAGAATGTACAACTCTAAGTTTTGTTGTTTTTTTGTCAACAGGATAGACATATTCAACCTACATACCTTCTCATTTTAGGTATCTGTCTTATAACGAAATATCTACAATAGAATCAGTCACTTTTAACAATCTTCAAAACCTGCGATATCTGTGAGTATTTGTTTATACTTTATTTTCAATCAACAGTCTGCTAAAAAAAACATAGGGAGTTGAAGGACACAATGTAATCATTGATGGGGACAGAATGTAAATAAAAAATGTGTGAAACCTATAAAGCAATACAAACGTAAATGCTGCCAATTGCCTTAATATAACCAATATCTGTTTCTATAATTAAACATTTTAAAGCAATACAAACGTTTATACAAAGCAAATAAACATTTACCTATAAAGCAATACAAACGTAAATGCTACCAATTGCCTTAATATAACCCATATCTGTTTCCATAATTTAACATTTGACGATTATGACTGATATCTCTGCTCATTTAAGGGCATACGATACAGTTACAGGGGAAGTAATGGCGTTGCTAACGTATATTGTTATTTTCGCGACGTCAAACTATGACTTATCGGGGAAAGATTCAGTTTTCGACTGATTTTTAGCATTCAAACTAATTTAACTTGAAAACGAGTTCATGGACCCCTTTTTTAAATGCCATTTGGTTTGATTACGTGGGAAAATTATATGTGCCAATTCTCGTGAAAACGTTAATAGTGGGTTTTTTTTAATTAGATAAATGTACAGCAAAAATTTTTTTTTTTTATATATTGATCATGTTGATGAACATTTGATAAATATGAGTTTTTTTTCTGAATAAAAAATGTATACATTTGTAAGATATTTCTAAAATACAGAAATTACAAATTATTAAACAAAAAAAACAAAAAACAATTTGTGTTTTTTTATTTTAAAACAAAAAAAGTCGAAAAGGAGAATACGGCCACAAATCCGAATTTTGAGCAAATAAACAAAATTTCGACCTCATTTTACTAAAAAAAGTAGCACTTAAAGGTACAATTTTTATTACATATTTGATTTAATAAGGTAAAAAGTAGTCTATACGGAAATGTTCATCAAAATGTAAATACGCGATCAAAACTGTATCGTATGCCCTTATGGTTGTTTTTTTCTTTGTCCTACCTGCAGTTTTGTAAAATTTGTTTTCGATTATTTTTATTTTATCTATTTGCGTGTATTTTGCTCGCACAATTCACATTTGTTTTCTCTTTATAGATATCTACATAAAAACAAAATACGGTCATTAGAAAGTAATACGTTTGCCAACATGACGAACCTGAATCGGCTGTAAGTCGTTATATAATCATAATGGTTTATGTTTACAAAACTGCATTTTCCTTACAAGAAACTCATTCATGAATACAGTTACTACGAATACGAGGCCTGATTTTAAAGTTTACGGCAGATCGAGTTTTTGTTTAAACTGCGTATGAAACAAACTTCTAGATATAATGGTTATTCTTTTCGATAAGTTGCAATATAATTGACGTTTATTTCAAAGTTCTATTTTATTCATTATACATTAAACAAGCATATTAAACACAGAAATATAGAAGATATAAACCCTAGGAATAGCTTTCAATAGAACTGTATCGCATAATTGATGTCTACCACTCATATCATTTTTCCATAATAATCATTAAAAATACTAAGATTATTCTTTTGCACCTAGTATTAATCTACAAATATGATTATAAGTTTTGTTCTGGTTGTTGAAAGGACTGATACATTGAACTTATTTAACCTTCTCTTTCAAGACACCTACAAGAAAATGAGATATCTACAATAGAACCGTTTTCTTTTATGAATCTTCCAAGTCTTAAATATTTGTGAGTACCTGTAATTTTTAGTCAGGTTTTAATTTGAAGCTTAAACATCATGAATCGGCAGAAAAGACGTAAACTCTTACAACAAGTGGATGCAATCAAATATGTGTCATCGTTAGGTCTTCATCCATGAGTTAAATCAATACTGTGACAGAAACTATCAATGTCAGTACAGGTCCTAGTAAGACATCATCTACAATATAATAAATAAAATCAAATGTCTGATACTTGCAAAATCAATGAGTTAAACTATGCCATATTGCTCAAAATGCTAAAAGAAAGTTTGATACAATACATAGCCATGCTTTGTTGATCCTACAGCGTAATATTTTTATCAATATTCAATATGACAGACCTGTATCGCATGTAACTCATGATGTTATTATTCTGTTTTGGAATTTTAAACTTTTAAAGTCTTTTCCGTTCAGTCAACTCAATTATAAACTTTTTGTTCTAATTACATGAATTATACGTGTAAAAAAAACACTCTGTGTAGTGATATTGAACTTCTAGGCGCTATATAAAAGCTATGTAATAAATAAATTAAGTATCTGTATATTTTAGTTAGATGTAAATCAACGCATCATCTAAGACTGAAACCTGAAAAAAATAATTAAGAATAGTTGGCAACTGTAACAACACATTGATGAAATATAATACGGGTCATCGCACAGCCTTGTACATTCCTCCATAAATCCATACTTTGAGGAAAAGTATCAATGCTAAGAAAGGATTTTGGCTAACCTAACTTTAAAACAGTACACTTATGGAGGCCAACTATCTGTAATTGGTACAAGAACAACAGTACAACACAAAATCTGTTCCTTGTTTAAACGTTTATAAATGTGCCACATGATTCGGCTTGCTAGTATGAAACGAGTATTTTCCGAAGGAACATATATTTTTGCGTATAAAATCTTCTATTTTAAGATTTCTGTACAACCACAAAATATTAATACAGAACCGTTCAGTTTTGTGAATATTATTAACCCACAATACTTACATTTTTGTTATCTTTTTTGCTTTATACCAACGAAATATTTTAAGAATATAACATTTGAAAGTAATCCCGAATTGGCATTCTTAATTTTATAAGACATGTAGTAAATCTTCAGAAACTATGGATGCACCTAATCTAAGGCAATTATTAGACCTTCAACAATAAGCAATATTTATACCGTGACAAAAACTATCATTGCTGCACAATGCCGTTATAGTGCTAGACAAAATCGGAAAAGAATCAAACGATCTCCCCGTGTAGTCAGTAAACAGGACGATGATAAAAAGTAAAATTACAAAAATGCTGCACTCCGAGGAAAATTCAAATCGGAAAGTCCCTAATCAAATGGCAAAATTAAAGCTCAATCACATCAAACGAATGGCTAACAACTGCTTGGTACAGGCATTCTCTTATGTATATACAAATCTTCAAGCAGAATACACATGGTGTAGTAGGCTTTCATCATTCCATTTGTTCATGAGAAAACAACAACGAAATGTTGATGTTATCCAAACATCAATACGTTAATGAATGATAAATGGTAATAAATTTCATAATTCAAATTAAAACAAAACAAGCAGGCAAAGTTACTTTTTGTCAAGAGGATTTAGATAACGGTATTGCGAGGAACCAGTATGATCTATAACAGTACAGGATAATTTACCTTTAATACGTATGTGTGGTATACTAGTAACACTTATATATATACTATAACTTTTAAGATTTGACATTTTTGAAAAGCCTTTCCCAAATATGAATGCAACTAATTTTCAAAAGTAATGGTTGTTTGATTTGAAGAGAGTACGACATTGAAATATATACCACATGTACCAGTGTCTGTCAGTGTCGTCTATACATGTCTTAAAGGCTAGTCAAAATCGATGTTATGGGTCATCAATTTATTTTTAAAACGCGGTTTGGTAATCTTGTATGTGAACAACCTTTTTTGAAAAGTTCAGGTAATGCAGCAGATGCATATCGAGTCGACGCAACTTGTAGCTGTACGTTTGTAGCTAAATCAATTCCTTCAGTGTGTTTATTACATTTAACTAAGCGTTTTACCACAAGATTTCTACATCGGTAAACTATTGTTGCTTTTTATTATCATAAAGTTCAGTGCATGCATTTAGTTACCAGTATACACGTTTGTTTTATCTTTTTTAGTTCTCTGTCTTTCAACAAGATACGGTCATTAGTGAGTTATACGTTTATCAACATGACTAACTTGTATGAACTGTAAGTAGTTTTTATGTTTTTATTTTTTATCATTTGTGACACAGATAGAGCAGCTTTTTCAATACTGGTTTTATTAACCCTTGTTTCAATTTGGGATTTCATTAGATAAATTTTGACAGAATGACATTACTTTCCAATATACACATTTTTTAAAAGTCATAAAAAATGGAACAAATCGTCAGATGATTCTATCTAGAAATTTAAAATGCAAGTTGAGGTAAAACAAAATGTAAAAGAGTTATGATCAGACAACAAGAGTATGATATTTTGGTTATATAGTGGATAAATTGGTCAAATCAATACATATATCAATAAATGGAATTTTCAAATAGTACCGTTATTGATCCTTAGGTTTATTGATACGCGGGGGAAGCCTATGATGGAAAAAAATGTGTGTCAATTAACCAGTTACAACTGACTGTAATGTGTATTAAATGATATTCCACAATATTCAAACATGGATGAAGGACCTCTTCAGGTGGTTTAGTATAAGACATTGCCTCACATTCTCATTAAGAAAAAAATCGCACACCTGATTAAATGGGCATTTAAAAATTCAGAATGTGAATATAAATGTTCAAACTCTTTTATGTCATTTCTTAGTAGCAATAAACAAAAAAACTATGTCAATTGGACTTGCTTTGATACTATATATGGACTTGAATTTTTACTAGATAACTTTTTTGTTCGCTTTGGGGATTCCGTAGATCGTCATGTTATCGGAATTCTAATGGGAACTAACTGTGCACCACTTATTGCAGACCTGTTTTTGTATTGCTATGAGTTACAATTGATGAAAAAAATAAGCAAAGACCCATCGAAACAACATCTGATAAACACATTTAATAATACTTTTAGATATTTGGATGATATTTTGGCTCTCAATAATGACGACTTCAGTATGTATACTAAAGAAATCTATCCTGTTGAACTGTTGATATCTATATCACTAACGGAAAGCTGAATACTAAAATTTATGATAAAAGAGATGATTTTTTTCATTTCCTATTGTTAATTATCCATTTTTAGAATGGTGACGTTCCCTTGTCACCATCTTACGGTGTTTATCGTTCTCAACCTGTACGATTCGCTCGTGTATGTAACAATGTTTTAGATTTTAACGAGAGAAATTTATGTATTACTGAAAAATTATTACACCAGGGTTTTCGATATCACAAACTAGTCAAAACATTTACTAAATTTTATCATCGGTATAAGGACATCATTCGTAAATATAGCTCAACATGCAGACTTCTTATACGTTCAGGTATTTCACATCCAATTGTTTATGGCAATATTCTTTATAAAGCACAAAGGTGTCAGTATTCACCTCAGAAACTAACAAAACCTTTGAATAGACTTATTAAGAAGAGATATAGTGACGATACTGTTAACGTTGTCAGGTCATTAAAGATTGCATATTTTGGCGTTAATATTGATTCACTTATAAGGTCTTTGTATCGGAACTAAACACATTTATGCAAAAATCAGTTGTAGGCATGACACGGCTTATGTTCTTCCCATATATGTTATGATGGTATGATAATAAACCCATAACGGGAAGGATTGTGCCTGATGTTCATATGATGAAATCATAATCTTTCAGTCAATTTACTTGAAGTGTAGCTGGCATGTTAGTTAACTGCTAGTAGTTTGTTGTTATTTATGTATTATTGTCATTTTGTTTATTTTCTTTGGTTACATCTTCTAACATCAGACTCGGACTTTTCTTGAACTGAATTTTAATGTGCATATTGTTATGCGTTTACTTTTCTACATTGGCTAGAGGTATATGGGAGGTTTAAGATCTCACAAACATGTTTAATCCCGCCGCATTTTTGCACCTGTCCCAAGTCAGGAGCCTCTGGCCTTTATTAGTCTTGTATTATTTTAATTTTAGTTTCTTGTGTACAATTTGGAAATTAGTATGGCGTTCATCATGTTCATTATCACTGAACTAGTATATATTTGTTGAGGGCCTAGCTGATGAACGCCTCCGGGTGCTAGAATATCTCGCTTCATTGAAGACCTGTCGGTGACCTTCTGCTGTTGGTTTTTTTCTGTGGTCGGGTTGTTGTCTCTTTGACACATTCCCCATTTCCATTCTCAATTTTAATGTTGATGGTCACTGATGGAAATGGTGTGAATAAAAAAATATATGCATGTTGCTGTACATGTTTGTTTAAACGTAAATGAACTCTGGACTTGTTTTAGCTTACCATAACGTTACAATGTAAGACAGCTGGCTGATGTTGAATACAAAGTGTTGCTACTTAGATTATATAGATATAGGAAGATGTGGTGTGAGTGCCAATGAGACAACTCTCCATCCAAATAACAATTTATAAAAGTAAACCATTATAGGTCAATGTGTGGCCTTCAACACAGAGCCTTGGCTCACACTGAACAACAAGCTATAAAGGGCCCCAAAATTACTAGTGTTAAACCATTCAAACGGGAAAACCAAAGGTCTAATATGTAAGTTTTGATTGAGGCAAAACCCATATTTATATTATTCATTATCAACTTGTCATTGTTTAGCTTATATATTGTGTAACATCAAATGGTACAATTCTAGTGTACTTTTATTATGAGAATGGACATACTCTACATAGTATAATGTCTTCTATTTTAAGATCCCTGCATTACAACGAAATATCTACAATAGAACCTTTCACTTTTATGAATCTTCCTAATCTGCATTATATGTGAGTACCTGTAATATTATGTATTTACAATCAGCAGAGTACTAAACATATAAATTAAGTAGATAAAAGTAAAAAATGTAGACCTGAATGGCGTATGAATGGAAATTAAATATGTGTGGAATCTATACAGCGGGGGAAAAACATAAATGCTACCAACTGCTTAACAGAGGTTTCTCAACATCTTACGAACGGACGAAACTGTACGAACGTATCGTTAAGGAGCACTAATTTATTTATAATAAAAACCACGATAAATGTCTTCCGATATTGCGGCATGTTTAAAGGCAACAGTTAACATTTGCATAGTCTTTTTGCAACCGTGCATTTAATTTTTGTGGTTAAACATCAGTGTCCCAATATTTCTGTTTTTGAATGTTACGTCTTCTTAATTTGAGTTTCGTTGTTTACATGTCGAATATATGCGTTCGATTTATTTCCCTTATCTATTCATATATCTTTATACTTCTTATTTTTAGCTCACCTGGACCATAGGGCCAAGTGAACTTTTCTCATCACTTGTCGTCCGTCGTCCGTCATCTTCTGTCGTCGTCCGTCGTTGTTAACTTTTACAAAAATCTTCTCCTCCGAAACTACTGGGTCAAATTTAACCAAACGTGGCCAAAATCATTATCAGGGTATCTAATTTAAAAAATTGCGTCCTCCGACCCGGTCAACCAACAAAGATGGCCGCCATGGCTAAAAATAGAACATAGGGGTTAAATGCAGTTTTTGGCTAATAACTAAAACCAAAGCATTTAGAGCAAATATGACTGGGGTAAAATTGTTTATCAGGTCAAGATCTATCTGCCCTGAAATTTTTATATTAATCGGACAACCTATTGTTAGGTCATTTTAAGGTGGTATGGGTGTCTTCCTCCATCTTGGATTGTAAAAAACAGAGAACCAAAGGTCCAGATTTTCTATCAAGTTAGTAAAATTGATGCAGGAATGCAGATATTTAATGTAAATTTTCATTTAAAAGAAACAATTTATAAGAATATAACTTATAAATATTAATATTTTTGCAAATGTTGATTATTTTTTGTTGTTAAAACAAATTAGAAAATTGGCATTTTAAGGGGAGGTAACCCTAAAACAGAGCATTTTCTGAAGGATTCTACATGGAATTTTCCTATTTTGTATTTTAGCCGGAAAAAATGTACGGTGACCCTATCTTTTCTTTTGATATTCTCAAAGCATGGTCTGAAAGCTATCTTTTCCTTAAATATTTAACGATTCTATCATTTTGTTTAGTTTCTAATCACAAAATTGTGTTTCTTCCTGTATAATCTATACAAAATGTGTCAATTTTTCACGTCCTGTAGCTTGAGAAAATGCGCGGTGACCTATCATATTTATTATATTTTTCAACATATATCAATAGATACTACGTTTTGGCAAAGTATGAGCAAATTCTATCATTTTTATTTTAGACTCCTATACCACCTTAAGGAAATTTTGCTGTTTTTTTGTTTTTATCTTGAATATTATTACAGATAGAGATAAACTGTAAACAGCAAAAATGTTCAGCAAAGTAAGATTTACATAAGATTTTACAGGACCAAAATGGTCAGTTGAATCCTTTAGGAGTTATTGCCCTTTATAATTATTGTTTAACCATTTTTCGTAAATCTTAATCGTTTACAAAAAATCTTCTCCTCTGAAACTACTGAGCCAAATTAAACCAAACTTTGCCACAATCATTATTGGCGTATCTAGTTTAAAAAAAAATGTGTTAATGACCCGGCCAACCAACCAAGATGGCTGCCATGGCTTAACATAGAACATAGAGGTAAAATGCAGTGTTTGGCTTGTAACTCAAAAACATTTAGAGCAAATTTAACGGGGTGATATTGTTTAGCAGGGCAAGATCTATCTGCTCTTAAATTTCCAGATGAATTGGACAACTGGTTGCTAGGTTGCTTCCCCTGAATTGTTAATTTCAAGGAAGTTTTGCCGTTTTTGGTTATTATCTTGAAAATTATTATAGATAGAGATAAACTGTAAACAGCAATAATTTACAGCAAAGTAAGACCTAAAAATAAGTCAACAGGACAAAAATGGTCAATTGATCCCCTGAGGAGATATTGCCCTTTATCATGTTTATAGTCAATTTTTAACAATTTAAATAAAACTTGTAAATTTTTACTAACATTTTCCACTGAAACTACTAGGCCAATCAATATAGATAGAGATAATTGTAAGCAGCAAGAATGTTCAGTTAAGTAAGATCTACAAACACTGTCATCACCAAAACATAATTGTGTCATGAATCCATCTGTGTCCCTTTGTGAATATTCACATAGACCAAGGTGAGCGACACAGTCTCTTTAGAGCCTCTAGTTTTTTAGGGTAACATTTTGTAAGTTCAATAAAAGAAAAACGACTATTCATCTTTTGTTGGTGCTTGTTTATTTTTAATATAAACAATGGAAATGTGGTATGATAACTATCCATCAAGGTATCGAATAAAGGTATGGATCTCGGCCTGATCTGTACCCTGAAATGTTAAGTATGGTTTCACCTAAGAATCATGCAGAGGGTGAAACAGTAATAGTTGTCAAATTGACTTTTTTGGGCTTCATATGTTCTATTTTGATAAGAAACTAAAAAAAAAAAAATACACATGTGTTGTACATTTGGTTGCTATGGAAACGATGGCACCATAACAACCTTTTTATTTCAGTCCTAAAACCTTAACAATTTCTGTTATTCATCACAGATTGTTTTATAAACTGCTGATTAATTTCGATAAAACAAATATATGTTATCATAGTTCCACATTTTTTCTAAAAATTAAAGTTGATAAACAGAAATTGCAACTATGGCAACTCCTGTTTCCATGGCAACCAATTGTTGCAGTTTTTCATTTTCTTAAAATGAGTGAAAATTGCGTTTTTCAAATTCTATTTTCTTCTAAGAGCAGGGTCCTATGGATAACATGTTTGTTTGCATTTGTTCATTTGACCTTTGTCTATAACATATCAAAAATAATCGTGTGTAGCCTCCTTTAGATTTTTCAGGAAAAAAAAAATTTGTCATTTTTTTTTTCTTACAATAAGCTAAACTATTTTCATGTATTTATAGCACAATTCATTTGATTGTGTCTTTTTAGCTTGTATAACACCTAAACATTGAAACAAAGTAAAGAACACAGTTACTTATTTATCAATATCCTCAAATCAAACTACCAGTTTCCATGGAAACAGTACACACCAATTTTGAGAATTACTTATTTTTGAGAAAAGTATGCTTTATAATAATAAAATTTTAATGAAGCATTTGGTTTTTTTTTTATTTTTCTCCCTGTAATACATTGTAACATCAAATCATTCAAAATAATGAAATAAAGTTGAGGAGGAAATTTGGTCGTCATGTAGACAAATGTCTAGATTTACAAAATCTTCTTTTAAAATCACTTAAACAATATTTGTTCAAACTATCATTTTCTGTACAAAATCATTGTAAGGAGCAAAAATATTATATTTTGATGCTATACTTAAATCTTTCAAACAACCATTTGAAGATATTTGTCTACCCATCCCCCCCTCCTCCTGGATGTTCACTCTGACAGTTAAGCTCTATAATTAAGCAATGACAGCTTTTCAGATATGTTTGTAGTGCAAGAAATAGCCTTTAAATAATTAAATTCGAGAATTTAATGTGAAATTTGGACATTAAAAGGGGGGTATGAACCCTGTCAATATAGAAGAAATGGTTCAAGATAAAGCGGAACGCTGTTTCTAACAACAAAGTGGTTGCTCTATAGGATCAGAATACACATGTATCTCATCAACTAAACATTGTTTAAAGATCCATGACAGTGAGCCATTTCGGTCAAAGTCAGACAGATATGTACACCTTACAGTTGTTCACCTCAGTACACTAAAGTAGTTATATCTTGTTTTGCTCATCTATAATACTAAAATAACGAGGTCGAATTTGTCAGCCGTCATGGGGTAAAAATGACAAATCAAATATTCAACTTTATATGTAGCTAATATAGGACAATAGTGTTTACACCACTCAAGACCCTTTTGTTTCCCTCATAATTAATGTGGCTAATAATAAACAAGTTCTTGGTCGAATTGTATATCGATACCATTAGTATATTCAGTTTAATACCTTATCTGTACGTTCCGCTTCTGACAGGCGCACCACCAAACGATGTATTCAGGATTTTGCGATATACACGGTTTTAAATCACAGGGTTCACACTACTAAATTCAATCATTGTCACATCGTTCCCGATTGTAGTATTTTAATCAGTACGACTTTCTCAGATGACAATACGAATACTAAAAATCTTGACTTAAGATAAGGCGTATAGGTACAATTTTCAATTTGTTAGCTGGAATGACGTAAAACAGCGAATCAAAGAATTCAACTTTGTTTATAACTTATATACAACCATACTGTTGATTAAAAAATACTCCATTCCAGACCATTTGTTTTCCAAAAAAATTATATAACCAATAATTGATAAGTTCCAGGTCGCTTGGTTCAAGCAAAAAGATTTTTAAAGTGGAGAAAAACTGTGCATCTTATAATCGGCATGACTTTATCAGATGACAATACTAATACTAAAATAAAGCTTACGCATAGTTATATACTTTAATTCAGTCACAGACCTGCGATATCACGGTTGTGTTCTAGTGATAATTGAAAAACATACCAAAAAAACATTACTTAACATTGTCCAATGAATCATGAAAATGAGGTCAAGAGCAGATCAAACTACCAGGTAGGTATATTTTTAGCTCACCTGGCCCAAAGGGCCAAGTGAGCTTTTCCCATCACTTTGCGTCCGTCGTCCGTCATTAGCTTTTACAAAAAAAGTTATCGTGTGTGCCGAGTGCATATGTTTTCACTATGTAAGGTGTTGATTTAAATCGATAAAACACACTTCACCTTGATATACAGTCAGATAAAATACAATTTGAAATTGAATGATGGCAAAATCTACAACTGAAAACCTTAAGCACCTTTCGAAGTAGTCTTTCTTTCAGCTCTTTCTCCGATTTCGATCCGATACTACAATTTTGACACAAATTGTTGTTTTTTTACGAGATTTTTTTAATTTTTGAGCACCTCCGCCAACGTGAGCCAATAATTTCTTTTCATATTCGGAAAACTCTGTTTGTATGCCATCTTTATCACTAATTAATACTGTGGCTCACGTTGGCGGAGGCCTTTAAAAACGAAGGATTGCAGTCCACAAATGGACATTTTTCTTTCTTTTGACGTTATCAACACACTTTAGCCAACCCAAAATCAGGTTTCTGCCATACTAGAAGACAAATTGGGCATGTGGTATTGAAGAACAAATATATTAAGATATTGTATGATGCTCAGTTCATTTATAAGATGAAAATGATTTTTAACAAAATAGGGGGCCAAATACGGCCCTTAGTGTACCTTGTCCTTTGTAAACACTAGCAAGTTGCCGTACCCTATACTTTATTTTTTATGATCTACATTCTTTAAAACATATTTTTGACAACAAATTTCAGTTTCTAAAAACGTGTCTGGAAAAATAATGAAAATCAGTTTGATACGAAATGTTAAAAAATAAGAATTCATAAAGGAATGTATCTCCCTCATGCAAAGCTCTGATTCCTTTGACGGATTTGGCTATACTTTTTGGAACTTTTGGATTATAGCTCTTCATCTTTTATATATGCTTTGGATTTTACATATTTTGGCCACAAGCATCACTGAATAGACATGTATTGTCGAAATGCGCATCTGGTGCAGAAAAAATTGGTACCGTTAATGTTATTACTACGACTGTTTCGATGCCTCTGCTGGTAGACTGTTAGTCCCCGAGGGTATCACTAGTCCAGTAGCAAGTACTCCAGCACTGGCATGAAAATACGGATTTTTTGTGTTATTAAATTTGCTGTTACAAAATGTTAAAAATTATTATAAATTAAGGAATGTATCTCCCTCATGCAAAGCTCTGATTCCTTTGACGGATTTGGCTATACTTTTTGGAACTTTTGGATTACAGCTCTTCATCTTTTATTTACGCTTTGGAGTTTACATATTTTGTCCACGAGCATCACTGAAGAGACATGTATTGTCGAAATGCGCATCTGGTGCAGAAAACTTGGTACCGTTAATGTTATAAATATCTTAACAATGGGGCAACAGAGGACGAACGACCTCGAATTTTTCCGGTACTGAGTGACAAGTTTTTGAGTATAACACAAATTATTATTCTTATTTTGTACTTATTGGCCTAATAATTTAAAGAATTAAACATCTTGTTGAATGTATGAATGCTATAGCACAAACTTAAACTTCATGGTGTTTTAAAGGATTATTTTCTTTAAATTGTCAAAGTTAAAAGAAAAATGAGAAAAGGAAAAAACAGAAGAAAACATATACAGCATGCCATAAAAACACGACAAAAAATATTGAAAAATTATTTATATACTAAAATTTGTACGATAATAAACATAAACAAAGTGAGTAAGAACTGACACGAAAACAAAACAAATTAAAACAACCTAAATACATTACAGAATAGTTATCAAAGGTACCAGGATTATAATGTAGTACGCCAGACGCGCGTTTCGTCTACATAAGACTCATCAGTGACCCTCATATCAAAATATTTATAAAGCCAAACAATTTCAAATTAAGTTGAAGAGCATTGAGGGTCAAAAATTTCCAAAACGTTGTACCAAATACGGCATATTTTTATATTCAATGTTTGCCTTCAGTTATCTTCTGGAGTTTAGCTAGAATGTAAAAGTTATAATGATTTAAAGTCAAGTAATTGTAAGGTAGATTGATGGTATACCGCCATCTTGGATTGTACAATCACAGTACAAAATAGGTCTAGTTGTTTGCCTAAATCTGCAAATTTAGAGACAGATTTGCAATTCAATAGTTAGACTGTTTTTTCTATTTGAAGAAAACTTGTTTCACAGGTGAAATACACGTGGTTATTTCACTCTCTGACGTCATGCAACAATAGGCATTTTCAAGAGGTCGTCGATAACGGCGGATCAAAACACATTTATTTAAAAACCAGTTGTTGGCATGTCACGGGTTATGTTCTTCTCATATATGTTATGATGGTATGATACTAAACCCCTAACGGGAAGGATTGTGCCTGATGTTCATATGATGCAATCATAATCTTTCAGTCAGTTTAATTGAAGTCTGGAGCTGGCATGTCAGTTAACTGCTAGTAGTCTGATGTTATTTATGTATTATTGTCATTTTGTTTATTTTCTTTGGTTACATCTTCTAACATCAGACTCGGACTTCTCTTGGACTGAATTTTAATGTGCGTATTGTTATGCGTTTACTTTTCTACATTGGCTAGAGGTATAGGGGGAGGGGGGAGATCTCACAAACATGTTTAACCCCGCCGCATTTTTGCGCCTGTCCCAAGTCAGGAGCCTCTGGCCTTTGTTAGTCTTGTATTGTTCTAATTTTAGTTTCTTGTGTACAATTTGGAAATTAGTATGGCGTTCATTATTACTGAACTAGAATATATTTGTTTAGGGGCCAGCTGATGGACGCCTCCGGGTGCGGGAATTTCTCGCTACATTGAAGACCTGTTGGTGACCTTCTGCTGTTGTTTTTTTTCTATGGTCGGGTTGTTGTCTCTTTGGCACATTCCCCATTTCCATTCTCAATTTTATGTAATTTGTTTTAGATACACCACATAGTATACAGATGGGTGCAGTCCTAACCTGTACATCAAGTTAACTTGATAACCAGTCATTTGGACTGGTCAAAGTTAACCTGTGACCGGATTTAGGACTGCTCTGACTAGTCCTAGGACCAAATTCTATATTACTAAAAAAAACCGGACTTGGTTCTAGGATTTTGTTTATGTCTGCCAAAATATTAATTTGGAAACATGTCTTACATGAAAGTCGAATCCTTAGTATATAATAAACTCATCACAGATACCAGGTATAAAATTTAATATTTACGCTAGACGCGCATTTCGTCTACAAAAGACTCATCCGTGACGTTCGAACCAAAAATGATATTAAATGCCAAAAAAAGTACAGCATTAAAAATACAGCATTGAGGACGAACAATTCCTAAAAGTTTTGCCAAATACAGCTAAGGTAATCTAGTCCTGAGGTAGAAAAGCCTTAGTTTTTTTGTTTAAAATTCAAAGTTTTGTTAACAGTTAATTTATAATTATGAACATATCAATGATAACTCAAGTCAACACGGAAGTGCTGACTACTGCGCTGGTGATATACATGTAAAGTATAGTATTAATTTTCTAGTTCCTGGTAATATACCAATGTTATATGTACACATGTCAATTGCGCGTTAGAATATACAAGTAATGTAGTAAACAATCAGTCGATACACGAGAAATCGTGAATAACGTTCTAAATTCAAAATTTGAAAAGACCAGAGCGTATAGATTATTGATTCTGCTATAATATGTATTATAAAAATGATTCAAATACCGATATGGCGAATGTTAAGCATACAAACAAAAAATATCCTTCGATGCATGATATCATTGTCATAGACAATATTGCTGACAGGAATTCGTTTATTTTTCTGACAAGTATAACAAGAGACGAGTATCATGTTGACGCATCCAATCTCCATTTGTTGGTAATTTCGATTCTTCTTTTTACTAGATTTAAAAGACCTGAACATCGGCAACCTTTGTATTCGGTCATTTTTATTATTGTTAAATGCTTGAATTTTGCTCGTACACATCACGTTTGCTTTTTCTCTTTTTAGACATCTAAATAACAACAAGATACGGTCAATAGAAAGTGACACGTTTATCAACATGACAATGTTGTATCAACTGTAAGTCATGATACAATTATTATGTTTGATTAATGACTCGCATTATTCCTACACGTAACACATTGATATTTATGTTATTACAAATATTAGGCATGGTGTTAACATTAATTGCAGAATATTTACAAATGGTTTGATAACATCTTTTATAAACAAGGAATATCTAAAAGCTCGACATACTACATGTTCTACAGGGACATCTGCCTGTTGTGGATAACTCTACCTTAACCGCTAGATATATGTTATTTATTGTTTTCGATTATTTGACAATTACATTTATTCATATGACAATGTACTTAATCATAATGCATTCATATATTGATTCGATTGTATATTGTGTTATTCAAAGTATGTAACTCTGAGTTTTGTTCTATAATTATCAGGAAATACATATTACACTACGCTCCTACTCATTTTACGAATCTGTATGAACATGACATATATACATACTAATCATATACGTATAAGATTCTTCAAAGGCTTCAATTGTTTTCAGTTCCTATTTATTAGTTATTCATATTTCAAAAGATGCCTTTTTAAAAACTGTATCAATCGGAAAAAAAAGTTTTCGATGGTCTTTGATTTGTAACAAAGTAAAATATGACATTCGATACTGTTCGATACTGTTTGTGTATATCTTCAATATGACAAACTGTGGTTATAAGAGAGTATTATTGTATCAACATAACACGCTTAAAATATTAAGCTATTAGTGTCATTTAATTTCCAAAAAAAGTTGTATTATCTACTCGTATGAGCTTAACATACCACCGTGATACCATTGGATATAATTTAGTTAATAATTTCGTTTAGCTGCTATCTGTTTTTGAGAAGATTTCATTGATAATAATGTTTTGCATGTAAAGACGTTGCGCACGATGTTGCAAATTCATATATACTCATTTCTTTGTTTTATAATTATCAATGCTTTCTTTTTCACAAAATAGTTAAGTATATATACACAGTTTTAATCCATGTTATTTTTCTCATTTCCATATTCATTGATATTTGTGAAATGATGCATATCTTTTGTATGTTATAATTATAGGTAATGTTTCTTCTCTATTTTTCTATCTTCATTTTCTTTTAAACTGAACGTATTTGAAGATCGATTCGTTTCTTTATTAAATAAACAAAGGATTTAACTGTAAGTGTTGTGTTATCTAAAGGATATACACATTCAACTTAAGTACTTCTTTTTATTTTAGGAATCTGAATGGAAACGAGATATCTAAAATAGAATCGTTCCCTTTTACAAATCTTCCAAATATCCAATATTTGTGAGTACCTATTATACTATTTTTTTTTAATCAAAAGACCGCTGTAACAAATTAAACATCAACAGTTAAAAACACAACGTAAACCTTGTTGGAGAATGAATTTAAAAAAAAACATGTGTGAAACATATTTAGCGAAAAGAACGTAAAAGCCACCAATTGCCTTATTAATTCACATATCTTTTTTTTAGTATTATTCATTGGAAGATTAGGATTGATAAATCTCACAATTTAAAGATGGATTATTTGTGTTACCAATAGCCTTATTAGAACTAGAAAACACCTGAAAATAATCAAACAGACCATTTTATGTGAAACGATACCTTGATTTATTTTAAACCAAAACAAAAATCAAAAAAATCAATGCGTTGAACATTGCCTGATTGCCCACTAAAAAATCAAACTTTAAGTATAAGATAAACAATAAAAAATGTAAGAATACACCACACGGTAAATACATGATATAGCAGCCTAGGATGATTATTGATGATTGAGTGTAGAACGCCTCATTTTGTAAGTTCCTGGAATATAGCAACGTTATCTGTATAGAATATACAAGTACTTTATTAATCAATCAGTTGATTCACGAGGAATCATGAGTAATATTATCAATTTAAAAAAAGAGCGCATACATTGTTGATTATGCTAAATATTTGTTTATAAAAATGATTAAAATATCAACATGATCAATATGACGATGATTCAGCATACAAACTCTAAGTCTTCTGTGAGACACGTTATCATAGTCAAAGAAGAAAATTTGTATTATTATACCGTTTTGTTTAGTCTATATATCAAATACAATAACAAGAACATGTTTTTTAAATTAAAAGTTGTGACAATATGTTGAGGAATTGCCTTAATTTTATAATAAAACAGTATTGTTTTGTATCAAGTATATCTAAATATCAGTCCTTCATTATCAGAAATGGCAATTTTCTACCTTATCATCAATGTTATATCGTATCTTTTTTTTTAATTTGAGGTAAATAAAAAAGAGGCTGAAGACAGTATAGATATACCGGAACTGATAAGTTACTCACGCCAACCCCATCGCTTCAATTCTGCAATTTGCATATGAAAAACATTGTTTTACCGTCAAATACCAATTGAACATTCACTGTGTAATGATATTTAAGAATTGAGCACATAGGCGCACTCCAACAGAAAATAATGCAATTATCTTAAGTTATAGACTTTGTATTTCGCGGGTATGATCAAGACATGTCATTTTTGTTAAGTTTCAGAAATTTGAAATGTCCTAAAAATTTCACCATCGATTGTCTATGGTGAAATAACATATACTTTATTTTCATGATTGTTAACGACTAATTGGTGATAGCCATTGCGTTGTAATTGATATTTTCTATTTATGAGTTTGAGTGTCCCTCTTGGATCTTTCGCCACTCCTTCGAACCTAACTAACCCTATACCTTATGGTTGTATATGTGTTCATTTTTGCCGTTCCATGCGAAAAGGTAAACTGCAATAAACCATTAAAAATTCATGTTTCAACTACTTTTACTGTACAATTAAGTACGATTTTAATGGAAGAATCTTTTATTATTTTAAGACTGCTTACATCAAACCCACTCAACTGTACCTGTAGTATTTATCCATTCTTTTCGTGGATAATTCAAAGAGCAACCTTGGGAACAGCTGCGAAATGTAGCGACGGAATATTAGTGTTATCACTTTGTCCAGATGTGATTGAAAAATGTTATCGTGAGTAGTACCAGTGGGTAGTGTCCATTCAAAATATTAGAAATTGTTCATAGTTTGTCAAAATATAGTATAAAGTGTGAAATGTTGTTGAAAAAAAATAATACACATGATAATTCACAATGTTTTGTTCACAGGTTGTAACAAACTTTTAGTTGAAAAAATTACATCATTATCTAAATAGAGGGTAAACTAAATGATAGAATTGAGAAAGATAAATTTTAGAAATAGCTTTCAGAATGTCAAATGAAATTATATGCATGTACATTTTTTCCAGTTATAACAAAAATTAAATAGGAACATATCATTTTTGCATCAAATTGTGCTGGCTTGATTTGAAATCTTGATCTTATTTTTCTGCATTTTTGCAAACCCATATGACAAAAGACACCTATCTATACAACCCTGAGGTCAACATTTATTATTTTTGCCTTATGAAAAATACCACCAATAACACCAAGTAGTATGTTCATGTCTAAAAGTTATAACGATATATACGATACTATGCATTGTTTATAATCATACTTGAACGGTTTGTTGAGTTAATTATGCATTTTGTCAGTACAAGATATTTCGATGATCGCTTGTATTAATATTTTACATACACTATGTGCTTTATCATATACTCTGAATATATATTGCAATTTTAGTTTGATCCTCAAATATTATTATCAACATCTAAATGCATACTAACAGTATCTGCTTTTTATGGGAATTAATAGTTAAATTTGTTTGAAAATATAAGAAATTAATGTTATCAAAATAAAGGAACATAATTTTAAAAAATGACATGAAAACTTGCAGTTAACCAAATTAAAATCATAACGTAAATATTTATCAAACAACGATTTAATGATTAAGGTGTACTTTTATTTTTCAACAAGACAATTGTAATTTTTTTACACAAAATAAATCAATCACTTACTTATACAATATTACATTTAGAAATTCATAACATATTCTATAACATATTTTTGTATTTTACCATGTTTACCTCTTTTGATGAAATATTTTATGAAAATGTTTATCTCAGCATTAAAATGTTTCCTTAAAAAACTTCTACATGTTAAATTTCTCAGACATTGTTCAAATAAGGTAAGCTATATTTTATAGTATGCATATTTCGTCAATGAAACTATTTTCTTATTATTTAAACCTATATTAACTCAACATACAAACGTTTTAAACCTTATTAATGTACTTATTGTTTGCATTATATATAGAATAATGAGTGTTTAACGTTCAATTTATGAAGCACAGATATTTCAAATTCCTTGAAGTGAAGTTTTATTATGATGCCACTAACAAAAAATACAAGACTAATTAAGTCAATGTATCATATTATAATTTTAAGTACGTATGACATGAGAATATAATCAAGATACTATATCAGCATGAGAAGAGTATGATGCGGAATTTACTTCGAAAATCAAGAATAGAAGAAGGTAATAGTTTAAATGTAATAAAAGCATACGATATATGATAACTCGTTATATGCTACTCATTTTTGGGAAGGATCGTTTGGTCCGTTTGGAAGTGTTATTTGTACATAATCGTTCACACAAGATACATCTACCATATACTTTATAAGGTAAGGGATATATATAATTTATTTGCCAAAAAACTCACTGCATGTTTGGGCTCTCTTTTCATCGACCCTATATACAATGTTTTGACAAAAGAAATTACAGTTCAAATACTCTGAAACACTATATCAAATCAAAACTAAATTGCTCCTCAATAATTCCAAATCATTTAAATACAGCGTCTCAAACAACAGAAGGACACAAGTCATAATATAACTAGTAATCCTGTGTTAGGATACTGACACAAAATGCGCCAAAAACGGACCCAAAATCGATGTTCTGCTGAATGCATGATGCCAAATTACATGTCTGTAAAGTTTCATAAAACTCTGATTTTTTTTACATATCAGACATTTCCATGGTAACGACTGATTCGAGTGCTCACTATTGAACCGATGATAACATCGGGGACAGCGAAGGTATCGACTTAGTTCTGATGCATTTCGTGGCTGAAACATTTTTTTTCGATTAACCTTATAAAGTAACGATAAAAGCTGAAAATCAGTTATAGAACTGTATGACCAAAATTTACCAAGTTAATAATATGCGCTTACAACAGCCTATAACGACACTCAATGTGGTCTAATTAACAGCTTGGTAAAGAAGGCAACATGGCAAGTGGTATGATGGTACTCTGTATACACATGTTTTACTGTGCCGCCATATCTTCGTTTTATGACACAATTTACTGAAATATAAGGCAACAGTTCATATTAAGGTAAAAGTGAACTGTTTGGACGGAAACTGTTTTATAACAACAAGTAATTTTAAAGACGTGATTGACATTGACATAACCGAGACGTCAAGAGGAAAATGATAAAAAATAAATAAGAATTGTTGTCATTTTCTGGTTAGTTTAGAACTATTCCAGAGGACGTAGTCATTGAACAAAGATATTGAAAATGTCGCACATTTACACCAAGTATCACTTGATAGCTTGATGATTATTAAAAAGCATACCGTTTATAATTATTAGTGGTTTCATAACTCCGAACTAATGAAAACAACATAAGACATATTTCAATATAAGGAATACCTATAAATGCCATAATATGTTTTCACGATTTCGGAATAGTACATTGATTTGCTATAACGTATATTTATCTTTTTCTACGATTTCTTTTATTAGTACCAGTCCTCATGAAAGATGCAAGGACAGTATGCAGGCATGTTTGGATGGTTGAGAGACATACTCTAGCAACGTCGTATGAAGTACAAAAACAAACAAGCCTAGATATATGGAAATTCTTTTTAAATATTTGACCGGTGACTTTAATTGTATATTTTCTGAACATGTAGGGATATATGAAACTGATGTTTCAATGTTTGACTAAAGTTAAGATTGATTTTTTTTATTTATTTTTGTGCAGTTTTATAGGCATAAATACATGCAATTCTGTTTACAAATTTACTTATTGTGGATTCATTTGTTTTCGTGGATATCTATATTTGTGGATTGCAGAAAACTTGTGTTATGTGGGTTTTTTATTTCGTGGTTAAGACACTTTCTGTATGCATTATGTGCAAACTCTATAAAGAATTTGTAATTTGTTGATATATTAAGATTTGGGGTTCAACTGTACCAAAAAAAAAGCAACGAAATTTGTATCCAACGAGAAATAATCAATCCACAGTATTGAGTAAAACACAAACATTATTTGAGTCTTCTATAAAACAAAATAGATTCCAACACCTTCAAGCCAACAACAGCATCTCCATCACATCCTAACCCAGAAACTTTAAAATCAAACTAGAATTTCCTAACTGTCTACCTTGAATCTTTAACAGTGACTTTCGACTTTCATTATTTTATTTTACCCTTTAAGCCAACAAAAAAAGAACAGGAACAATGTTTTCAAACGTAATTATGTTAGTGACCGTGGTGTTGATCAATTGATTCCAAAGTGTAAAGGATCAATTACCATCCTAGTGTCTTACCTCATTCCGCACAACTGTCATTGTGATCAAATTAAAGGAACTAAAATTTAAATTTGAAAACTCTTTGTTTCGAATACAAAATGAATGGAAGGAAGACTAGACTACTAGAGTACAGAATACGACGGGAGAATGGTCAAGCGACGACTTATCGATGGAAAAGGTTTCCGAAATATATCAGTGTGCCTCCTTCTAATGTTGATATTTTCCTATTACATTATTCCGCAGAATGTCTGCCCTTATTAACCAGTAATAATTGATATTCTCCATGGGTTTTGTCAACTTATACATATTTATTTTTGTCACAAAAGCTTGTGGATACTATTTACTACATAAAGCCATATCAAACTAATTTAATGGTTTAATTATAAATGTAGTTCTTCCTTATCTCGATTTTGCTTTGCAATAAATACTTAATATATCAAATATTTCTTCAAAAACATTCAATACAAAACATTAACATTTGATTAGTAGTAGAACGTAATACTAGATGATTTAATTATGGATGATATAAAACGAAAACTTGACAAACTGCTCTTCTTGGTGATAAAGAATAAACACAGAGTATTTTCAAAATATTAAACTATAACACCATCTAAAATTGTAAGAAAAAAGTTTAAATATAATTCACACTATTGATATTTATTGTTCTTGATACAAATGTACCATTCACAATACAAAATGACGATACAATATCAATAGTATATCATAATAGTACATATAAAGAAAGACGACCTTTTTCATGTCACTCGGAACATTTCAAGATATAAATTTCCACAATCGTCTGTATTTTTTTTTCAAATTGAACAGAAATGCTCAAACGGAATACAAAAATATGTTTTTATTCTGGTACAACACAAACCTTTATAATCTTAGATTTGTTTCTACATTATTTTTGTTAATGGTTAGTCTGCTGAACACTTTAACAACCTACAGACTGATGAAAACAATTCGCACTTAAAACTAGGGATGATCTCATGTGCTCCAGACGGGTCAGCACATTCTACTCCTCTACAGTGACACGTCATGGTGCACATGAAGGTTTAAAGTTCGCTGATAAATTTCAATTGGTGTGGTCAAACCCGTGAAAATGAAAATAATAAAAATATCGAACTCCAAGGACAATTCAACCCGGAGAGTCGTTTATCAAAAGCAAGGCAAAATAAAGAGGTAAAACACACTAAACGAATGAAAATCAACTGACATATTCCTGACTAAATACATGTTTTCCATATGTAGAAAATAGTAGATTCAACCAAGATTTATAGCTATCTTAACTTCTCAATTGTATAACATATAATGTAAGTATTACTGTTGTTTTCATTTCTTTAAATACATTTAGTTGCAATTTTTTTACAATATATCTGTTGTTAATATTTGTTGATTTATTACAAAAAAAATATGTGAAAAGCCATGTTTGAAAATGTATTTGAGTTGATACATTTCTTAAAAGTAAATGTGTCGATTAAATAAAAAAGGTGTTTGTATCATGATATTACGGAGTGTTTGATATATGGGAATCATTTGTGTTATAACGCTTTCGTAATAAATGATACATAAGAAACAAAAAGACTATAACTATTATAAACAATGATATATTTTTTTTATTTTATGTTAAGATTAAAGAAATGTTATAATTTTTCGATTAATTTTGTGAAGCCTTATTTGTCTTTATCTTGGTCTGGTGGAGTTGAAGGTGTTTTCCTTTCAGAGTTTCTTGTCTTTTATTTGGAGTAGTGAATGTGTTAATTATTTCTGACTTGCTTATTCTTTTGTTGGTTTATCAGTTTTGATGGTTTTTGAGTCTATACTATGTGAAAAGCTTTCCTTTTTCTGGTTTGTTTTTCTTTTTTCTTTCTTTTTTCTTTTCTTGAGCTTGATCTTTTTGTCATCTGGGGTTTCTTTTATGTTCTGTTCAAAATTACACTTGATCGTTTAAAATAATTTGTCCATTCATCTGATGTGTCATCTTCTTGGTTGTTTTGATTTGTAATTTCTTCTGTGTGTTCATTGTAATCTGTTTCTTGTAGTGTAGTAACATGTTTAGTTGTTTGGTTTTCCTTATCTTGTTCGTGTTTTATTTTTGCGTCATTCTTTCAAAAAATGTGGGACCTGACTTATTGAAGCCTCTACACTTCTATTTTCAATAAAATTCATTGGGAAAATCACTCGATGTAAAGTGGAAATTTTGGTGGCATTAACTACAAATAAAATGAGTGTTCATATATATCTGTTCAAAGTGTAAAACTAGGTATTTCCCGAATTGCATTGTTTTTGATAGTTGTTTCTCAGATGTCGCACCAAAGAATTCTCCATATTCTGTTTGGCAGTCTGTCATTTGATTTTGAATCTTTCCCTGTATAAGGAGATAACTGTTGTGTTTCTCATCTCTAATCACCTTTGTATCTGGTCATCATCTGCAGACAATTCCACATTCTTCACACTACCTTTTCTGAGGTTACTTTTGTAGTGAGGATTGTGCGGAAGGAGGGTGATAGTTTTTGCTCTGAGAACTACTCCTTCACTTAGGAGTTTGAGTCTGTCTTCTTCTGCGTCTAAGTATACCTCCACATACTGCCTATTCTCTGAATTCTGTTGATGTGTTCTCTTTTTATTGAATATAAACTCATCATAGATACCAGGACTATATTTTGTTTATACGCCAGACGAGCGTTTCGTCTACAAAAGACTCATCAGTGACGCTCGAATCCAAAAAAGTTTTAAAAAAAAGTTTAAAAAAAAAAAAAAAAAAAAAAGCCAAATAAAGTACGAAATTGCCATTTCTCTGAATATTTCTAAGTGGGTGACCTAGTGTTCCTTGGTTGGGTTTGAGGCTCCAGATACGTATTCTTTAATAAATATCAGTTTGACACCGTTTGTTTTGTTTGTTCCATTTATATCTGTATAAATTATTAGGTTGCCAGCATGTACCATTGCATATGTTGGCGCGCTGTTGTTAACTTGTCTGTCGAGTTAGTTATATTTTGACTTTGTTTTAAGTGTTTGTCATCGTAGTATAGGTTAATTTGCAAATAATGCCTATTGCAGTTGTCGCTTTCAGATTCATTTTCCCAGTCCTTAGACATTGTTTTGTTTTTTTATTATAAAATTTTAATTTTTTCTTTTATAATAAAATTTCATTTTTATATTAGAGTTGCTCAATTTAATATATGACAGTATGATATCACAGATAACAACCATGGAGGAAGCGCCGTAGCAGACGAAAAGAAATTTGTAAGTTATCAGAAAGGAGATTTGTATGTTAAATGCAGACGCTGTGAATACAAGAAACTTAACGCAAAAAGCTATAAAGTCAATTATAGAATATTGATATATATAATTTTAGAATACACAGAGGGAACATTACGCACTTTTTTCCAAATACATTATGTACATATGTAATATGAATATTAAGTACATTCATTCATTCAATACGTTACATATAGACCATACATAGTATATTGACACTCGGACTTCTACCGCGGTCAATATAACCTGACCTAATCCCTTTATCACGTATTGACCTTTTCAAAAGTCCACGATCAAACTGTGAATTGTAATTTTGGTTGATAATAAAGTCATCAAATTAAGTGTGAATAAATGTCTTATCAAATAATCCTTTATGTGGCGTGACAAATTCAAACGAGACTTAACATTGATATATTCAATCACCTATACCGCACATCTGTGACCGTTGATGCAATCATGACCTTGCACCCGAGACCCCTATATGAATTGTGATCCAATTTTAGAATAAATGACATAAATATATCTTGGCTATTATTTACAATATCCTGACAGATTTTATAGTGGTTGATGAGCAAACTCATTCAAGGACTTTTGTGTCAAAACAAACCTACTTTTATCATTTTAAAATCAAGATCAGATTACGACAGGGTTTTTCCCTTATGTTTTCATTAACATAATAAATGTGATCGAGATCTTTTACGAAAAGTATGGTTGTATTGTGACAGATATTTGACATAAATATAGGACATTGCTGATGTCCAGTTTTTAGTTCAAGTAAACTTCACGTTGGTCAAACTAACTTTCTTTGGTCAAATAACTTTCTGATAGAACAAATATTACTTAAATCTTTGTTTGAAAGTAAAAGATGAACAAACAAGTCATAAACTTCGGACAATGGTTGACATGGTCAACTTACGTCAATAATTTAACTTTGATAAACTATAGGACACAAACTAGTACCAAAGTCATTAAGTGATTGCTATATAAGTAGAAATTCTGCTTTGAGACGTCAAAGTTTGAATTTTGAAACTTATAGGTGTCAGTCGATCCCGGCCTGCCTCTACATCGGCAACAACGCCCGGCCTGCCTATACAGCGGCAGCAATGCCATACACCATCTAAGGCATTGTCCACGGCTAGTTCCCCCACAAAATGTAAGATTCCAGATTCAGCTCTCACATATGTAGTTCGTCTGTTGAGAGGCTGAGGGAAAAGAACATCAAGCAGACCATGTTTCAGTACCCGAATATTCGAACCTAATAAATATTGTTCCAAGTTGTTCCCAGCTAGTTTCCCCACTAAGATGTTCCCAGCTAGTTTTCCCCATTATGGAAAGATTCCAAGACCAACCCTCACAGAGTCATTCGTCTGTTGAGAGTTTGGGTCATTAGAGAACAACTAACTATGCAGACCAACATACTACATAATATCAACAATAAGAATTCAATAAATAATTACTCATTATAATATTTGGTGGAGGCTCGTTAATAAATGTTGGACGCCAAACATCGACACCTATCATAACAGCATGCCAGAAACTAAGACAGTGTTTCGACAATTCGAACCGGAATATTTACAGTTGAACATTATTTTCGTACCGTTCGGACTATTTAATTCTATATATTTCCAGTAAATGATTTATTTGTGAATAATCAGAATACACCATTGAACAACGACATCAGCTGAATATCGAAGAACTGTTACATATTATTATAAGAGAAGAACTTTTATCAACATCAGTGACATTACTACTAAATTTATATTGTTGTGTATTTTAATTGTAAATATATCTTTTCATGAAACTGTGAGTACATCAAAAGCTTATTTTTAAAATCTAAATTTTTAATTTAAAATTTTCAGCTATGAAACAAAATGTTCATTTTCATTTCACAAATCGTATTGCGTTTCATGTCTTAAAATTTTAAGAAAACTTTTCTAAAAGACTGTCTAAATAAGTTTTAAAATTATGTTTTTCATAAAGTGTTGTAAAATTTTATTCATTTAAATCATCCATTGAATAACTTTTCAGAATGATGTTAATTAGAACTGAATGTTTGTATTTCAAACGCATGTCAATATTAATATTTGCAATCAGTCGTCTTTAAGATTAGGTTCACTTCATTAAGGGTTACATAACGTAAATATCCTTGTTTGTGAGTTACCTATTAGGAACAAGTTAGTAAAATTCTTGTTGCCGTTTACTGTACATTTTGAATAATATAATACCGGTACAGAGTTATAATAATTTAATATATACATATATAGGCAAGCATAATGCTCAGGCTACCTGAATAGCAGGGACGCCACAATTAATAGATATAATGGGTTACCTCACAAGAAGGAACGCCATACAAATATACGCATGGGTCACCTCAGGAGCAGGGACGCCACAATCAATTGACAAAATGGGTTACCTCAAGAGTAGGAACGCCATCAAAATGATAAGACAGTAACTTAGAGACTGATAAAGGCAAAATCAAATTATGTTTAAGATTATTCAAGTTTTTCATAATTCATATATTTTTGCAACATTTTGTTTAAACACTTTGCATATATTTCTAATAACATTTCATCAACTGTAAAGATAAACGTTCATTTGTAAGCATGTGAGTAACAAACTTTAAAGAACAATGATTTATAATTAATACTTAATAGTATTTTATCATCATAACATCAATTAAATTATAAAAAATAAAAGATAAAAACACCAATTGAATAGTATGATTAAGGAATCTAAATAATGAAGAAAAAAAAAGAAAGAAAAAAAAGAAAAATATTAAAATTAAGTTCAAATTTTTCCCCCCGCTTAAAATCAAAAAGTAAATGCTGTATGTTTATGCATCCATTGGTTTTTCATCACTCAATTGCTTGTCTTCTATATTGTTTTGAGGTTTAAATATGGATATTGATTATTTACTTACACTAATAATTAAAAGTTATAAATCCATTTTCAAATTAATATAGTAAACATAAAAATACACAATTTCTTTAAAATCTTCTTATTTATTTATTATATTTTGGAGTCCAAAATTTCTAATGAGAGTGATGTATTGTGACAGATATTTGACATAAATATAGGACATTGCTGATGTCCAGTTTTTAGTTCAAGTAAACTTCACGTTGGTCAAACTAACTTTCTTTGGTCAAATAACTTTCTGATAGAACAAATATTACTTAAATCTTTGTTTGAAAGTAAAAGATGAACAAACAAGTCATAAACTTCGGACAATGGTTGACATGGTCAACTTACGTCAATAATTTAACTTTGATAAACTATAGGGCACAAACTAGTACCAAAGTCATTAAGTGATTGCTATATAAGTAGAAATTCTGCTTTGAGACGTCAAAGTTTGAATTTTGAAACTTATAGGTAAGTCATGATTTTAAAAGTATTAAGATTTAAAGTAAAATATTTTAAATAAGTTTAACTAAAATAAAGATAATAAATAGTAATCATAAATGAAGTTTATTCAAAATATTTATTGTTTTCTGTTAGGGAAATAATTGAAAATATTTGTTTTACTTTATTGTTGTTTTTAACTGTTTTGTATTATTTTTGTTTTTATTTATTTTATTAAAAAGTTTGAATTTTGAAACTTATAGGTGTCAGTCGATCCCGGCCTGCCTCTACATCGGCAACAACGCCCGGCCTGCCTATACAGCGGCAGCAATGCCATACACCATCTAAGGCATTGTCCACGGCTAGTTCCCCCACAAAATGTAAGATTCCAGATTCAGCTCTCACAGATGTAGTTCGTCTGTTGAGAGGCTGACGGAAAAGAACATCAAGCAGACCATGTTTCAGTACCCGAATATTCGAACCTAATAAATATTGTTCCAAGTTGTTCCCAGCTAGTTTCACCACTAAGATGTTCCCAGCTAGTTTTCCCCATTATGGAAAGATTCCAAGACCAACCCTCACAGAGTCATTCGTCTGTTGAGAGTTTGGGTCATTAGAGAACAACTAACTATGCAGACCAACATACTACATAACATCAACAATACGATCTTCCACAAAAAATATTTGTTATAATAGTTGTATTCTAGTAAACAAACCTATAAACTACACGAACTAGTTAGCTTCTCTTTTAAGATCAAGAAATAAAAATAACCTATCCATATGATTATACGATTCAACGAACATACATTATTTAATTTATAGGACACTTCTCTATTGTTAATTTATAACAATGTAAAATCAGACGGACTCAGTCCTTGACAGTCGAATTGAAGTCATTGTACCAGCATTCGATGTTAAAATAAACGATATTGTTTTTTTACCAATTATTTATAACATTAATTTGATGTATTACTAGTATTCAACTACTTTTTAACCCAATCAATATCAAACTTTAACATTGATATGTATTATTTCGGAATATTTGTCTCTGGTGTACAGTATATATATCACAGTATCGGAATTCCTATCATTAAAGCTACACATGTTAACTGATGATCCAATATCGTAAATCGATAAAGAAGAGACGAATCAATATAACTATCAAAATTGACACAAAAAACGAATGAACTCACACATAATTGTATGGCCTTTTTTTTATTTATCTTAATCGTTTATTTTTATCTTGTCGTTGAGAGACATAACAAAATTTTCTCCCGACTAATATTTTCCTTTTAAAGTCAGACAGAAATAATTCCTATCAGTTAGTAAACATCTGCTGGTTATATTTTGATTTCCTATGGTTTTCATTACGTTCCAACTGTATTGCAGCAGACATCATCTCGACAAACTAATGGAAAACAACTGTCGCATGAAAGTCTACTATTTTGAAAACAAACATAGACAAATAGGTAAAATAGGTAAAATGTACAAAATAGGGACACAACGGTCAATATCGTATGATAATCTAAATTATTACGTCGAAAAACAAAACTGTCAAGAAATAAAATCAAACTGGCATAAAAGACAAAGCACATTAGCACACTTGAAGGATACAAAAAAATAAATATACAAGTATGAGATACAATGTACATGTATATAATTTGTTGAATTCGATTGATACATGTGCGATGAGACCTATGACTTTTACATTACCAAATATATTCATGATATCATAAGAAAACGTTTTAGATATGTTCTTTTGCCTTAAAATGCATCAAATATTATAATCAATAGCTCAACTATATTTTGGGTATGACATGCTTGTTAATGGTTCCTGTCTGGCAGGCAGACTTGATCTTACCATGACATAATGTGTAAGGATCATTTGTCAAGGTTCATTTGTTTATTTGGTATATTTGCTAAATGTTATAAGTAACATATCAACTGTATCTGGTGTATGTTATAATCGTTTTGACTGTGTTTAGTTTGTGTGGTCTCTTTATGAAATACTATAATCAAGAGGTGAACTATGTATTAAGACAACAGAAGATGCCGACAAGTTTCAATACGGTAAAATGCATTTGAAAGTAGACTTTAGGTGTCACACCACTTATCCAAAATTCATATCTATTCAACCCTTTTTCATAGGTTTCTAAATATTGTACTTTAATCTCAACTTCACAATATTAGGTATATCATCAAGAGATACCAGAGGTGCATTCAAACTCATAGATCAAAACAAACGGACAATGACATGGCTAAAAATGAAAAAGTCAAACAGACAGAAAATAGTACACATGTCACAGTATAGAAAATAAAAGACTAAGCAACAAAAACCCCACCAAAAACTGGAGGTGATCTCAAGTGCTCAGAAAACAGTAAGCAGATCCTGCTCCGCGTGTGGCACCCGTCGTGTTGCTTATTTCATTACAACACCGGTAAAAAGACTAATTCGATATGTCATATTCTAGAAAAGGGAAGGGGATTGAAGTTACGACGTGAGGAACATATCTGATATTATCTGAGAATTGTACATGTTTATTTTTTCTGAATGAAAGTGCCAATTATTAACCGATGTTTAAAGGCTTTCATTTAAATGCAATCTTTCTAGCTTCTACTGAAAAGAATTTGTAATTTTCAGAAAACCTTTTATAACTGTAAACTTTATAGTGGTTTTTAAAAAAACTCTCGAACAATATTTGTTTAGATTTTTTGTCAAAAATATAGTTTTCTTTCACAATAGTCTTTTAATACTATTGAAACAAATAACTTGTACAGGTACATTTTTTGTAGCATACGACGTTTAATTTCTAAAGAATTAACAGTCCAAAATCCCATCGTCTTACACTCACAGCTCTCTATAATGTAGTTATACAAGCCAGGAGTTCCATTTATAAAACATAAATAACAATATATCAAAACATGTAAAATAAAACAAGAAAACACAATGTTTGTCAATTAATTCTAATAATGCATCAATTTAAAGAAAACACTGCTTGACTAAACACATATTTAACTGGCGACTATAAAGTTACTTATAATAACACGGAGTGAAGTATTTGTATAGTGCAATGTAAGATACAAACATTGTAAACAATATTGTGTGTAAAACCATCAAAAACACATTAACCCCATATATGCATAAAGTAATCAAAATATCAACTGTATAGGTCATTTTGTTTTATATTTCAACAACAAACTAATTATAAAACGTTTAACTTAGTGTAGATAAATGAAATTTAATAAAATGAACACTTTAAATTATACTCATTGACACGGTGGTATATGGTTACCGTGACATATGTGCTATTAACCGACTTGCTGCTTTGTTCGGTTGTGTATAAAATACTACATTATTATTGGAGAATTACATTATGCACCAGTCCAACAACGTATCTGTGTCAAGTCGTTTCCTGTTTAAGTTGATATCAATATCAAAAATTAAGACGTCATTTGTTTATATATACAGAGAAAATGTAAAACAATTCAAATATTAAAACTAACGGCCTAAATTATGTACAAAATGTAAACGAAAATCAAATATATACAACAGCAACAAACGACAACTACTGGATAACTTGCTCCTGGGACATAGGACAGGCACGGTTTATGAGGTTCGTCCTCATAGATAATTGTGTGTGAACACAATCTACCCTTATAGTCTAGTCTGATCAGTGTGAATATATGCAAACGTACCGTTATAAAAAACGATATAGTAATTCTAAGTAATCACCGAAATGCGGGATAACAAATGAAAGGCCATCACCAACATGTCCACAAGTTAAAAACAATAGTACAATAATGTCCTTAATGAAAGAGATTGTACTATAATAAGTTTACGTATTAAGTAGATATTGTAGGCTATTTAGACAATATTTTAAAAAATGTTTTCGATCCATTTGTTTATGTTTGTATGTGTGGGCTTATTCACTTAATGTAAATTGTTTCAAATATACCTGTGGTAATATAATGTTAGTTACTTATTGTTATTAAGCTTTATTAGGGGGAGATTTTATGGTTGTAAATAAGTTTTTTAGTGCAAGGACTTTGATGTAAAGAGATACGTATTAATTCAATATTCATGTCAATGTCGTGAGATAAGGTACATATAACATCTGGATTTCACATAAAAAGTAAAAATAACGCTTAAAAAGAATATAAAATGCAGGTCACATCCAAAACTTCGAATTTACCTCACTAGAATGAAACAGGTAAGAATCTATCTGCTTTAAAACATGTACATTCAATTATATTATTGTATCAAAAATACATATGGATATATTTAAATTTTATCTGTATTGCCATCTGCAATTAAAAAAATAGATATTGATGGTATTTGAACTGCAATGTTATACAATGAGCTATTATAAAAGTCCTGTTTGAATAAAGAAAACATGCACGTACAGGAATATCTCAATTGCAATGGAGTTACGTAGTTTCAGATATAACCAAATAACTATGGAAAATATATGTATTCTTTAATAATTTTCAAAATAATTGCACACAACTGAGAATTGATTACTGTTCAAAAATGTTTCCTTAAATTTGACATGTTTGACAGTTATAGAAACGTAACCCTGCATTTACAATTTTGAGCTTCATTCTTAGTTCGGAATAAAAAGCACGAAATATATAAAATAGTTTTTATGGCAAAATAAATTATGTAAAGAAAAAGTTTTTTATGTTTAACAAATTGGACATCACATTGGAAAACAGTTCACGAAAAATGTGTAGCTTGTCGTCGATCGAAAAATATAAAACCTATTTAAACCGACATGAATAAATTTGATAACTTTTGTAAATCTCAAAAAAAGCATTCCAGAAACATAATTCAGAACTATTTGGTTTTCCAAGCGCCAAACATTTATTTTTCTTTTATAAGGCCAGTTCTTAAATATTGGGATTTAGTTTGGAATACATTGGTTTTACTTCATGATTTTTAATCATGAAATACAAATGTCCAAACAGAGGCTGCAAAAATTTAAACAACTTACGCATTCCTAACATAATTTCCACTACTGTCTTACGTTTTCCTCCGATACTAACAGTATACCAAATTACACTTATTTTTAAAACTGTGCAAACATGTATTATGAGTAGCAATCGATTTACAGAAAAAAATCAAAAATTATATTTATACACTCATCCCCTATATAAAGAAATATTATTACCTTTTGCATTTGTTCACCCTCTTCATTTGCTATTTTGTTATATATATAACACAACTTATAAAGGACATCTTTTTATAAATATCATTGTTTTATTTTCCCCTCATTTCCAATAGACACCCCCTTTTTGACCACTCTTAAATAGAAATATTTTCAAACCATTTCAAATCAAACACTTAACAAAAATACCTTAGTTGCTGTCTGAATTAAGCATCGACTATAGTTTTGTGGCACCGTATTCGCCTCGAATGTGGAGGGTCCTTGGTTCGAACCACGACATGGTCAAAATAAAAACGTTCAGATTGGTAAGTGCAGTTCCCGTTACTGCTTTGCACTTGGTGATATGTTTTTAAAAGAGCAAAGTCAATTCGGAAATCAGAAAATGTGTTCGGGTCAGGTGTCATGTCTTTCTATGGACTCTAAATTTGTGAACTAATTGGATGAAAATCCGACTAGCGTGTTGATCCCGTACACATCAGATTTAATACTAATTAAATTAGTCTCATTAACAGGCATCGATGACGAGCTGGCATTAAACGTCAATCATTCAACCTATTAGTAAATCAGTCAATCATTCATGATACAGGTGTAGTTAATAATTTTGTAGATTGTTATGAAGTTCTGTTAAAATTGATTATGTTTTAATTGGTGGAATTTGCAATAAAAATTGATTGATAATATTTTCGTCGGGACCGGAAAGGTCTTTAAATCGCTCCCAATTAAGGGATGCATGCTTATGAAATTTAAGTATCGTTGAAATCTCGATCTGGAATTATTTCCAAAATATGGGATACAAGTGGAAAATGTCAATGAATTTGAAAAATGTTATAATCAAACTTTACTCTGTGATAAAATTGTGTATTTAAAATGAGTAGTTTTTGAGTAATAAATTTTTCAAATGTTATTTATTACCAATCAAGTCAGTCTTTTTAACCAAAATTTTGAGAAAATGTTACTGTGTGAGGAATAAAAAACAAGATTTTATCAGAAACATGTACATCACATATCCCTTTTTTTCATTTCAAATATTGATCAGATATGTATGTTTTAAATTGATTATCACTAACAAGTTGAAGAAACATGCATTTTGTTCTTAAAACACGGAAAAATCACAAATTTGCAAAATTGACAGCAAGGTAAATTTGACAAAAAAAGCAGCGACATATGATAAAACTTTCTTATATTAACACCTACCTTTATTTTTTTTTTAATTCAAATGTATTCGGATTGGTCCACTTCATCGTTATTGAAAGTATGAAAAAAAGTTTAATTATTGAACTGGGCATTTTTTCTCGATAATAGCTCCAAAACAGGTAAAATTTTAAGAATTTATTTACACCACCATATGATTTTTTCTTCACCAAATATTTTTTAAAGACATATAAACCAAAAAATCAGGTTAAGAAAAAAAGTTTAATTCTAGAAATGTTTGGCCACTCAGAGGAGTACATACTTAATTGATATAAATCTTCCGTCAAAATGTTTGCAACCTCGATTTTTGTGTCAATTGCACTATTTCATTTTTCCATAAAAACCTACTTTCAGAAGCTTATACGAGCCTGGAGCCGCTTAATCAGAAACCGTACAGAGGCATTCGGAGAAAGAAAAGCAGAATGTCATCTAGTAGATCACATATTTTAACTACATGTACTCAATGCACAGTACATGAACCAATTCATTAGTAATACCCAAAGATTATATAACGTACACTTTCAAACAATTATATCAGAGGTATTTTTGTATCTTTAAAACAAGTTTGCGATACCTTTCGTTGTCATCAAATGTATTACTAACGATAATTTTATTATCTACTAAAATATAAAAATATATATATATATAAATACAGAAAAAACCAATACAATCGTATACAATAGATTTTTTGTTACGTTATAGATAGCGTAAAATCATCGAAGTAATGCAATTAAAGTAAATTACAGATTTTGTGTTCCAATTTTGATCAGTTTCTGAGTTTGGTGAAAAGAATTATGTGTAGTTGAGGTATTTCATATTTTAGTACATATTGGTTTCTCATTATTCATTTTTAGCGATGTAGCATACACAAAATGAAAGTGGGCATTTCTGTTCTCGTCTTTCTTGTTGTGATCATTACTGGTTTCGTAAAAGGGTCATGCCCGTCGGTATGTTCTTGTTCAGCAAATTCGCAAGGAACCAAAGTAGATTGTTCCTCAAGATCTTTGGGAAATATTCCAGAAGACTTTATTAATGATACATACTACTTGTAAGGGCATACAATTGTGTTGTAAGTATAATATTACTTGACGCTTTCAATATCGTGCCTTGAACAGGAGTAAAATATGCAATTTCTTCCAGTTCAGACTTCTGATAAGGATATTGTTGTTCATATTCTGTTAATCCTTAGTCATAAATAGGCTTAACTGCAACAAATCTGGGTTAAAAAACCAAAGATGAGGTAAACACATTTAGAGGAAACAAAACGGAACAAAAAATGCACTGAACTGGCATTTAAAAAAACAAAAGCCAACATACATAGACATGGACTATGTGATAGCAACTGTCGTATACATGACTTGGTACAGGAACATGAAAGAATAAAAAAATGGGGGAGGGGAGAACCTGTTATTATGGTTAAACGAATTTCCCGCTTATATCGCAATGTTAAAAATATTTACAATGTATGACAATATAACGTTTCCTCAAAGAACATTCAGGATAAAGACATACATAAATGAATAAATTAGTACACTACAGAATAACAGCGACTTTCTAAAATTAATGAAAAAATACAGACCAATTTGTATTTGGTCATTACAACAATAACTATAACTGTCTTCATTTAGTCCAGCCCTGGCCTCAGTGACTTATTTTCATTTTTGTTGTTGTTGTTGTCACTGAGTACAGCTCGCCCTCCATTACCTTCAATGGTGAAAGTTCCCGGGTATATTGCCCGGGGACGATATAGACAATACCAGAGCGCTTTAGTACAACAAATGTATAACAAATGGTAAAACTTGATAAAATAAACAAGTTAGACACCTGAAAGGCTTGTACAATATATGGAAACTCATCATAACAGAAGGAAATCCCTTGCAGTAGGACCTGTAGAGATCTTGTTAACATCAGTAACGCTATATTACGGAACGTGACGTTTCTACGCTACAACATGTACAACGTAGACGAAACGAATTCAATGGTATCGATAAAGAAATTCAACGTTTAAAACTAATAACGGTAACACGATACAGAATGGCATGCCTCCCGATATTTAAAAAACTGTTTAGCACACTTGTATTTGGAATCGAATGAATTTAACATATGTCATTGTATGCAGACACATATATACATATATCTCTGTTGTATGCAATAAAAATTGGGTCAACTTTCTTGTTCTTGTAATTTTTATAAGAAAACGTCGGTCAGGCATTTTTTTTAAGGAGAAATATATAACAAACGGGGCTTTTCTATTAAATTAAACTTGCATAGTTGATTTATGTGAAAATTGGACAAAGTAAACTTCTGTGTTTCTTTCGGAAGGAATGTTCACACAATTGGTAAGTGTTTTTGAATCAGGAAAGGTTACACTACTGCGGTTGTACAAGGACTTATTACACTGGTTTTGAACCAGAAATGATAACACTGATTTTGATCCAGTAATGATTACACTGGTGGTTTTGTACGAAGATTATTTGCACTAGTTATTTTGAACCGGGATTTATTTTGTTAACACGATTGTTTCAGATCCATACATTGCTGATGTGTTTGAGTACCTATTTTGACCTGAACACATGAGGGGGTGGACCTTTATCAGACTCCAGAAATGGGTGTTTTTAAGCTCAGGATTTCGGGATTGATACTTTCGGGATCCGGGAATCCTTTTTTCGAATTTCGGGGTGTCGAGATTTATATTTTGTTAAATTCGGGACCTCGGGATTTTGTGTTTTTAGGTCAAGGATTTCGGGATCATGACCACTCCAAACCCCCGACCCCTTTCACACATACATGACAACATACATTTTGTAATAACGTTTTATTTACAAATTAGATTTGAATAATTTTTTTAAGGCAAATCAATGAAATCTTGTAATTTGAATTGTCCATAATTGTAATATTAGATAATAAAAGAACCCAAAAATCATTCCGGATGAATGATCAATTTCCGTAAACAAATACTGTGTTGATATTTATTATGAATATATATGAAAATACTTTTTGTGAAGTAACAAAGACTATTTGTACAACTATAATAATAGTTTAATGTGTTCAGATAATTAAACCAAAGTATTTTATTAGTTAATTTTACTAAATATTATTCATGGGTATTCAGTGGTAATTTAACAGGGAAACTTGATGAAATGCTGTACACCAAGTTTAATTGTTAAACAGCAATACGCGCAATAAAGAATCAATTAGAGTGTTAACAAAACACTAATTGTAATATTCATATACTGGAAGTTTTTCTGTGCATTTGGATTTTGATTGACATGAAAAAAAAATCAATCTTCCATGTCAATACATGTATCTATATATCATAAAACGATAGATTAATTCAGATCAATTAAACTGGTACCTTGAAAATGATACTAATTCCAACCCATAAATGTATGTACATACATACAATTGAGAATGGAAATTGGAAATAGGACTAAGGTCAAAGAGACAATAACCCGACCAAAGAGCAGACTACAGCCGTACGTACATACATACTCTTTTACTTGCTCTAAAAACTCCTTATAAGACTGTGCAAACCCTCAGGCATTTCCCGATGCCTATGTGAGCAATATGCCCTCCTCAAAAAGGCAACTCTGTTAATCGTCTTTCGGTCGTTTTGTCATTATGTCCAACTAAAAAAAAAATTAAAAAAATACACCAACCCCGAATATCCGGGCGTGAATTAACATGAATATAAAACCTAAATGATTTTAAGATTTCATTGTTTTTAGTCTGCTCCTGCCGTTTGACTTACAAGTAATGAGTCATTTGCTTGTAGATTTCGAGAAAATAATTTGTTACGGGACCAGTCTGACTAATTCCAACCCCCACCTACCCACATGCGCTTTTTAAGATTCACGTGAATACGGGGTTGGGAGTCGGTATTAAATCAGGCTGTAACTGGACATGACTTATGTAATTGTATTTCTTCCTTACTAAGTGCACATGTATTTAGCCTTTGTTAATTTTCTCCTCATTCCGATGTTGCTGTTCTGTGGAGACCATGTTTATACGATTACAGTGCCTGTAAATCAGTGGTTGTTGTTTTTTTATGTGTTACTTATTTGTTTTTCGTTCATTTTTTATACATGAATTAGGCCGTTAATTTTCTCGTTTGAATTGTTTTGCATTGTTATTTCGGGGCTTTAATAGCTGAATATGCGGTATGAGATTTGCTCATTGTTAAAGTCCGTACGCTGACCTAGTTTTGTTAATTTCTGTGTCATTCTGTTCTCTTGTAGATAGTTGTCTCATTGGCAATCATATCACATCTTCTTTTAAATATTTTTCTAGCACTTTTTTTTTTAAATATTTTCGAAACTATATCAGATTTCTTTTGTACAGACCATTGCATTTCGGACACTGATTACACTTAGAACACAGGGAAAGGTATTTGGCAACTTGAAATAGTCAAGTACAACTCTTATCCGAATGATCCTGAGTTTCAACGTGGGCTTGTATTGTGCTTTTGTGCCTAATTCCATCCGTATTCTAATTCCAATAAATTTTGTTTTTCTATTTTTGTAGCGGTGTCTTTTGTGATCATTTTTAAACGAATGTGTTAAACAAAATTGATATAATAGAGGTATAATTCCTCGTATTTTTACACATCATCCTGAATTTCTCTTAACTATATTCCTGCTTTCAAAACAAACTTTTATAGGGATACCGCGTGCATCATAAATCAGAATTTTTCGCAAAAAATAAACCAAGAATAACAATAAATCTTAAAACTCAGTCTGTAATGCATAAGAAGATATATATAGATAAATCGTGCCGATGCTTAGGTATCAATAGAAACAGAGTATTTAAATTTATTTTTAAAGGAAAAAAATGAGGAGAAGAATCATCGAAAAACGACAAAGCAATCAATGTCAAATAACCGTTACGTATTGAATTAAATCTATCGGCACTCTGCATCTAGAAAAATTTACAGTTGAAAATGTCACAAAGTTACAAAAACTTAAAGAATTTTCACATCACGATGACCGTGAGGGCATTTCGAGTTATTTGTTACAACATAGATTTGTAGATTTCAAGATGCATGCGGAAAAATATCTCAAGAACATTTTGCTGGAAAATATGAATGCCTGCTCAAATACAGTCTATTAGAAAAATCGAATAATACAGAAGAGTGTCACCATGCACTTGCACTCTACTATTATTAGAATAGTAGAATAGAAAATACAAATGGAAGAAAATTATCTATACATGTAATTGATGTATAAAATATTATTTAATACAGTGTTATAATTATTACGGCGAGGTTGCATTCCCGGTCATTTAATCATCATCCACGCACGAATTTGTCTCAGAAAAAAATAATATCTCTGTACATTAAACTCGCTTTGAGGTATAGAAATGTGATTTACTTTCTGAGACAAGAGCTTGTGACCACCCACAACAACTTGTGGTCATCCGATGTTCAGTACTTCATTTATTAAAAAGAACCTGCTGCATTGACTGGGATGTATGAACGTTTTCTGCAGGTAACAAAAAACATGCACACCGGTAAAGGAATGTTTTCATGGTTGGTCATATCTTCTAGAACTAATAAAACTAGAATCAGATATAATCACATGCATGTCTATTGTCCATAATTTTTTCAGTGAATGACGGGACAATAAGAAATCTCTTAATCTATAAATCATTACACTTTTATTTTTTTAACAATTTTTTTCAACCCGAATTTCAACGGATATGGTCCTATCGTGATACGATTTTGGAAATTGTCCACAAGTCCAGTTTCACATTAATCAACATTCAAAATACTTTCTTTCCGACTTATCATTCGCTTAAGACTTAAGGAGGCCGCAATTTCAATTGTATGGATTTTAACGAGAGTTTTAAAACAATGAGATAACATAAAAATCGTCCGTTTTAAAGTTAATTGTTCTTCATTTAGTCATCAGTAACAAAAAAATCATATTCAAAAAGCTTTTGAACGAGCGGTTAATATATAAATTATCACAAAGAAATCGACAGAGCTGTCTAACAGTCGTAAGTCAACCCCCACCCCAAAAAAATAATCGGGTGAAAAATGGTTAAAAAAAGTGTGATGACAAGTTGATGAAGATATATCTTATTGTCCCGTCATTTATTGAAAGGAACAATGATATGTAAAAACGTATAAACTGATTTGGTTTATGTCACTTGGAAGGGGAAAAACATAATCAGTAAACTTCTTTTTAACAACAGAATGTAAACACAAAAATAATTTAAATTGTCATAATTTACCAGCAGCATTTAGAGCCCTAAAGTCCGCGTTGAAAAAAGTCTGAGGTGCAAAATCGTTGATTTAACGGGTTTTATAAACGTTGAATATCTTTATCGATACATTGAAATCGTTTTGACTACGTTGTAGCGTAGACACGTCACGTTTCGTAATAAAGCGTTACTGATGTAAACAAGATCTCCACTGGTCCGACTGAAAGGGATTTCCGTATGTTATGATGAGTTTCCATATATTGTACAAGCATTTCAGGTATGTAACCTGTTTATTTTATCAAGTTTACCATTTGTTATACATTTTTCGTACTTAAACGCTCTGGTATTGTCTATATCGTCCCCGGGTAATCTACCCCGGAGCTTGCACTATTGAAGGTAATGGCGGGAGAGCTGGACTAAAAAAAAATGAAAATAATTCACTGAGGCCAGGGCTGGACTATGTCTTCACTATTCATTCAAACAATCCAAGTTTCAGTTCCTCTAAGATGTTTTGGGACCCCATTCTAGGTTTTTTTTTCTTTTGCTATTTCCAGGTAATATGGCAGGTCAGCCAAAAATGTCTGGGCGGTTGGATTTATACTTATTCCTACCATCAAGTACTGTTTCTTGATCCATTGTTGTTTCGAAGACACCTTTGACGGCATTTAATAAAGTTATGACGTCATTGGTGTAAGTCCATAAAACGGAAGTCGATTAAAAAAGGTAAAAAATTGGACATCGAATAGAGAGGCCAAAATTCGATTAGAGAGACATAACATTGGCTGTAATTTGAAATCTCAATTTATTGTGACGTCAGATTTGAACATTTGATTTGGAAACAGACGTCGATATGAGACTGGACGTCTATCTGAGTCTTACATATATATAACCAAAATAAATATTCAAAGATACCAGACTTATACTTATGTATTTCAGATGAGTGATTATCCTACTTCAGACAAATAAAATATAAAAAAACAGTGAAATGTATAGCCCAATGAAGGATGTATATAACGAATAACTTTGTTACATTGTAAGGACAGTTTGTTGTTTTAGAATTTCGGAATTTGCAAACAATGTACTTTGTTGACGCATTGTTATGGATCATTGTGTTGGTTTTATACCCTTGGTCAATATAAATGTTGTTATTTTCTTGATAAAGTTATCGAATTGCTTATAATTTCAACGATTACAAATAACTTGCGCTACCATGGCTCGATTGTTCTGATTTTTTTTAATGCATGTTGTGATAAAAAAAAAAGATAATCTTATTTCGATGAGTTGTATCCAGCCATCGTCTGTACTTGCGTGTACCACCGAAAGCTGGTTCATCTGTTGGCAGCATGGTTTATGGGACATTTTAACAAATTAACATTATACAAAATGAAAACGAAAATGGCATTTAAATGTTTGTATAAAATGAAAAAGTATACCATAAGATCACTACAACCTTAACTATTGGTAAAGTTTGCATTTACAAGACAGGAAACATATCTTTTTTCAAGGTTTCTCCATGATAACAACATAACAACAATTGATGTTCAGTTTTGTAAGGAGATGCCACGGTTGCAAGTTCTGTAAGTATAAACTTTTTGTTTTACTTATTTTCACATATTAAGTTGACACTACACTTGAACAATAAGTGTTTCATTGTCGTTTTTCTAAGATGTTAAAACATTCAGTATTCAAATCTATAAATGTTAACAGCAATGGTCTTGTCTATCAAAAACAGTTACAGAAAGGGGAGACAAATGAGTTTTGAATCTTTCAAGTACTTAACAATTGTGTGATATCGATACAATAAAATGTCAAGGTGCACTTTATTATCAAATGATTTTGTAATATAATGTTTTGTTATATTTAGACCTTGACTAATCTGTTTAAAATTGTAGACCGTTTAGTTAAATATTACATTGTCGTCTTACTTTGTCGTTTCCGTATTCTTTTTATTCAGTCTTTTTGTATTAATGACAAATTTCAAAGTAGACAAATATTATCCGAATAATCTACATGATCTACATGTAGTCCCATTTCTGCGTGTTCATGGCTTAATGTGGAGGCATACGTCAGTTACACACATAGTTGGAATATTTCTAAAAAAAAAAACGAAAATAATTTACTTGGCACAGTAAACACAAACAAAAATATAACAAGAGTAGATAAGTTATTCATCAAACGTGAATAAATATAAAGATACAACATAAAATTGTAAAGGAACTACAAAAAAATGATAACGTTGACGCTAATCATTTATTTATTTAACCAGTTATTATATATTAATAAACGGACTAACTGTTCATCGATATATTATTTTCGACTTTTTAACATGAAGTTATTTTCTGTTTTATCTAAGATATCTCTACGAGAATCAGATTTCTGCAATTCCAGTAAACACATTTGTAGACTGTGAACAACTAAATTCCATGTATGTTTATCTTTTACATATTCATTTTATTATGACCGCATATTATGTATGCTATAACGTTTAAAACCAAAACGTACAAAACGAGTTAAAGGGCATGTAGGATTGAAAACTGAAATATAACATGAATCAAGAGAGAGAAACCCGAAAATAACACTACAATTAAAATATAAAGTAATAAAGCACAATATTCCTACAGTAATTGCAAGCTTGGTTTTCCATATAACCATACAAAATACAATATTTGCACATTGATATTCTGAAATTGGACTTTGCAATTCAGCATATGGTGTGTGTGTATCTGAATGTAAACTTGTTATGTTTAGAATAATGCACATCAAATGAATCATTCGACAAATCATTGTAATTCAATTTGATAAAGAAGAAAAGTTGCTCTTCTTAGTAAACTACACAATCTGAAAATGAATTTATGGGCTGTATTTATGCATATAGCATTAACTGGCTAAGTTCATCATATTTAGGAAGTATGAACTGACACTATTATTATAAGTTTGTTTTTGTTTGTATATATAGAAATCTAAAATGATGTATTGGTCAATGAGACAGATTTCCTCTGGAAACCAAACAATATGTGTTTACTCTATTCAAATCAAACGTGCATTCTCAACAGTGAGAAAAACATATAACATATAACAAGTACGCTTAGCAAACACGGACATGACATGGGTTTTGGGAAGATATGCCTATAAATATTCATTTTTTTCTATTTAGACACTATCTCAACACACTGTAGATTGATAATTATTCGTAAGATACCATTTTTTGTGAATTTCATAGTTAATCTATTCAAGAACCACGAATTATAATGTCCACCGAATTTCAAATTATAATTGTTTATGCATTCATGCAGACTTTGACAAAACAACAAAATCCAATATCCACGAAGTCCAAGTTTCCCTAATTAGGGTCATAATTCTTAATTGTACCGAAAATTAAAGGCGACATTGGTATATACTATTCAATAGTCTTAAATCGTTTATGTAAAAACTAATCCCTGAAACAAACATACAATGAAGGCCAAACATTAATTAGCAGAAGGGGAAAAAGAAGAAACCACGAACTGCAACCAAAATGAAAGCTAACATTCATAGAAATGGACTATGTGATAACAACAGCCATATTTGTACGTGACCCAGGACATTATAAGAAAAATCGGTGGGTTAAACCTTGTTGTATGGCTATCCAAACAGACCTTTTATATCGCAATGTGAAAAACATATCGAAAAAATGACATCAGTACGTGACAGTTATATAACACTAACAAACGCAAAATCATTCATCTATGCTCATGATTCAGTTTTGTCATGTAATTGATGGTTAAAATTATCTCCTTCTTTTCACGGCAAACTTAAACAATTTTAAACACTCATAGTTCTTAGTTTTGTTCTGACTGACGCATTCAACCTATTTAGCTTCTTTTTTCAGAGAGCTGCAAAACAATAAAATATCTACATTAGAACCATTCACCTTTATGAATCTTCCAAGACTTGGCTTTTTGTGAGTATTTGTATTGTCTAATCAGCTTTCAATAAGCATTTTTTTTAAACACCATGCGATCGGTTAAAGAGACGTTACCTATGTAAACACATCGATGAGTTTCAATATTGAGCACAAGTAGGCCTTTATCTTTAAGCAAAACCAATTTTGTAAAAACAGCTATCGACCTTTGTACATGTTCTAGCTAAACAAAATCTGTAACTATATAATCAAAAGAGCATTTGTCTGATTCTCGCAAAAACAAATGGAATGTAATCAACGTGGTACAGTATGCTTTATTACTGACAAAAACCACTATGAGTATCTGTTGACAGGACGTTGATAACTTTGACATATTGAATAGCTTTAAAAAAAAAAAAAAAAAAAAAAAAGAAAGGCATGACACAAAAAGATATATCGACGTGATTGGTAGATTTTATGACTTTTTGCGTTGAGGCCTGGACTAAGTCGGGTGTGTCTATTTTTTGTGTTGGTCTTTGTATTATGTATCCGTGTTTTGTTTTCTGTAATTAGTAAATACTTTTATCATGTATATCTTTTATATTCATTTGATAAAATTTACTGTTTGCAATAGCATACATTGTTCTGAATAATAAGGATGTTCTTGTCCCAAGCGGAGAGCCCTGGCCGTATTTGGCACAACCTTTTTTAACTTTTGATCCTCGGTGCTGTACAACTTTGTACTTTTTTTTACTTTCGAGCTTTTATATCTGGGCGTCACTGGTGGGTCTCGTGTGGATTTTGAACCTGGTGCCTTTTGTTGTCTATTATTCGTGTGTTTCTTTGTCTAGTGTGTTCTCCTATTTGTTTGTATTGTAGTCCTGTAAAAAGTAAAAACACAAAAATACTGAACTCCGAGGAAAATTCCAAAAGGAAAGTCCAAAAAGTCCGTTGTGTCGTTTGTTTTCTCTTATATCCAAAAAGTTATATTATGTTGTCATTTAAATGCTATATTTAACATTGCCATTAAAGTGCGAGGTTTGACATGCCACAAAACCAGGTTCAACCCACCATTTTTTTCTTTAAAAATGTCCTGTACCAAGTCAGGAAAATGGCCATTGTTATCTTATTGTTCGTTTCTGTGTGTGTAACATTTTAACGTTGTGTTTCCGTTGTGTCGTTTGTTTTCTCTTATATTTGAGTGTGAATTCACATTACTATAAGACGTGTCACGGTACTTTTCTATCCCAAATTCATGTATTTGGTTTTGATGTTATATTTGTTATTCTCATCGGATTTTTTCTAATGCTTAGTCAGTTTCTCTGTGTGTTACATTTTAATGTTGTGTCGTTGTTCTCCTCTTATATTTAATGCGTTTCCCTCAGTTTAGTTTGTTACCCCGATTATGTTTTTTGTCCATAGATTTACGAGTTTTGAACAGCGGTATACTACTGTTGCCTTTATTTGTTGATCCTACTACAAAGGCAACAGAAAGTCTGTACATAACAACAACTTGGTTGCAAGTATTAAACAAGCAGACGTTTTCATATCATATAAATATGTTAAACTTCGTATTGATACTTTCTGTACTACTAATTATTGCTTAGTATTATCATTTCATTTTCATAAATTGTCAAGATAAAGTTTAATTGTTCGATCTCTTTAGACATCTTTTCAACAACAAGATACAGTTACTGAAGAGTTATACGTTTATCAACCTGCCAAACGTATATTCAATGTAAGTCATCATGAAATTATTTTGGTTTTTTTAGTACATTTCCGGTTCAATTAATTCACACATAACTTTGATTTCAATTATATACTTGGAATAAATACCATGCTAAACTAAGAGAAGATTTATTGTCCTCCTTCACAGTTATCTTCAAAAATTAAAATTATCAAAAAATCTTATTCAATTATACAAATATTAAAAAAATAAAACGTTCACTACAAAACATTACTTTTTGTAAGGTTCATAATACAAAAATTAGTATAAACAAGATTGTGATTCTCTCTTTTTCCTCAGAGTTCAATAAAATGCTGTATCAACCTATTTTTTTTATTGCTTGATTTATTTAAAGGAAAAAAAGAACAATTATAAGCACTTAATAACCAGTATATTGTTCTTATACTGTTTGTTTATACATTAATATGCACAGATGCAATAATTTGCAGTATTTTTCATTTATATATATATATAAATATACATAAATATTTAATGTTACAGAACTTTAAATGAAAACAATATCAGTCATATCGAGGAACACGCTTTTGGGACATTTACGTCTTTAGATGAGTTGTAAGTTAATAACTAGTATTTACGAATGTAGAACACATATTCACATTTTAACTATACATAGATAGTTTGTAGAAATCCACGGTCGTCAGGTGATGAAGTAAATGTTGCAATTATGGATGATGATATTGTCATCATGTTTGTTTATATCATTAAGAGTTACTGTTGAGATCCGTTATAACCTCTCTTTAAAACGGTCAATATACTGTGTAATTGAACTTAATGCGTGTTCATATATTATCTTAGGCAACAATCATTTTCTTATCTGGGGGGGGGGGGGGGGGGGGGGGGGGCTGGGATTTTTTTTTTTAAATAGCTTTATGGCCTAGCTGACCGAAAAAAAATATGTTTTGCACTGTAGCTGAAAAAAAAATTATGCTGTCACCTGCTTGAAATTTTTTTTTTTGCACTGCTGAATTTTAAAATAGAGAAAATAACAACAGTTGAGACAGTGAAACAGCAGATTATAAACATCTGTCCGGTCTACAGATTACACTAAGGCTTCTATTTATACCTCATTACTTTTTGTATTTTCCTGTAATAGTGTTTGATCCAGAAATATTTAAAAGCATTTAAAATCTCCCGCATGAACGCTACTACATTAAGACATACTTAAAACTGCAACTATTATAAACATGAAATGGTCATGTTATAACAGGGATATATATGGTATCATAAGCAGTCTTTTAAAGTAGCCTTGATTGTGTATGGCGGTAGTATTTTCCTTTGTATCATTCTGTATCATTCTTTATACCTCTTTTTTCAATGGAATGTCAATTATCATAGATGGAAACAGTGGATGTTTATAATTTGCATATGTCAATAGTGGCCACTTCAATTGCACTATTAAAATTTAAGGACTGTAATACCAGTATGACGGACTCAGAGAATATCATAATGTAGAAAGTGGGCTAAAAAACCAACAGAGACAACAGCCAATGCCAGGATATAGACAGAGACATGCACTTTACATTTTACATCAATCAAAAAATAAAATAAATTTTATGTAAATGTTGTGGTTTTGAGAAAAAAAATGTATTCGTGTTCCACATTATATTAAAAAAAAATTTGCTTTCCTTCTCATAAGAAAAAAAAATTATTGGAGGAAGGTACTGAAAAAAAAATTATGAACACAATAAAGATTTAAAATATCATAAATACGACAAATTCTTTGACCAAAATTTAATACGTGGAAAGGTAAGAAAATTATCTGCTGACAGCTTGCGTTGTAGCGGTATGAACATAAGCATTTTGTGTTATGAAAATATGTTTTTACCATTATTTTGAAATTGTTTCTGATGTTCATATTATCATAAATGTGCAATTTAGTAGAAATGTTACATGTAATATATATGACGTCACGTTTCATAGAACTATTACATATCATTTTATGAATCTTGCACATGGATCGGGATTTTCGCTCTCTTTGGTCAAGTTGTTATGTCTTTGATTCATTACCCTTTCCAATCTCCGTTTTATGTTTGTTGGTTTTTGAACTGATTGCATACAACTACTGGCCAGTCTGGATCAATTTAACAATACAAGACATGGTAGTTACCAAATTTATAATTGTGCAAACTGGGTGTACTGATGTGAACACATACGCACTTCAGTAGAAATTTATACAACTAATAATCTTTTCTCTGCTAGATAGAGACATAACATGTTTCAAGTTAAAGCAAATTTGAATGAATTACACTAAACGATGATTAAACGTCAGTGGATTTTTGCTTATTTAGAAACTGAAAGATTCATTTATTGTCATTGCTATTATGACTACTTTTGTTCTCGTACCAATAAAGATTAATAACAGGATTTTAATAAATAATAGTGTTGTTAATGTTTTGATTTGTGTCGAATTTTCATAATGGTTAATCAATCGAAATGAAACATAATCACATACATTGAAATAACCTTGACAAACTATTTTAAAGAGTTAAATGTGAATATTTTATTCGTAGAGACCTCGAATCAAATCCACTCAACTGTGACTGTACCATATATCCATTTTGGTCATGGTTAGTCGGAAGACCAATCCCAGAATATAGATTTTATCATAGAGAAAGTGCTACATGTAGCAACGGAACATTAGTTAAATCACTACAAGTAGATGCACTTACAAAATGTAATCGTAAGTAGTACCAATTGATAGCTAGTCTGCTCACATAAAAGTATAATACATACAATTAAGTTCTGTATTTTTTACATCTTGAAGCCTTTTTCAATTTGATCAATGCTTCAATTAGACTAACCTACTTGTAAAATTGCATGATACAATAAGATGTCAAATTGGCCCTTACCCATGTACAAAACATCGGTTAAAGAAAACATTTACCTTGAATTATCAGTTGAAAAACAACAAATTAAAAAACAAAATAGTAGCAGGTTTTATAAGATACTTTAGAACAACATAGCTGATGATTAACAACATATTTGGTTACAGTTCAGATTGAACTTAGAGGATATGAGGAGATCAATAACGAAAAGTACATAAATAAGGCTTTATCATAAAATATATCTCAATTAATCTTGCAAGGTCAAAACACGAAAATTGGAAATTCCTTTACTATTGGCAATGAAATTCAATCCGTGTATTCACAAACTGAAACAATGCGTCAGTAAATATTAGGATCTAGTAAACCAGGACTCGGTTTGTATACAAATGTTTTGAAGCAAACCAATTAAAGTTTCTAAAAAGGATACACATAAAGCAAATCTAAAATTGGTTGACATAGAAAAAAAGATAAATTAAAGGTGATTCCCTGATGATGGAGGCCTATAATGCTTAACCATTCAAAAATGTAATACATTGTTGTATACTTGTTTCTTGCACTTTGATGTTTTGGTTTGGTTTTTTTTTTTTTCGTTATTTTTTTCGTTATTTGATGTTTTCCCTCAGTTTAAGTTTGTAACATGTACTTTTTTCCCTCAATCGATGAATGACTTTCGAAAAGCGGTTCACTACCGTTGCCTTTTTTTGTCATCATCATATAATACAAAATCCGCCGAAATACTAAATAAGTGTTGGATTGATGTTAAACGATTGCAAGTATAGTGATGTTACAATCAAATTTAAAAAATACATAAACATTAGTATAACATATTAATATTAAGAATAACAATAGTACATTTATGTAATATCACTTTAGTGTACAAATTTGAATTGTTTAGTTCATTTTTCGGAAATGAAAATAATTTTCCTAACGAATCTTGATATCATTGTTTCATTTCAGCTGATAACTTCCAATGCTTCAATGGTGGAAAACGTGTGACAAGGAGCAATGGACATGTAGTTTGTGAATGCATTGGAAATTGGACCGGTAATTTCTGCCAAGGTGATTATCTTGATTGCTGCGAGGCAGCGAAAAAAAAGTCACGAAACTATGCATATACATTTATTTGTTTTACTATTGCCGTGGACACTTAACATGAAATTTGTCTGTGATAGGAAGTATAAAGTTCACTTAATAAACAGTTTTAAAAAGCATTAATGATTAAATCATTATAAAACGTACGTTTAATCAAATTGTCATCTTATGAGGGAACACCCATTGTCTAAGTAGCCAGTAATTGTTCAAGACTTCATTGTCATGATGCATACATTATGTAATAAACTTTGTAAATAAAACTACAGCTTGTAGAATGGAAACAAATCAATACTTTTAAGGTTTTGTTGTTAAATCTTGTTTTTCGAGTTTACATTCATAACACTCAATATGTTTAAGTGCAGACACGTGACTAACTATGTTATAACAAGAGGAGTTAAATTAAGAGCACCTTTTTACTCTTGGCTGATTTCGTACTTGTGTGACTGAATCACTTCCAAATCATATAAATGTTTACATGAATGTCAATCAAAATATTCGGAATCAATAATTGACATATATCTTCATTTGTAAACACAGGTACAAACACGATACGGATTATAGGCCCAGTGTTTGAGCAGAACGTTATTGAACCAGGAGTATGTCAAAAAGCATGTCGTCTTTTATTGAGAAACAAATCCTTGGACGCTAACAAGGCATTATTCATAAATAATCCGTTTCAACTTCATAAATTATACACCATGGTCTTGAATTATGATTATAGGCACTGACGATATCTAAATACAGTGTATGATTATATAAGACAATTCTTTTAACCAATAATGGTGGCCAAAATTTGGGCTTTACAATCAAATGAATTACAAAAAAACGCACAGTAAACAATTAATGATTATAATGATTAAAGTAAATTCAAACAAAACACATGAATGTATGTGTCTTTGTGGATTATTACTGTTACTGTTATCCTGTTTTTGCAGTACTCATTTGATGTGGCTCGGCACTTGTATAATATACCATTGTCTAGTTGTGCTTTTGTAAATTTTGTATTCTTGTATTTTGTTTTTGTTTCAATGTGCTTTGTTTTATCATGTAAATGCCTTTTTGTTTGTTACCTCTCACGTCTGACTTTGATGACAGTTGCATAACATTCTATTATATTGACAACACATTGCAAAATAAACAGACATAAAAAATAAAAATGTCAAAAATAGTGATACAACAGTCAACATTGTGTTATAATCCTAATCCCTACAACAAAAAGCAAATATATCAATACGAGATGTTAATTTAACTTTGCAGTACAATTGAATAACAAAGTTGAACATTTTTAATATCCTCTATATAGCCGTAATTGTATACTCTACTCATAATGTATATAAGCTGCCTTCAAGATTTGGTTATGCTGTGTTGTGCGAGAGAACGATTGTCATATGTCAGAAACATAACGTATTAGTACACACAGTAAAGTTAGCCTTTGTAAAACATAATTTTAAATACATCAATGATTAATTTAAAAACTTGTACACCCATTGTCGAGGTAGACAATAATTGTGTAAGAGATGATTTTCATAAAACATACATCATGTAATAAACTTTGTAAATAAAACTACAGCTTGTAGAATGAAAAAAAAAACTGTTAATATATTTGGTCGTTAATCTTATTTTTCGAGTTTACATTCATAACACTCAATATGAATAGATGCAGAAACCTGACTTACTATGAAACAAAGGGAGGAGTAAAATTAAGGGCAACCTTAATCTTGTGTAATTTCAAGTAAGGTCAACTTATGTGACTGAATCACTTCCAAATCATATAAATGTTTCAATCAATGTTAATCAAAATATTCAGAATCAATAATTGACATATCTCTTGATTGTAAATACATATGTTGACACAAGTACAAACACGATATGGGTAATAGTGTGTTGTGGGCGATAACGATCGTCATATGTCAAAAACATTACGTACTAGTAAGGTTAGCACTTGTAAAACATGTGTACATTTGATTATTTAAACAATTGTTATACGTTTGACTCAGATAGAAAATAACGAAATAATACAGCTCGGCAATTAATTTGTTATTATGATTTTGATTTTACCACCAAACAGAAAGTCAGTGTACCTCGTATGACTGTGGATCTGGTAACTGTTATATAAAACCTGTGAATGGTACAGCTCAGTGTTTGTGTGATGACAGATATGTTAACTTTTGTCCAGGTATGTTTCGTTATGTTATGTTACAAATAAGATTAATTATGTTTTAAAATGAAAACTAAGTTTTCTTTATGTTATAAAAACTCTTCTGCAAAAATAATTAAAATCCATTTAATAGAAGTCGTGTGTTTCACTATTATCATTATAACTGTTTCGTGAGTTAATAATACATGTTGTCAGTACAAGATATTTCGATGATCGCTTGTATTTATATTTGTATACATTGTGTGCTTTAAAACATATCCTGAATTCAATACTAGCCTTTTCAGTTGAATCATCAAATAATATTCTAAACATACCAATGTATACTAACAGAACTAGCTTTTTATGTCAGAATCAAAGGTTGCATGTTTGTAGGGATAACTTGTTCAATTGTTTTGGGTTATTTTTAGAAATGTGACTGACATAAATAAATAGTGTATGTACTGTCACATCAAAAAGTTGAAGAAGTTTTTAAATCAAAGCTTATATTATTATCATACAACGATTTGATGTTAATATTTAATTTATTTTGTTTTCACAAGAAAATTTTGATTACTTTTCAACAAAACTAATCAATCACTTAAAAGATGTCAAATAAATATAAAATTACTGATGTTTTACTGATAACATATCCTATAACATATTTTGTTATTGTGAATTAGTGTTATCTCAGCATTAATTACTTTCATGAAAATTCTTACACATGATATTTTTCAGACATCGTTAATATAATGCAGTGTAAGCAATGGTTCATAGTATGTACAGTCTTTCTTCAACGAATTATGTTTTTATGATATGTTGATGTAAAAAAGAAGATGTGGTATGATTGCCAATGAGACAACTATCCACAAAAGACCAAAATGACACAGACATTAACAACTATAGGTCACCGTACGGCCTTCAACAATGAGCAAAGCCCATACCACATAGTCACCTATAATAGGCCCTGATAAGACAATGCAAAACAATTCAAACGAGAAAACTAACGGCCTTATTTATGTAAAAAAAATTAACGAAAAACAAATATGTAACACATAAACAAACGACAACCACTGAATTACAGGCTCCTGACTTAGGACAGGCACATACATAAATAATGTGGCGGTGTTAAACATGTCAGCGGGATCCCAACCCTCCCCCTAACCTGGGACAGTGGTATAACAGTACATAAGAACAAACGTTTTTTTTATCTTATTTATTTCCTTATTGTTTGCATTACACATAACTGAATATTTGATTTTATTCAATTCATAAAGCACATAAATCTCAAATATACAAAGCTAAAGTTTTATTATGATGCTAATAAAGATAATTTCACCAAAAATAAAATAATGTATTCTATAATAATTTTATGTACGTATGATCAAGAGAAACTAATCTAGATACAACGTCAGCATGGGCCAATGGTGATGCGTAGTGTGATTATAAAATAAAGATCATGAGAAGGTAATAACTTTAAACTTTTTAAACTTTCTTCACACAATCCAAGTACCATATATGTTATGTATGTTTCAACATTACTTTTTTCTATGATCGCATTACATTAGACCGGATACTTCTCATGAAACAAGTGACAGTTCACATTTCACTGCAACAGTATGCCAACACAAGTTCTAAATGCACCTTAATACTTCAAAAGTTTCTGATGCAACGTCTCAAATAACATAAAGAATTAGGTCATTAAATAATTTAACAATATTATGATCGACAAATATTCAATTTCATAACTTATATGTGTTGACAACTGATATTGATAGGTATTCATTCAAAGGGGAAGATAATGTTAATAAATCAGACTTTTGGGGATTAATTTGATATACTACACATGTCAAATACTACTAATTTAGTTTTTGATAATTGTTATAATCAAGTCATTGCCGACGTTCTGACTATTGAGCTCATGCTAAACTCGGGGACAGCAAAGGTATCACCGAAGTGCTGTACAAAAGAAAAGAAAGCACATTATACATTGCATGCGTCCGATCCATTTTTCTTGATCTACTTTCATCAGGACCAAATCAATTAAATAGCTATATGACCAAAAGTTAGTAATGTGATTAATAACCTTTTTCAAAGAGGACAAATTTGTTTGATGTTACCCATAAAGACATGTCTTACTGTAGGAGTACATGAACATTAAACATTGAATTCTTAAAATTTAATTTGGTCCACTATCTTGCCTTCTTTTTCTGACACAAGCTAATGGAATCAAAGGAGACAGTTCCTTTTAAGATATTAATTACTCCACAGTTTTGAAACAAAAACACTTTCAAAGGCAAAATGTCATCTACGTAGCAATGTTTTTAAGACAAAGAATTTGCAAAAGAAAACAAGAATTACTGTTATTTTCTTGCTTGTTTAGAATTGTTCGTGATTGAACAATGAAGTTCTAAATGTCGCAAATAAACACCCAGTCTCATCAGATAGATTAACGAGTAAACCCGTTAATAACGTACTATGTATAGTATTGTTTTCAAACGAATGTTTGGCATCACATAGAACTAATCGGAAGTACAGCAAAAGGGATGTTTCTGTATAAAGTATATCTATGTTCACCTTATTTTGTATTCACGATTTCGAAATAGTAAATTCTTTAACGAATATTGATATTTTTCTAAAATTTTCTTTTGTTGGTAAGAGTCTTCATGAACAACGCAAATACAGAATGCAGGCAAGTTTGGATGGCGGAGGAAAACACTATCACAGCGTCGTATAAGATACAGAAACGAACCAATTAAAATCGTTTGTCTTGTACATTTAGTTATGTGTGTACTTGATATTTCAATATTTTTGCAGTTAAAATGTGTTTTATATGTTTTTACTGTAGTATGTGTTAAATGCATTTTATTTATATATTTGATTATAGAGTAATACACAAACATGAGTTGAGTTCTCTGTACAAAGATATCACCTTTCTTTCATCCAATTTCTTTTTTCTTTGAGATATCTTTTCTTTTAGTACGGTGAACAAGTAAGGAAAAGTCGCTCCTTTAAAGAGTTTAATTGTCATTCGTACTATACGGCTATAAATCACTGAATTGGTAATTCAAAGGTAAAACTTAACATTTTAATTTGTCATTAAAAAATCGTATGTTGCAATTTTTTTTAATTCGCTTTGAAGTACGCTAGCTTACCTGAAAGAAAAATCGACTTTAAAAAGTTTTGAGGTCTATATTGTAAAAGAACATCCGTGATATGATTTCTGTAATTATATCCATTTACGTTACACCTTATATTAACGATTTCAAATTAAGATTAGCAAAGTTAATACGTTATTAGAGAGTTTTTGTAAAAGTTTAATATTACGAATATTTTGCATTTAATAAAGTACGTTTCAATTCAATTTCATCATTTGTTTTTAAGCAAAAAATGTTTTTACGTGTAAAATGATCAACATTTATATGATAGTTCATACCTTTATTAATCAATAATATCACACAGTAGCATATGTTTTTTGACCGCTACGACACGAACAACGAAAATTAACAGGCTCTCCTTAATTTCTTTGGTAGTTTTATTCTTCAAAACTTTGACAATTCCCCTATGATTCCATCTGATTGTGAGCTTTACTGAGCCGGAACGTTTGTAAATACCGAAATTGTCAATGACTGTCGTTATTTGTTGAGCACTCATGAGGAGGCCGATGCCAAATGCCTTAAACTCTGACTGAAATTTAGAGAAATGGGAAAGAGCGGAAAAACAATCATACGAATCCCTTATACGAAGGTGTTATTTTCTGTGTGTTCACTACTACAAACATATGACACATGCAAGAGAGGTGTGGGTGCAGATGGGAAACATTAGCAGTATAAGGGATGGGCGAAGATTTCTACCCATTCACAAACTATGTGCCTTCTTTCCCCAACCATTTGTAAACTATTGCTTGCTGCACATGCGCTTACCGAATGCGGCACAACTTCGGCTGTTTGAAGTATTCCGTATAATGGAAAAACATGAAGCCCTTTTTTTTGGGCATGCAAGTAAATTTCAAAGCTTTATTATCAGAAAAATCTCTTTAAATCCTTTCATCCTGATATTTAGTCAGGTAAACTCCCTGTGAAGCGGTACTATATATAAAACATTATATTTTACGTGCTTTATTTCAAACTAAAATTTGTACCGCATTACACATTGCTTAACCCTCTATTCCGCCTTACATGTTCTGGCTTAGTTCTGTTGTGTGGATTTCTTTGATGCGATTTTGTAATTATAATTGTTTTCGAGGTATTGAGTGGTTTTTAGTGTTAATGAATTACATCAATAATCGTTTTTAAAATACGCCTTCGTGATAGTAGGCTTCAGGTAAAAATACAATTTACCATTAATTGCTGAGATTGAATATCAGCCGGCAGGGAAACTACTGTAACTTGAACAGAATATGTGTTGATATTGTAAAATAGAATAAGTGTTTGAAAAACGCCAATTTTCAGAACTAATCAACTTCTTCATTCCTTTTTTTTCATTTTCGAGATAATTCCTAGCTTATTGATTTGAAAAATAATGTCTGTATATGAAATGTAACTTAAATTGTTGTATACATCTTCAAATCTTTAAGATATGGAAGAAAATAATAAATAACAGAATTTGATCATTTACTTTTTTTATGCATACCTGTCACTGCATTTATTTTTGACGACATCGATATTTCAAAAGTACTACTTTTTTCCGGATCCAATCATATATAATATAGCCATATAGAGTGTTTGATTTTTTAATCAAAAATATTGTGTCTGGTCAACGTACTATTAAGCTCGTCAAGAAAAGGCATTTTTTTTAAATTTTCGTTTACTTTAACACTTTTATTTTCTATAAGGTACCGCAATCTATTTTATATTCCGTGTTATGTCTTGTTTTAATCAATTTGGTCGTCACATATGGAAAACTTGAAATTCACTTAAATCCAATTTTCTTGGATTTGAACGCTCATGGTGATGAACGTTTAGCAAGGGAAGCGCTCTTACTGCACTATAAAATAACTTGTTTATCTTTTGCCTTTATCTAATAATCAGTTGTTTTAATTTAAATGTTTGGTTCAAACAACGTTGTGAGTATAAGATGAAACAATAAGTTTTTGTAAGATGTGTTTAACGTTGAAGTTAACATTGTTTGTTTAATAACTTATGCTAAACACTAAATTATTTTTAAAAATAAAAATAGCTTAGTGGTTTAGTTAGTGTGTCAACAGGGATAACTATTTGGTGATAATTGCGGTTGAACGTTTTGATCCTGTCCCCTTCTTGTTAGAGCATTCGACTTCTATCTTTGTCGACTTAAGTTTTTAGTATTCCTGTAGCTGGTTAATAGTTTTCTCTGGCTTACTCTAGCAGTACAAATATTACCATGTGTACTTAAAATGCAATTTATCACCATCAAATAATCAATTAACCAATCTATTTTCATACACTAACACCGTAACGTCACAATAGCCCCGCCATCACACCTGTAAACTATAAAATGAAACTAGAATTTCTTTTACAGCTGTTTTCTTTAACATCTTTAACAGTAACTTTTGACTTTTTTGATTTGGAAAAAAAACCTTTCTCTATCCATCATCTGTAACCAACGCAAACAACTGAAGTTAGCATACCATGCATACGGGAACAATGTTTTCAAAAGTAATACTGTTAGTTTTATCAGCAATCAAAGCCGGGATTCAAAGTTATTGTGAAACTGCCTATTTCAGAGGTGTTGTGATTCGGATGTGAATACTAAAAAAATCCAAGGATCTTGTAGGGTACATACAATCTAACTCCCTTTCATTTTCCAATAGTATTAAAACATTTGACTTTTCAACATTTTCCACAAGTATTCCACTTCCAAACTTAAAGACAAATTGAAAGAGTTGGTATTGCTTTTTTTCATTAAAGGAATAGCCAAAGTAGGTACATGTATCTTGTCTTAGGGGGGATAAATCCTACTTTGTAAAGTATCACTCTGATTCAAACAAAAAATTCTCTAAATCGATTATTATCAAGATGCTTGATTTTTTGGTTCACAACATATTTGTTACGTTTGGAGGACGTGTTTTTCAACAGACTGTCGGCTTTCCAATGGGAACCAATTGTGCCTCTTCTTGCCGACTTGTTTTTTTATTATTATGAGGCTGACTTAATACAGGAACTTCTTAAAAAGAAAGATAAATAGTTAGCAGCATCCTTTAACTCTACTTTCCGCTATATAGATGATGTTAGCTCGCTAAACAATTCACAATTTGGTGACTATGTTGAACGCATCCATCTCATCGAACAAGAGATAAAGGATACAACAGATACAGTTAAGTCGGTCTCATATCTTGACTTACATCTAGAAATTGACAATGAAGGTCGGTTGAAAACAAAACTTTACGACAAAAGAGATGATTTCAGCTTTCCAATTGTGAACTTTCCATTTATAAGTAGCAACATTCCAGCAGCACCTACATACGGGGTATATATCTCCCAATTGATACGATATTCCCGTGCTTGTATTTCCTATCATGATTTTCTTGATAGAGGGTTGCTGCTCACAAGGAAGCCATTAAACCAAGAGTTCCAAAAAGAGGGTTGATACTAACAAGGAAGTTATTAAACCAAGAGTTCCAAATGGCGACGTTGAAATCATTCCTTCGTAAATTTTACGGACGCCATCACAAGTTGGTTGACCGTTATAGAATAATCGTTTCACAGATGATATCGGATATGTTCCTCACGTCGTAACTACAATCCCTTTTAATATTGCAACTGACATCGAAAAAGACCCTTAGTTAACGAGTTTAATGGTCCGGAATAACACACGGCTGCAAATTGTTTTAAATGATAGAATAATATCTATATTTTAATTTCCGTCTGGTCGTAAAACGTTTCTGTGGTCACATTTTTTAGTGTTATCCCTTTAATGGGGGTACCCCTCAATTTACGGTTTTGTGTAGTTACCTTAAAATCCAAAAAATATTTTTTGTTTAAATTTTCCGCTATTTTCGTAAATATTTTCGATGCACATATCATCAAGGATCATCGGAATGGTGAAGACATAAATATAATACCATCCCCAAGTAAAATTTTCAAACTTAAAGTTGGCTGGTTTTTTTTAGATACAAATGTAACACGTTTTTCTTTGAAAACGAGAAAACATATGATTCAAAAACAGCATTTGACCTTTGAGAGGACAAAACATATTATTGCGATACTGCATGCAAATATTGTTAGGCAAATTTTGTCAAACACTCAAAAATAAAAACTTCATTTGTAACTTTTTTAATTACGGAAATTTCCTATCCGTCAATCAGCTCCACCATTTATTTTTTCCTTCACATGAATTTGATAGTTTCGATGTGATTGTGTAGATTTTGTAGGATAAGTTTAATTTTTTTTTGAGTGATTTGAATATATATAGTAGTGGTTCTTTCGTGTATTTTCTGTAAATAAGTTATATTTGTGTTTAATAAAATTTTGACTTTTTATAAAAGTTAACCAAATCCTTCGGATTAGAGTTTTTCCCGGATAATGACAATAGTCGATATTGTGTGAAAATACATTGTTTGTCAATGTTTAACCTCAGAGCAATTAATATGCATGGTCAGGAAAAAGTACTATTAAAGTTTCGCAGATATTTGGTGTGTGACAAGGTGATGCTACAACCAACTTCTCTTGATATTCTGCTTTCCTTGGGCGAATCATCAGTGATGTTATGAGACTTGCACCAGGAGGCAAAATTGATGCGTCTTTAGATTAGATTGATTGATTGATTGGTGGTTGCTTAACGTCCAATGGCAAATATTTCATGCATGTTCAGGACGAGAACAAGTTAACAATAAAAACAATAGGTAGGTCTTGTCATAATAGAGGACTATGATGGTCGGGAAAATTTGGACTGTCACTGGAAAATGATGGTATATTGGATTAGGACAGAAATTTTGCATTGCAACAGGCCACCTACGGACCCCTCAAAGAGTTATTGCAATGGTTTTTAACGTGCAAAGAAAGTGGCACTCTCTTTACAAGAGGCATCTGATTTCACGTCACCATTTTGACCGGACGTGACTGCGAACTTGATACATCCCACACAGCCAAACGGACGCCCCACTTCGTTTTACTGCGGTCAGAAGAAGACCAAGTGACCATATTTCGTTTCCCCAGTCACCCTTTGGAAACGTTAAATTAAAAACCCGTATATGTGATCAAACTGATCCATATGTATCCTCACAACCTGACACTTTTATACGATCTCGCGCTCAGTTTCTTCCTTCTAGTTTGGATATGAAAACCAGTGTTGTGTGAAAAAAAAACCTTTAAAAAAGAAAACTACACAAAACTGAGTCCTCTAATCGTGTTTACAGTCTTTTAAGTTATGCTAATTAATGTGAGTAATCATTTATCCATGCCTTACCAAGTACTTATTGAAGTCAACACCTGTGCAAATAGGTAAAACAGTTACTGAGAAATAAGAATTTGAGTATGCTGTCAGAAAAAGCATTTCTTATGCAGCACATCCTTGACATATACCGATCACTTTTACCCAAGATTGTCTCTGAACTCCAGAATTAACTAGATATTGTGACACCTAACAATTCAGACACAGTGGGGCCAAGGGATATGTAATATAGAGTTTAGCTCTGAACTCAATATAGGGGATGCCATATCTGCTGCAGGAAAATTGAAGTCTATGTTAAGACTTTCAGAATTACACCAAGGTGTGTCTGAAAATATAAATGCTACATTAAAAAAGGAACAATTACTTCACCCTGCCGCAAGTGCTCTTATGAGCTATGTCGTTGTTTGGGTATTTCTATGGAAAAGATAGCATAGGTTCTTAATTGACATAGGAAGATGTGGTTCTTTGTTAATTGATTGATTAAAGGCGCTTCTGAATCGTATATTGTCCCTAAAGATAACAAAAATTTGTAAATGTATGGCTATTACAAAATCAATCGTTTCTGTAGCAACATTCGCCCCATTACATTTAGGATTGGCCGTGCAGATATATCATAATATGCATATGAGAATATGGGTCACGAACATTGATCGAAACTTTGTACTCACATGGCTTTTGTGTTTCCTATGCAGAGGTAAGACTTTACCTGACGAGTTTGACCGAATCAGGACGGTATTTACGCTCCATATGGCATTTGTACTCAAAAACTGTGTTTACTTTGAACAAACTCTGTCCTGCGCCCAACTTGTTGTTGTAAAACTAAATAAAGTGTGTTGTAATGCTATTACGCGTATTGAATCCGCATATGATGACTAAGAGATTGATTCATGTCCCTATTTGCTAAAGACTTGAGCTATTGTATGTCGCTTTAAAAAGTTAGATGAGGGTCATGACTGATTTTGAATTACAACATTAGCAAATTGGCATAACATTGTATAATTTTTCATCCTTCCCTTCAAAAATTGATGAGAAAACTTTTTTACCAAGATTATCCCACTGAGACAATGTTCATGCACCAAACTGACTTTGTTTTACACCCAACCAAACCCCTGATCAAGGCAAGTAACACTTACGATTTTTTTTAAACCTCACATTCGCCTCGGGTGATTATGGTATTGTTTTGTGTTATAGCTGATCTGTCCTGATCTTTGCAAATACACAGTATGTATTTATCTATAACTAGATACTAATTTTCACAAAATACACAACCTTTTAGATGCAAAATTAAAAACACTGTTTCAGCGCTTGAATTTTGTTTTTTTCAAAGATAGAAAAAATATTGAAATAATTTGATGAACTGTTGTTTTATAGTTTAGAAAATCATTCTGTAATATACTGTTACAGTGAAACACTATACACAATATGAAAGCTTATGGATGTGAAAAGGTCAAGGCCACTTCTTCTTTTGCTATGTCATAAATGGAAAAAAAATCAGAAGGTTCCAAATCAACGCCATTTTGTAATGGCAGCACTTCATATAAGTAGTCAAATTTGTCGTTTTAACCTCGTTTATGGCATATGCTTATGATTGAATCGTTTTTGTAGCATTCTATTGAATAAATATCAGACAATTTCTGCTTTTTCCTTGTGGTTCGAATATTGATATTTTTAGGTCTGACCTTTGACCTCAAATTAACAAATATGTGACCACTCTGGATTTTTACGACCAATCTTTTCGTATTGTGCACGTTTTCTTCTTTCCATCGATATATAATGTAGATGTGTGTTCTTCCGGACCATTACAGTTTAAAAAATGAACTCTGTTTGCAGTACTACTTCCCTTTTATAAATGTGACCTACCGAATTAGACTATTTACCGTATTTGTTATAAGATAAGCAACACGACAGATGTGGAGCAGGATCTGCTTACCCTTCCGGAACACCTGAGATCATCCCCAGTTTTTGTTGTGGTTCATGTTGCTTATTCTTTAGTTTTCTATTTTGTGTCATATGTACTATTGCTTGTCTGTTTGTCTTTTTTCATTTTTAGCCATGGCGTTGTCAGTTAATTTTCGATTTATGAGTTTGACTATCCCTCTGGTAGCTTTCTTCCCTCTTTTAGTCACATCGATGTTGATCAATTGAGCCCAAAGTTAAAATGATTTTTTCCCCACCTCGTGTTTTTCATCATTGTGTACACGTTTCATTGTGATCAAATTATAGTAAATAAACTCGAAAATTAAAATCTACTTACTTCGAATAAAAAAGGATTGACGGAAGAATATTATATTCTCCTGAATTCTTGTCAGATTATCAATATTAATGTTTGTCACAATAGTAAGAAAAGCAAGGCATAGTATTTACAACAAAAAGCCATATCAAACTAAAAAAATAATTTTATAAGAAATAAAGTTCTTACTTAAATAGATTTGATGATTTGCAATAAAGACTATATATATCAAATATATTTACAAAAACTTTCAATACAAAACATAAACATTTGATCAGTTATAGCACCTGATGATAGATGTTTTAATTATAGGCAATTTTAAAGGAAGACGGAATAGACTCCTCGGTGATATAGAAATAACACAGAGGCTGACATGTACTGTATTCTCCAAATATTAGACTATAACTCCTTCTGAAATAAAAATAAAAACAAGTTTGAAATAATTACCCTACCTTAATTGTTATTGTTGTCGATATAAATGTACCATATGTAATACAAAAGTGACGATATAATACTTAAATTACACCATATAAGAACATATGAAGGAAGAAAGGATATCTTTTCCTTGTACCTCGGAACTTTCCAAGTAGGAATTTCACGATGCAATATTCTGTTCATTTTTTTAAAAATTGAACAAAACTGCTCCAAACGGAATACAAAAATGTCGTTTTATTCTTGTAAAACACGAACTTTTATGATATCAGATTTCCATCTTCATAATTATTGTTAATGATTAGTCTGCTAAACATATACAAAAAACTAAAGACTGATATCTAGAATGATCTCAGTGTTCCAGAAGGGTCAACAAATTTTACTCCGCTAAAGTTTGCTCATTGATTGCATTTGGTGTGGAAAAGTGTTTATTAAACAGTACCAGCATAGTCCGTTTATAGCGTGAGGTTTTTCATTTGCCGGACTTATTGTAACAAAACTTCGAAATATTCTTTCATCTTAAGTTGTTGGTCGGATGTAAAATTATCATATTTCTGGACAAGTTTCAGATTTAGTTCATGAACACACAAACGTATGTTGTAGTCACACAGTGTGAGTTCTACAACAATACGTCCACATTTTTCACAAACCAATTGACGAAAACTTAATATGACAAGCATGAACTAACGACAACCACTTAATTACAGACATTTTACATTGAAAAGGTACATAAATAAAGTGGCGGGGGTTAACATGTTTTTGACTTTGCTTACTTTTTGAGAGGTTTTATATTGATCGACTTGATAAACTTCCAGGTGCACACATTAAGGTAGCACAATACAAAGATTTTTCATCCCCAATCAGACATCTTTAAACTGATGTAATTCCACTCATCTTTCTTTAAATTTTATAAATGAGGTACCAAAAGAAAGAAGAAGGATAAATCTTTCAAATTGTGATAATTTCATTATGACATAATTATTACATCATTAATTGTTATGTAATTAGCTGCTATATTGTGATGTCCACACTTGAATGAATTTAGCTTCTTTGTTATTCATAGCATCCAAAAATATTTTATAGATTCTTGCACAACACAGTTTGACCTCCAAAACTGTGTCTCAGATTTATCTTTCTTCTTTCTTTTGGTACCTCATTTATAAAATATAAAGAAGGATGAAAAGAATTACATCAGTTTAAAGTTGTCTGATTGGGAGTGACAAACTCTTTGTTTTGTGCTACCTTAAATGCATATAAAGGAAGATCAAGGCATATCAAATATATACGTACCTGATACACATTTCTTGCATGCGAACACTAGTCCTCCAATACACAACACGGCACCAATTCCACAAAGAACACCGGTAGCGACGATAGCTCCTATAGCCATACTGAAATATATTACTGGTAGTTAATATAAGTCATGCAATGATAATTTGTTTATATTCAAAGTACACATCTGAGAGTACTCGTAGTTACTGACTGATAGTTCAAGCCAAAAAGAACTAAAAAAAACCATCATATATCTTGTCATGTATTTAATATCAGATTTCAGGACGGTAAAACGCAAACTCATTACAGAGAACATAAACGCTGCGCAGATTAGTGCGTTCTTGATCGAGACAAATTGAGTGCGGAACCTCCAAGTATAATGGTTAAACTGATATTACCACCCATGTGCGCATATTGTTGGTAATCTTCAAAGACACTTTTACAGCAAGACGCTTATTTCTTATGACATATGTCATGCCAGAGCTATGACGTCACGAGCATATTAAGGTGGTACCTAACACTACAGGGAGGTAACTCTGTAAAGTCAGCTAAACGTTTTAATTACATTGTGTTGTTAGGAGAATATTAAGCTTCTCAATGATCAAAATTGGTGTTTGTCAAACTGCTATATAACCAGTGTAATTTTTTCTGATGAAATGATTAGTTCAAAATTTTTATATTTTTGTTATAGGGTCAAAGTAAATACTTTGTCAAATTTTATGAAAATTAAACTAGCCAAATTAATTTTAGTGAAAGTGTTGGGTACCACCTTAACCAATTGAAAACATCGCTGAATTGACAAAAAACTGCTTAATAGACTAAAAATTGGAGTTTTTGAACGGCAAACTTATACTTCAGACATAGAATAAACCAGTAGCGTCCTTTAGTGTCGGACTCAGACGAATACCCAGCCATTACCCTCCCTAGAATTAAATATCGCATTACAATAGGCCAAATTCCATCGTCGGAAAAATAAGAAGCCTTCTTCAGTCAATGCAATAAAGACTAAAAGCTTTTCTATCTAGCCACAACGAAAGCACACTGTTAGATTATTTCCCTTTCTTTAAGAGAGCTTATTGTATGTGTTTTAAGTTCTACAGATATGATCCAGATAGGCAAAATGCAGTGTTCCATTTTTATATATATACTGGCCTTATTAATTACATTATATTTCTGCAGTGTTGCCAAATTACATTCCGTTATAAATTATAAATACGATGATCATGTGGTATGAGTGCCAATGAGAAAAACTATCCGTCCAAGTCATAATGTGTAAAAGTAAACCATCAATAGGCCAAAGTATGAAGCCTTTACTTAAACCGAACAGCACGCTATAAAAGGTCACAACGTGACTACTAGTATTGCAAACCTTCAAAATGGAAAACTAACAGTCTAAAATATATCCAAAAACAATTAGATACATTTGAAGTTTACTGTACTAACCTATTTGGTTCGTTGGAAGCTGCAGCATTGTCACTGTTTATAGATCCTAGAACACAAATACGACAAATTATATGCGGTGAAATAATAAAAAAAACCTTATTTTTATGCTTCAATACCATAAATCATGTACTTTCACAAACCTTACTCTACGTGGTTAACATTTTTTTCATGTATAGTGCAAGTATTACTTTTAAAAATTGTACAAGGCGTCGAACAGACAAAATGGGTAACATTTCAAAAAGAGCATACACATTTACACATTTATCTGTTTTATACATATGCGGGAAACAGTTATAACAGAGAGCAACCAATAAAAGGACTGGGTTACAGACTCTCCACTTTGAGATAGAGCATGAATTCTTTGATTAAACGTGTTAGTTCGCATTGTGTTTTATTGCCTGTCGTGACATTTTGAGTCCGTTTTCGCAACGCTGATCATGCATGCATACCAACAAGGACTTACCCAGTCGACACTACTGATTCTCTCGACTTGTACCAGCACAACACAAATGACGTTTCTGAATCTGGTTGGCTGTACGGGATGTATAAGTACATATCCACATACGTTCAGGATTGCATGTTTAATCCATGAACCGTTGCATCTCATTGTAGTATGTACTGTAGGTGACTCATTTATAAGTGGTTTCTTTTTATTATTTTTTTTTATCCTAGAGTGTATTAGCTAATTGTCACTAGACCATAAGTTTGTATTCCGATTTGTTTTTAAACAGCGGTATACAACTATTGTCTTTATTTAACATAGCTAGCAGATGTATGAATGTGACTCATTCGTCGTTTTTCCTAGAGTGTATCACCTAGTTGTCAATGGCCCATGGAAAAACAGGCAGCAATACAATCATATTTATAACAAAATATTTTAGCGCGCACAATGAGATAACTCTCAACAATAGACAAAATGATATGGTAGGCAGTAGATATATGTCACTCCACAGCTTACTAATTAGGATACCATACCCTAAGGCAAGTTATAAACCCCACCCACCGTCCACCGATACCCCACGTGGCACATGTAAAAATTCAAAGAAGAAAAACAACGGTCTAGTTTTTGTACAAATATGATTTAAAAAACATACGACATGCTTTATATTGTCTACTACCGGGACAATCACAAACAAATTGTGGCACGATTTGCAACTGATAAATGTATAACCGAAATAAAATCAAATCTGTAGCGAATATCCTCGGGGCTGAGAGTACGTTTAAATTCTCTTATCATAATAATAAATGTCACTGAAAAACATATTACTGCATACCTTCTGCATGCACAATGCATAGTATAACAGCGTACACAACCGAGAAAATCAACGTCAACTTCGTCATTGTCCCGCTTTACGTAAAATCCATCACCCTAAAAAAAATATGATACCATGTCTATGTTAACTATACGAAGCTGTGTAATACTTTCCATTTTTAACTGATAAACAATTACACACACACTTTGACAACTATAATTTGCAGTTAAGGGAGCATCAATATCATATAATTTCAATCAATTAATTGTGCAATTGTTTTGAAATGACTGATCCCGATGCAACAGAATAAAACGTGAAAAAAATGTCTTCCAATCTCCAATATTTCACATAAGATGATGGCAGTTGTTGATAACAGTAGGTTTTTTGACGGCACATTAAAACTATAGTATACGGAACAGGTCCTATGTGTGACTTTATCAACATCTTACGGGGTCATTATGGGTTGCACAACTAGGTACCTCAGTGTTATGTGTTTCAAGAGACACCCGCCGTGGTTTGAACATAGTTTTGATATGATTTTCATACCTTAATGTTCCAAATTTGAAGTTTATCTACTGCGATGAATGTTTGTTTTGTTAATAAGCATAACAATTGAAAATTTAATAGAAATTAAAATATAGATTTTATTCAACTTACTTACAAATATAACTTTTATAAATAAAAATAAAGTTAGTGTTTACTTACCGAAATGTGGTCCCCATTTTTGATAAGGTTGCATGTTAACGACTCCAAAGTAAATAAATAAATACAATCAATATTTTATGAGGCCTTCAGAGGGGAAACTTGTGCATACTTCACATTATAACGGTTTAAATTATCAAAATGTTTAAACAAACTGATAAGATTATTTTGGATGTTCAATGCGGAAACTATTTATGATGGTTTTGATATAATTTTGTTGTCCCCAAACACGACATTTAAATACGTGAACTTATTATACTAAACTAATATTTGAAAATCTATCCAATATCTATCGACGTTCTGGGTCAGTGTTACTTTGTATATAATCATCATAGTATCGCGTCTTGTAAATGGTTTTGTTGTATCTTAATAAGATGCATTGTTGTAAATTGTAACTAATTACAGGGTTATGGTTATGGACTATTCTTTAATACATGAATTTAGATATATTCACATACACAGAGAGAGAGAGAGAGAGAGAGAGAGAGAGAGAGAGAGAGAGAGAGAGAGAGAGAGAGAGAGAGAGAGAGAGAATCTCACACAAATATGCATTCAAATATTCAAATATTTCTCATTGACCATGTATCGAACAATAACTAATCAAAGAGATACAAATGATATCAAAGATATCTAAAGTTATTTGTCCTTACCGTGACCTTTTGTTAATTGTTAACATTCTCGTCATTTTATTCAGTGACCAAGGACATTCATTGGGATGTAATCTTATTGTTGAACGTACAGCTCAATATTGTATCATTTGAAAGAGATAACCGTGTTTTATATGAATACATTTTGATTGATTGAAATTCTGATTCCTTTTTCTTTTTTATATTCAGTCCAAAATAGAGGCTCATACTCATTTGGCGTCATTAATAGTAGATTTTCGTATAGCAACTAAATCCTGAATATGTGTTTACAAACAAATCTTAAAATAAAGATTTTTGATTAAAAAACTCAAAATACGAATTCGTCAATTTATGTTTAAATTAATGTACATGGAAATGTAGTTCACCTACTTATTTTCTTTAAATAAATTCTAGATTTCAATATCAGTGGTAGGTATAATTAAAGATACTTCCTTATCGGTGGCCTGACCTACAATTAATAATGTTGGTCTTGTAATCGTCAAGAAATGAAGTCAATAGTCTTCTTTGGTAAGAATCACTAACACACATATAATTTGCTTGACATTTAAATTCTTGTGATATGCATCATTTTCATAGGTTTGCATTGAAGCCGTACGGTCAACTCTGACTGTTTTTATCTTCGTACTTTCGTCTCTTTTAGATATTTGGGATTCATAACACAACTGCTTGATTCTATATGTCAAATGCTCCGATATAAAAAAAATGTAAAACAATTCAAACGAAAAAAGATACAAAATAAATGTGCTAAGACAACGAACAAACAAATATATGTACACAGGTCAAATTTTTGATAAATCTTTTTCGTGTATTTGGTCGAATCTTAAGCTAGATCAAAGGCAGGAGTGGATCCAGCCATTTCAAAAGGGGGGTCCTAACCCAGGACAAAAGGGGGGGTCCAACTTCAAGTCCTCATTCAAATGCATTGATCGTCAAAAAAGTGGTACCCCCCCCCCCCTAAGATCCGCGCCTGAAATGTATAAGTTTCCCGATATAGAATTTGTTCATACTGTGCAAAAATCAAGATTTGTCTATGCTCTTTTCAGAAATTTAATAAAAAAGATGGTTCACCGTGCTATTTTTCAAGCTATGAGTCGTAGAAAATTGTCTAAATGCTTAAAAGATCTTGCTTAAACACATTTTCATGCATAAAAAGAAATCTATGAGGTAGAATTTGGAAATAAATTGTGAGAAGATAGGTTTTATTATATGTTTTAAGAAAAAAAATGATGTCACCGTGTCAGTATGTTTTTTTTTTACTGAAAGAGTTATCTCCCCTTAAATGGCTCAGTTTAAAAAAAAATGATTCTAAAATACAAATGTTTGATATTTGTTTAAATATATTGATTAATGCAGTAAATCAGCATGGTTTCTCCATATAATTAAACAGTCTAACCAATAAAATTGCTAATCTGTCTACAAATTTGCAGATTTGAGCAGACAACTAGACTTATTGTGTACTGCGATAGTACAACCGAAGATGGTGGTATACCATGAATCATGACAGAAAAAAAATCGGCGACCTTACCATTTTATTTTGTAGTTCTATTGATTAAGAGTCTTTTTGCGTGTCTGGTATACTTCAAGAAGACAATAACAATCAAAACCAAGGAGTAAACAAATACTCAAAACAAAGGAGTAAACAAATACTCAAAACCAAGGAGTAAACAAATACTCAAAACCAAGGAGTAAACAAATACTCAAAACCAAGGAGTAAACAAATACTCAAAACCAAGGAGTAAACAAATACTCAAAACCAAGGAGTAAACAAATACTCAAAACTAAGGAGTAAACAAATACTCAAAACAATCTGTCATGTTTTCATCACTGTGATTTTTAGGCAGATTGCCAATGAAGTATACAAATTCCCAAAGATTGCATCAAATTCCTCATTTTAAAAACCAATTGATACAACATATACCAGAGAAATTGGCCATCCTAAGATACGACTAGATTTTGATCCCCCCCTTTTTTTCCTGCAAATCATGAATCGTTATGTCGTATTTGTGTTGGATGCTAGAGAACAAGTCCGCTTTTTAATATGTTTCCATGTTACGTAATACATTAATAGTGATCTTTACAGGGGATTCCGGCTTATACTCCATACCCCAATGGTACCACCAGCCCAGTAGTAAGCACTTCTGTTCTGACATGCATCATCATTGATATGGTCAAAATTATAAATTCACTTTTTACATAGCTTTGAATATTTGAAATATTAAGACTTTTCTTCATGAATAGATTACCTTAACTGTATTTGGCAAAACTTTTGGAACTTTTTGGTCTTCAGTGCTCTTCAACTTCGTACTTTATTTGGCCGTTTAAACATTTCTTATTCAAGCGTCACTGATAAGTCTTTTTTAGACGAAACGCGCGTCTAACGCAAATCTAAAATTTCAATCCTGGTATTTATGAAGAGTGTATTTATACTTTCTAAAGCGCTAGAAGGCTATATACTTATGGCCCTATTAGTAATATTAGTCCTTATCCCCTACGAAGCCTGAATAATTCTTAGGTGTCTTGATTTCATCATTAATTACCATTCTTTTTCATATCTATGTTATCGTTCCATTCAGGGAGGGAAAAGTGTCTGGTGCGCAACGCGAACCGTCTGAATCTTCGGTTGATTTTGACATGTTCTATAAATTAAAGTTTTAGCGATTTGCTATGTTAGAAATGCACATATAAACGTCAGTTTGCTATGTTTTTTCAGTGTCTTTTATATTGTTCACCCAATCTGCAGTGGTGCAGACTGCTGGACAGACCTGTGAGGATATCGATACAAGTATATGTACCAAACTCGGACAAATATATTCCGGATTTTGCAATGATTCCTGTATTTCTAAATTGTGCAGAAGGAGTTGTGGAATGTGTCGTAAGTAAGAAATATAAAACAGATTTTGCCTCAGTATTTACAGAGCTTAAACGTATGATATACATTTTAACCATATCATATCACTGGTATTTTCATTTTTTTTTTTGTATCTGTTCAATTTTTTGAACCGCTGAGATTTTTCTACCAGCATGCATATACTTATAAGCATTTGACATTGCATTTCGAAAATTGTGGTTTTCAATGAATATTCCACTATGTATTTGATTTCGCCTTCCTTTTGGTTTAACTGCCAATGATATTGCCTTCTTTTTGGTTTAACTGCCAATGATATTGCCTTCTTTTTGGTTTAACTTCAAATGATATTGCCTTCTGTTTGGTTTAACTGCCAACGATATTGCCTTCTTTTTTGTTTAACGGCCATTGATATTGATGCTAACTTGTTAATAACACATTGTTTAAATATTCTACAGCCGTCAAATGTTACGAATGTCATGAAGTGGACGAACCAAAATTATGTACGAATGTAACACAATGTCCAGATATTGACCATGTAAGCTGAAATTAATCATAATTTAAAGTATGTAGAAAATTAACTTAACAGTTGCTGTAATTCATTATGCAACGTCTAAATTTTATTTTATTTCATCTTAACTCTATTAAAATTATCTTCACTAACATAGATTTGCTCGTTTGATTTTCATAAAATTGTAAAAAATATATGTTAAATGCTTTGACAAAAAAATATAAGATTTCATGAAATTTGAACAACACAATTTACAGAAATAACTTCATTAACTATATAGCAGTTTGACAAACTTTTGATCATTGAGAAGCTTTATTTCTGTATGCTGATGGTATGTGACCAAAACGTTCAGCTCATTATTAAAGAGTATAAACTCCCTTATGTGTTTAGTACCCCTTAATCTTTGTTGTTAATTGTGATCTGGTCTTCTTTAAAGGAAATGAAAACAACACAATTGATAGTAAAAACAGAGTGTCCGATAAAAAAGAATCAAAAGTCAGAGATTAATACATTTCTTTACGACATTTTTTTTCTGTCGAAATTACCACAGAAAACATACTTGTACGTATCATCTTTTTATCTTCAATTGGAAAAACAGTAAAAAAAAATATTGACATCGTGTGTATATAAATAACAGAATAGTGGAATTACAAAGTACAGAAACACAATTGTTATACATCGGAATCATCAATTAGTTGTACAACAACAAAAAAGACTGCATACTAGAATACAATCTAAATAAAACACATTCTCTGCTCGCCCCCGTTTTCTGGTGTGACTGGGGCGATTATAAATCGGTTTGTAATTATATTGACTAGAATACAAACAACCATATTAAGAAGATAACATGTTAATATATCTCGACTGTTAAACCCTGCTTTGAACAAAACCGACACAATGTGACATTCCACAGGAAAGCATGTTACTCTAATCAGACACAGTATTCCAACTCTCAGCCGACTAATTTTGGCTTTTACTTCTTCGTGTTGCGTGCGTAGCATATTTTAAGTCTTCAGTTTATTCCGGGCAGGGAACTTATCCACGACCTTCTGCACAAGATGCGAGCATGCTAACACGAAATCAACGAGGCTGTTCAATGGTAAATGAATGACATAAACCAACGACCAACACTAAACTACATGATCCTTACAAAAAAAAGGCGGGTTTAAACATATTCATTTGATATAAAATAATCCTGTGTATACGTATCTGACAAATAACTTAGGATTATTTAGTTGCACAAACTAAGTTGAAATTTATTTTGAATTTATAAGTTTTACTGTTCCTCTGGTATTTTCGTCTCTATTTCAGTACTGCTTCGCAACCAGATCTTTTGCTGATAATTTCAAAAAGATTTACAAACTTGGATGTGCCCCAAAATCTGTGAGTAAATTTTGGTTAATTTGAAATTTCAGTGCACGCAATATTTAAATTTGTGAAAAATAATATGGTAAACGACTTTTTGTGCTTTGATAATGGAAAGCAATTTGTGAATCTGGTTATTTTTGGCTTTGATTGTAAGTTTGTTCACCCTAAGACAATAACATTCAAAACCAAGGAGTGAACAAAGACTCACAAAACCAAAGAACATTTACATCAACAGTTATAAATAATAATTAAGAAACAACACTAACTCCACTAAAAACCGGGAGTGAAATCAGGTGCTCCGGAAGGGTAATGATATCTAAATGATGTTCCCAAAAGATTTATTTTTATTTTATTTTATTTTGGAAGTCAAGTTTTTGATATTTGGTTGCAGGAGTTGCTTTCCCTATCGACACACGTGATACCACTCTGTTTAGTTAAATCAATATAAAATGATACTGATATCATGAACCTTTTAACACGTTCATTTAATTAAGACTGGAACACACCCGCGAAATCGCGGGCATTTAAGGCTTGGTCGAAAGTATGTAAACTGTTGTAGGGAGAATTTTTGTAAATGATTTTTTGTTTGGAGAATTTCAGTAAAAGATTTCATGTGTAGAATTTCATATAAGGTATCAAAATAGCATTTTAAAACGGTTTAAGCCCTTTTCCCTTGCTTCCAAAGTCCGTTAATTTTTTTCTGTTAAATTCCATTATTTTCGCGTTTTTCAGATTTTGTTTACTATGAACATACGTATACAGAATGGTTGTATCTCTGACACATTACCCATTTCCATTCTCAATTTTATTGTACACAATAAATAAAGTGTATTTGCTATTAACTATCAATGTCAAGTTTCTTCTCCTAGGCGATCACTGCTATATTATAAGAGAGTCTCTATCAACGGGATAATTATTGTCCTGTCCCCAAGTACTCTAATAAAATGTGTGTGCAAGTTTGAAACCGGAAGTCCTCTTTGACTTTAAAGCGAAATCGCGGGCACTTTAAGTTTGGTTCAAAGTATGTTAACTATTTCAGGATGATTTTTTGTAAAAGATTTTATGTCTGGAGAATTTAAGAAATGATATAAAAAGTCATTTAGGTACATGGATACAGGACAATATTTTTAAGCCATATTTCTTTTTTAAAACTATTTTGTTTTCTGTTTTATTCCATTATTTTCGCGTTGCGTTATACTATGAACATACGTATATATATATTGTGAATATTAAAGTATATTTGATTTTCTATTTAACTATCAATTCTATGTTTCTTTACCGTGGTGATCACTGCTATATCATATAGAGAGTCTAAATATATCATAGTAGTATATTAATCATAGTATTAATGCAGATAAACGCGAAAATAATTGTCCTAACCCCGACAGATAACTCATGAAAAATATGTGAAAGTTTAAACCGAGGTATAATACTATAGTAGTAGTGGTCCTTACAATCCAAAAACACGATATGGACAACGTTCTGATTGGCTTATTTATTTTTCATTCTTGTTATCTATAGAGAAAACGGTAGTATTTATTTTCCCAGCATTAGGTTGGCCTTTTGTGTACCCAAGGCAGGTGAAGGAAGTCAAATTAGGAGCGCTGTGATTGGATGTAAGGGTACAATATATTTTTTATTTATCTATGAATAACTGCAGTGTGTATATTTACAATATGAATTTTAAAACCTATTGAAATATTTTCTAGAGAATTATTCGAAAAGAGTTGCAAAATTTCATAAATTTGGTGCAAAATGACGGTGGGCATGGATAACATAAACAAGCTCCGTTGGAAGTTGGTCATGATACTATTTGGCTTTAATTTTTAAAACAGAGTAATAAAGTACTAACACAACATATAACTGTTTTATCCAGGTTTTTATCTTAAAAAGTGGTAAATTTAGAAAATGTTAACATTGTCGCCTATGGCAGAATAAATAGTACCGTTTTCTCTATACTGGAGATAGCAAGGGAAATCAAAGTCACTCAAACTTCAATTATTTTATACTATTTTGAAGCTTTTGATTAGTACATTTGATTTTTATCACAAAGAATAGAAATTTTTCACTGAGAACAATACTGTGTTGAGAAAAGTGCTGAGTCATCATGATAGGTCAAATTGATTGGTAATGATATAAAACTTTATTCTAGGATGTCAATATTAACTATATTGTGTAAAATGCACCATATTATAGTTCTTTTGTATTTGATTTCACCTTTCGCAATGATTTTTTCAATTGGAAACACCAGAATTCAAGTCGCGACAAATATGTTTTACTGAAATGTTTGCCTTTTTTGCTGCGTAATTTCCTAAATGTATAACTTGGGTATTTCTGTAAACATAATCTATTAAAATGGGAAATTGCCTGGTTTAATTTGTACTGTTTATGGAATTAGGCAATATTTGGTCACATTGAAAGCATTTTCAGTGTTAGAATTGTTCATCTAAGAAAAAAAGAGGCCCACTTGAGGCTAAATTTACATAGAATTTATACTCTCCTGTGTATAGAATTGTTCACATTCTTGATAATGCATGCAGCAACTATTTCAAAAGTGCTTTATTTTGTAGTTTCTTTCTTTTATTATATCAGACATAAATATTTTTTCATTTCCTACTGTTTGAAAGGAATTTTGTTGGAAATTAATACTCCCAAGGGACATAATTCAGCTTTTTACATTGATTAATACAGGCAACAAAGGCAACTTTACAGCTGAGTAGTTTGCATATTTAAAGTTTAAAGTGTCTAATATCTTTGTTTTTATCATCTCAAGACAGAATAATAGATTTTATAACAAGCTCTAAAACTTTTAACCACAATATGGCATATACTAAAGCATGGAATGGAGATTAGTATGAAAAATCTTGAATTTGTGCATTTCTTGTAAATTTTTGATAAAATGAATACAAATTGAATGGAACTGTCCATTTTATCTGTTTAAATGGAACTATTTATCATTCTTTTTAAAGAAGATAAGATATGATTGGATACAGGTTGTTTATTAAGGCTTTTCTGAAAGAAGTAGAGAATGAGGTAAACCAGCATGTTGGGGTGGGGACATAAAATGATCTATGTTTCTTTAAGTACTGGGGACATACAAGTATTTATTATAGCCAAGGTTTTCACAATAGCCCAGTATTGCATTAATAATGTCATAAGAATTCTTTATATCTTTATGTCACAGTATAGGGAAAACGGTAGTATTTAATTTTCCCAGCATTAGGTTGGCCTTTTGTGTACCCAAGGCAGGTGAAGTAAGTCAAATTAGGAGCGCTGTGATTGGATGTAAGGGTACAATATATTTTTTATTTATCTATGAATAACTGCAATGTGTATATTTACTATATAAATTTTAAAACCTATTGAAATATTTTCTAGAGAATTATTCGAAAAGAGTTGCAAAATTTCATAAATTTGGTGCAAAATGACGGTGGGCATGGATAACATAAACAAGCTCCGTTGGAAGTTGGTCATGATACTATTTGGCTTTAATTTTTAAAACAGAGTAATAAAGTACTAACACAACATATAACTGTTTTATCCAGGTTTTTATCTTAAAAAGTGGTAAATTTAGAAAATGTTAACATTGTCGCCTATGGCAGAATAAATAGTACCGTTTTCTCTATACTGGAGATAGCAAGGGAAATCAAAGTCACTCAAACTTCAATTATTTTATACTATTTTGAAGCTTTTGATTAGTACATTTGATTTTTATCACAAAGAATAGAAATTTTTCACTGAGAACAATACTGTGTTGAGAAAAGTGCTGAGTCATCATGATAGGTCAAATTGATTGGTAATGATATAAAACTTTATTCTAGGATGTCAATATTAACTATATTGTGTAAAATGCACCATATTATAGTTCTTTTGTATTTGATTTCACCTTTCGCAATGATTTTTTCAATTGGAAACACCAGAATTCAAGTCGCGACAAATATGTTTTACTGAAATGTTTGCCTTTTTTGCTGCGTAATTTCCTAAATGTATAACTTGGGTATTTCTGTAAACATAATCTATTAAAATGGGAAATTGCCTGGTTTAATTTGTACTGTTTATGGAATTAGGCAATATTTGGTCACATTGAAAGCATTTTCAGTGTTAGAATTGTTCATCTAAGAAAAAAAGAGGCCCACTTGAGGCTAAATTTACATAGAATTTATACTCTCCTGTGTATAGAATTGTTCACATTCTTGATAATGCATGCAGCAACTATTTCAAAAGTGCTTTATTTTGTAGTTTCTTTCTTTTATTATATCAGACATAAATATTTTTTCATTTCCTACTGTTTGAAAGGAATTTTGTTGGAAATTAATACTCCCAAGGGACATAATTCAGCTTTTTACATTGATTAATACAGGCAACAAAGGCAACTTTACAGCTGAGTAGTTTGCATATTTAAAGTTTAAAGTGTCTAATATCTTTGTTTTTATCATCTCAAGACAGAATAATAGATTTTATAACAAGCTCTAAAACTTTTAACCACAATATGGCATATACTAAAGCATGGAATGGAGATTAGTATGAAAAATCTTGAATTTGTGCATTTCTTGTAAATTTTTGATAAAATGAATACAAATTGAATGGAACTGTCCATTTTATCTGTTTAAATGGAACTATTTATCATTCTTTTTAAAGAAGATAAGATATGATTGGATACAGGTTGTTTATTAAGGCTTTTCTGAAAGAAGTAGAGAATGAGGTAAACCAGCATGTTGGGGTGGGGACATAAAATGATCTATGTTTCTTTAAGTACTGGGGACATACAAGTATTTATTATAGCCAAGGTTTTCACAATAGCCCAGTATTGCATTAATAATGTCATAAGAATTCTTTATATCTTTATGTCACAGTATAGGGAAAACGGTAGTATTTAATTTTCCCAGCATTAGGTTGGCCTTTTGTGTACCCAAGGCAGGTGAAGTAAGTCAAATTAGGAGCGCTGTGATTGGATGTAAGGGTACAATATATTTTTTATTTATCTATGAATAACTGCAATGTGTATATTTACTATATAAATTTTAAAACCTATTGAAATATTTTCTAGAGAATTATTCGAAAAGAGTTGCAAAATTTCATAAATTTGGTGCAAAATGACGGTGGGCATGGATAACATAAACAAGCTCCGTTGGAAGTTGGTCATGATACTATTTGGCTTTAATTTTTAAAACAGAGTAATAAAGTACTAACACAACATATAACTGTTTTATCCAGGTTTTTATCTTAAAAAGTGGTAAATTTAGAAAATGTTAACATTGTCGCCTATGGCAGAATAAATAGTACCGTTTTCTCTATACTGGAGATAGCAAGGGAAATCAAAGTCACTCAAACTTCAATTATTTTATACTATTTTGAAGCTTTTGATTAGTACATTTGATTTTTATCACAAAGAATAGAAATTTTTCACTGAGAACAATACTGTGTTGAGAAAAGTGCTGAGTCATCATGATAGGTCAAATTGATTGGTAATGATATAAAACTTTATTCTAGGATGTCAATATTAACTATATTGTGTAAAATGCACCATATTATAGTTCTTTTGTATTTGATTTCACCTTTCGCAATGATTTTTTCAATTGGAAACACCAGAATTCAAGTCGCGACAAATATGTTTTACTGAAATGTTTGCCTTTTTTGCTGCGTAATTTCCTAAATGTATAACTTGGGTATTTCTGTAAACATAATCTATTAAAATGGGAAATTGCCTGGTTTAACTTGTACTGTTTATGGAATTAGGCAATATTTGGTCACATTGAAAGCATTTTCAGTGTTAGAATTGTTCATCTAAGAAAAAAAGAGGCCCACTTGAGGCTAAATTTACATAGAATTTATACTCTCCTGTGTATAGAATTGTTCACATTCTTGATAATGCATGCAGCAACTATTTCAAAAGTGCTTTATTTTGTAGTTTCTTTCTTTTATTATATCAGACATAAATATTTTTTTCATTTCCTACTGTTTGAAAGGAATTTTGTTGGAAATTAATACTCCCAAGGGACATAATTCAGCTTTTTACATTGATTAATACAGGCAACAAAGGCAACTTTACAGCTGAGTAGTTTGCATATTTAAAGTTTAAAGTGTCTAATATCTTTGTTTTTATCATCTCAAGACAGAATAATAGATTTTATAACAAGCTCTAAAACTTTTAACCACAATATGGCATATACTAAAGCATGGAATGGAGATTAGTATGAAAAATCTTGAATTTGTGCATTTCTTGTAAATTTTTGATAAAATGAATACAAATTGAATGGAACTGTCCATTTTATCTGTTTAAATGGAACTATTTATCATTCTTTTTAAAGAAGATAAGATATGATTGGATACAGGTTGTTTATTAAGGCTTTTCTGAAAGAAGTAGAGAATGAGGTAAACCAGCATGTTGGGGTGGGGACATAAAATGATCTATGTTTCTTTAAGTACTGGGGACATACAAGTATTTATTATAGCCAAGGTTTTCACAATAGCCCAGTATTGCATTAATAATGTCATAAGAATTCTTTATATCTTTATGTCACAGTATAGGGAAAACGGTAGTATTTAATTTTCCCAGCATTAGGTTGGCCTTTTGTGTACCCAAGGCAGGTGAAGTAAGTCAAATTAGGAGCGCTGTGATTGGATGTAAGGGTACAATATATTTTTTATTTATCTATGAATAACTGCAATGTGTATATTTACTATATAAATTTTAAAACCTATTGAAATATTTTCTAGAGAATTATTCGAAAAGAGTTGCAAAATTTCATAAATTTGGTGCAAAATGACGGTGGGCATGGATAACATAAACAAGCTCCGTTGGAAGTTGGTCAATGATACTATTTGGCTTTAATTTTTAAAACAGAGTAATAAAGTACTAACACAACATATAACTGTTTTATCCAGGTTTTTATCTTAAAAAGTGGTAAATTTAGAAAATGTTAACATTGTCGCCTATGGCAGAATAAATAGTACCGTTTTCTCTATACTGGAGATAGCAAGGGAAATCAAAGTCACTCAAACTTCAATTATTTTATACTATTTTGAAGCTTTTGATTAGTACATTTGATTTTTATCACAAAGAATAGAAATTTTTCACTGAGAACAATACTGTGTTGAGAAAAGTGCTGAGTCATCATGATAGGTCAAATTGATTGGTAATGATATAAAACTTTATTCTAGGATGTCAATATTAACTATATTGTGTAAAATGCACCATATTATAGTTCTTTTGTATTTGATTTCACCTTTCGCAATGATTTTTTCAATTGGAAACACCAGAATTCAAGTCGCGACAAATATGTTTTACTGAAATGTTTGCCTTTTTTGCTGCGTAATTTCCTAAATGTATAACTTGGGTATTTCTGTAAACATAATCTATTAAAATGGGAAATTGCTGGTTTAACTTGTACTGTTTATGGAATTAGGCAATATTTGGTCACATTGAAAGCATTTTCAGTGTTAGAATTGTTCATCTAAGAAAAAAAGAGGCCCACTTGAGGCTAAATTTACATAGAATTTATACTCTCCTGTGTATAGAATTGTTCACATTCTTGATAATGCATGCAGCAACTATTTCAAAAGTGCTTTATTTTGTAGTTTCTTTCTTTTATTATATCAGACATAAATAATTTTTTCATTTCCTACTGTTTGAAAGGAATTTTGTTGGAAATTAATACTCCCAAGGGACATAATTCAGCTTTTTACATTGATTAATACAGGCAACAAAGGCAACTTTACAGCTGAGTAGTTTGCATATTTAAAGTTTAAAGTGTCTAATATCTTTGTTTTTATCATCTCAAGACAGAATAATAGATTTTATAACAAGCTCTAAAACTTTTAACCACAATATGGCATATACTAAAGCATGGAATGGAGATTAGTATGAAAAATCTTGAATTTGTGCATTTCTTGTAAATTTTTGATAAAATGAATACAAATTGAATGGAACTGTCCATTTTATCTGTTTAAATGGAACTATTTATCATTCTTTTTAAAGAAGATAAGATATGATTGGATACAGGTTGTTTATTAAGGCTTTTCTGAAAGAAGTAGAGAATGAGGTAAACCAGCATGTTGGGGTGGGGACATAAAATGATCTATGTTTCTTTAAGTACTGGGGACATACAAGTATTTATTATAGCCAAGGTTTTCACAATAGCCCAGTATTGCATTAATAATGTCATAAGAATTCTTTATATCTTTATGTCACAGTATAGGGAAAACGGTAGTATTTAATTTTCCCAGCATTAGGTTGGCCTTTTGTGTACCCAAGGCAGGTGAAGTAAGTCAAATTAGGAGCGCTGTGATTGGATGTAAGGGTACAATATATTTTTTATTTATCTATGAATAACTGCAATGTGTATATTTACTATATAAATTTTAAAACCTATTGAAATATTTTCTAGAGAATTATTCGAAAAGAGTTGCAAAATTTCATAAATTTGGTGCAAAATGACGGTGGGCATGGATAACATAAACAAGCTCCGTTGGAAGTTGGTCATGATACTATTTGGCTTTAATTTTTAAAACAGAGTAATAAAGTACTAACACAACATATAACTGTTTTATCCAGGTTTTTATCTTAAAAAGTGGTAAATTTAGAAAATGTTAACATTGTCGCCTATGGCAGAATAAATAGTACCGTTTTCTCTATACTGGAGATAGCAAGGGAAATCAAAGTCACTCAAACTTCAATTATTTTATACTATTTTGAAGCTTTTGATTAGTACATTTGATTTTTATCACAAAGAATAGAAATTTTTCACTGAGAACAATACTGTGTTGAGAAAAGTGCTGAGTCATCATGATAGGTCAAATTGATTGGTAATGATATAAAACTTTATTCTAGGATGTCAATATTAACTATATTGTGTAAAATGCACCATATTATAGTTCTTTTGTATTTGATTTCACCTTTCGCAATGATTTTTTCAATTGGAAACACCAGAATTCAAGTCGCGACAAATATGTTTTACTGAAATGTTTGCCTTTTTTGCTGCGTAATTTCCTAAATGTATAACTTGGGTATTTCTGTAAACATAATCTATTAAAATGGGAAATTGCCTGGTTTAATTTGTACTGTTTATGGAATTAGGCAATATTTGGTCACATTGAAAGCATTTTCAGTGTTAGAATTGTTCATCTAAGAAAAAAAGAGGCCCACTTGAGGCTAAATTTACATAGAATTTATACTCTCCTGTGTATAGAATTGTTCACATTCTTGATAATGCATGCAGCAACTATTTCAAAAGTGCTTTATTTTGTAGTTTCTTTCTTTTATTATATCAGACATAAATATTTTTTCATTTCCTACTGTTTGAAAGGAATTTTGTTGGAAATTAATACTCCCAAGGGACATAATTCAGCTTTTTACATTGATTAATACAGGCAACAAAGGCAACTTTACAGCTGAGTAGTTTGCATATTTAAAGTTTAAAGTGTCTAATATCTTTGTTTTTATCATCTCAAGACAGAATAATAGATTTTATAACAAGCTCTAAAACTTTTAACCACAATATGGCATATACTAAAGCATGGAATGGAGATTAGTATGAAAAATCTTGAATTTGTGCATTTCTTGTAAATTTTTGATAAAATGAATACAAATTGAATGGAACTGTCCATTTTATCTGTTTAAATGGAACTATTTATCATTCTTTTTAAAGAAGATAAGATATGATTGGATACAGGTTGTTTATTAAGGCTTTTCTGAAAGAAGTAGAGAATGAGGTAAACCAGCATGTTGGGGTGGGGACATAAAATGATCTATGTTTCTTTAAGTACTGGGGACATACAAGTATTTATTATAGCCAAGGTTTTCACAATAGCCCAGTATTGCATTAATAATGTCATAAGAATTCTTTATATCTTTATGTCACAGTATAGGGAAAACGGTAGTATTTAATTTTCCCAGCATTAGGTTGGCCTTTTGTGTACCCAAGGCAGGTGAAGTAAGTCAAATTAGGAGCGCTGTGATTGGATGTAAGGGTACAATAATATTTTTTATTTATCTATGAATAACTGCAATGTGTATATTTACTATATAAATTTTAAAACCTATTGAAATATTTTCTAGAGAATTATTCGAAAAGAGTTGCAAAATTTCATAAATTTGGTGCAAAATGACGGTGGGCATGGATAACATAAACAAGCTCCGTTGGAAGTTGGTCATGATACTATTTGGCTTTAATTTTTAAAACAGAGTAATAAAGTACTAACACAACATATAACTGTTTTATCCAGGTTTTTATCTTAAAAAGTGGTAAATTTAGAAAATGTTAACATTGTCGCCTATGGCAGAATAAATAGTACCGTTTTCTCTATACTGGAGATAGCAAGGGAAATCAAAGTCACTCAAACTTCAATTATTTTATACTATTTTGAAGCTTTTGATTAGTACATTTGATTTTTATCACAAAGAATAGAAATTTTTCACTGAGAACAATACTGTGTTGAGAAAAGTGCTGAGTCATCATGATAGGTCAAATTGATTGGTAATGATATAAAACTTTATTCTAGGATGTCAATATTAACTATATTGTGTAAAATGCACCATATTATAGTTCTTTTGTATTTGATTTCACCTTTCGCAATGATTTTTTCAATTGGAAACACCAGAATTCAAGTCGCGACAAATATGTTTTTACTGAAATGTTTGCCTTTTTTGCTGCGTAATTTCCTAAATGTATAACTTGGGTATTTCTGTAAACATAATCTATTAAAATGGGAAATTGCCTGGTTTAATTTGTACTGTTTATGGAATTAGGCAATATTTGGTCACATTGAAAGCATTTTCAGTGTTAGAATTGTTCATCTAAGAAAAAAAGAGGCCCACTTGAGGCTAAATTTACATAGAATTTATACTCTCCTGTGTATAGAATTGTTCACATTCTTGATAATGCATGCAGCAACTATTTCAAAAGTGCTTTATTTTGTAGTTTCTTTCTTTTATTATATCAGACATAAATATTTTTTCATTTCCTACTGTTTGAAAGGAATTTTGTTGGAAATTAATACTCCCAAGGGACATAATTCAGCTTTTTACATTGATTAATACAGGCAACAAAGGCAACTTTACAGCTGAGTAGTTTGCATATTTAAAGTTTAAAGTGTCTAATATCTTTGTTTTTATCATCTCAAGACAGAATAATAGATTTTATAACAAGCTCTAAAACTTTTAACCACAATATGGCATATACTAAAGCATGGAATGGAGATTAGTATGAAAAATCTTGAATTTGTGCATTTCTTGTAAATTTTTGATAAAATGAATACAAATTGAATGGAACTGTCCATTTTATCTGTTTAAATGGAACTATTTATCATTCTTTTTAAAGAAGATAAGATATGATTGGATACAGGTTGTTTATTAAGGCTTTTCTGAAAGAAGTAGAGAATGAGGTAAACCAGCATGTTGGGGTGGGGACATAAAATGATCTATGTTTCTTTAAGTACTGGGGACATACAAGTATTTATTATAGCCAAGGTTTTCACAATAGCCCAGTATTGCATTAATAATGTCATAAGAATTCTTTATATCTTTATGTCACAGTATAGGGAAAACGGTAGTATTTAATTTTCCCAGCATTAGGTTGGCCTTTTGTGTACCCAAGGCAGGTGAAGTAAGTCAAATTAGGAGCGCTTGTGATTGGATGTAAGGGTACAATATATTTTTTATTTATCTATGAATAACTGCATGTGTATATTTACATATAAATTTTAAAAATTGAAATATTTTCTAGAGAATTATTCGAAAAGAGTTGCAAAATTTCATAAATTTGGTGCAAAATGACGGTGGGCATGGATAACATAAACAAGCTCCGTTGGAAGTTGGTCATGATACTATTTGGCTTTAATTTTTAAAACAGAGTAATAAAGTACTAACACAACATATAACTGTTTTATCCAGGTTTTTATCTTAAAAAGTGGTAAATTTAGAAAATGTTAACATTGTCGCCTATGGCAGAATAAATAGTACCGTTTTCCTATACTGGAGATAGCAAGGGAAATCAAAGTCACTCAAACTTCAATTTTTTATACTATTTTGAAGCTTTTGATTAGTACATTTGATTTTTATCACAAAGAATAGAAATTTTTCACTGAGAACAATACTGTGTTGAGAAAAGTGCTGAGTCATCATGATAGGTCAAATTGATTGGTAATGATATAAAACTTTATTCTAGGATGTCAATATTAACTATATTGTGTAAAATGCACCATATTATAGTTTTTGTATTTGATTTCACCTTTCGCAATGATTTTTTTCAATTGGAAACACCAGAATTCAAGTCGCGACAAATATGTTTTTACTGAAATGTTTGCCTTTTTTGCTGCGTAATTTCCTAAATGTATAACTTGGGTATTTCTGTAAACATAATCTATTAAAATGGGAAATTGCCTGGTTTAATTTGTACTGTTTATGGAATTTAGGCAATATTTGGTCACATTGAAAGCATTTTCAGTGTTAGAATTGTTCATCTAAGAAAAAAAGAGGCCCACTTGAGGCTAAATTTACATAGAATTTATACTCTCCTGTGTATAGAATTGTTCACATTCTTGATAATGCATGCAGCAACTATTTCAAAAGTGCTTTATTTTGTAGTTTCTTTCTTTTATTATATCAGACATAAATATTTTTTCATTTCCTACTGTTTGAAAGGAATTTTGTTGGAAATTAATACTCCCAAGGGACATAATTCAGCTTTTTACATGATTAATACAGGCAACAAAGGCAACTTTACAGCTGAGTAGTTTGCATATTTAAAGTTTAAAGTGTCTAATATCTTTGTTTTTATCATCTCAAGACAGAATAATAGATTTTATAACAAGCTCTAAAACTTTTAACACAATATGGCATATACTAAAGCATGGAATGGAGATTAGTATAGAAAAATCTTGAATTTGTGCATTTCTTGTAAATTTTTGATAAAATGAATACAAATTGAATGGAACTGTCCATTTTATCTGTTTAAATGGAACTATTTATCATTCTTTTTAAAGAAGATAAGATATGATTGGATACAGGTTGTTTATTAAGGCTTTTCTGAAAGAAGTAGAGAATGAGGTAAACCAGCATGTGGGGTGGGACATAAATGATCTATGTTCTTTAAGTACTGGGACATACAAGTATTTATTATAGCCAAGTTTCACAATAGCCCAGTATTGCATTAATAATGTCATAAGAATCTTATATCTTTATGTCACAGTATAGGGAAAACGGTAGTATTTAATTTTCCCAGCATTAGGTTGGCCTTTTGTGTACCCAAGCAGGTGAAGGAAGTCAAATTAGGAGCGCTGTGATTGGATGTAAGGTACAAATATTTTTTTTTTTATCTATAATAACTGCATGTGTATATTTACATATAAATTTTAAAACCTATTGAAATATTTTCTAGAGAATTATTCGAAAAGATTGCAAATTTCAAAATTTGGTGCAAAATACGGTGGGCATGGATAACATAAACAAGCTCCGTTGGAATTGGTCTGATACTATTGGCTTTAATTTTAAAACAGAGTAATAAAGTACTAACACAAATATAATGTTTATCAGTTTTATCTAAAAAGTGGTAAATTTAGAAAATGTTAACATTGTCGCCATGGCAGAATAAAAGTACCGTTTCCTATACTGAAGATAGCAAGGAAATCAAAGTCACTCAACTTCATTTTTATACTATTTTGAAGCTTTGATTAGTACATTTGATTTTATCACAAAGAATAGAAATTTTCACTGAGACAATACTGTTTGAGAAAAGTGCTGAGTCATCATGATAGTCAAATGATTGTATGATATAAACTTATCTAGGATGTCAATATTAACTATATTGTGTAAAATGCACCATATTATAGTTCTTTTGTATTGATTTCACCTTTCGCATGATTTTTCAATGGAAACACCAGAATTCAAGTCGCGACAAATATTTTTACTGAATTTTGCCTTTTTGCTGCGTAATTCCTAAATGTATAACTTGGGTATTTCTGTAAACATAATCTATTAAAATGGAAATTGCTGGTTTATTTGTACTGTTTAGAATTAGCAATATTGGTCACATTGAAAGCATTTTCATGTTAGAATTGTTCATCTAAGAAAAAAAGAGGCCCACTTGAGGCTAAATTACATAGAATTTATACTCTTCTGTGTAAGAATTGTTCACATTCTTGATAATGCATGCACAATATTTCAAAGTGCTTATTTGTAGTTTCTTTCTTTATATATCAGACATAATATTTTTCATTTCCTACTGTTTGAAAGGATTTTGTTGAAATTAATACTCCAAGGGACATAATTCAGCTTTTCATGATTAATACAGGCAACAAAGGCAACTTTACAGCTGAGTATTTGCATATTTAAGTTTAAAGTGTCTAATATCTTTGTTTTATCACTCAAGACAGAATAAAGATTTATAACAAGCTCTAAAATTTTAACCACAAATGGCATATACTAAAGCATGGAATGAGATTAGTATGAAAAATCTTGAATTTGTGCATTTCTTGTAAATTTTTGATAAAATGAATACAAATTGAATGGAACTGTCCATTTTTATCTGTTTAAATGGAACTATTTATCATTCTTTTTAAATAAGATAAGATATGATTGGATACAGGTTGTTTATTAAGGCTTTTCTGAAAGAAGTAGAGAATGAGGTAAACCAGCATGTAGGGGTGGGGACATAAAATGATCTATGTTTCTTTAAGTACTGGGGACATACAAGTATTTATTATAGCCAAGGTTTTCACAATAGCCCAGTATTGCATTAATAATGTCATAAGAATTCTTTATATCTTTATGTCACAGTATAGGGAAAACGGTAGTATTTAATTTTCCCAGCATTAGGTTGGCCTTTTGTGTACCCAAGGCAGGTGAAGGAAGTCAAATTAGGAGCGCTGTGATTGGATGTAAGGGTACAATATATTTTTTATTTATCTATGAATAACTGCAGTGTGTATATTTACAATATAAATTTTAAAACTATTGAAATATTTTCTAGAGAATTATTCGAAAAGACTTGCAAAATTTCATAAATTTGGTGCAAAATGACGGTGGGCATGGATAACATAAACAAGCTCCGTTGGAAGTTGGTCATGATACTATTTGGCTTTAATTTTTAAAACAGAGTAATAAAGTACTAACACAACATATAACTGTTTTATCCAGGTTTTTATCTTAAAAAGTGGTAAATTTAGAAAATGTTAACATTGTCGCCTATGGCAGAATAAATAGTACCGTTTTCCCTATACTGAAGATAGCAAGGGAAATCAAAGTCACTCAAACTTCAATTCTTTATACTATTTTGAAGCTTTTGATTAGTACATTTGATTTTATCACAAAGAATAGAAATTTTTCACTGAGAACAATACTGTGTTGAGAAAAGTGCTGAGTCATCATGATAGGTCAAATTGATTGGTAATGATATAAAACTTTATTCTAGGATGTCAATATTAACTATATTGTGTAAAATGCACCATATTATAGTTCTTTTGTATTTGATTTCACCTTTCGCAATGATTTTTTCAATTGGAAACACCAGAATTCAAGTCGCGACAAATATTTTTTACTGAAATGTTTGCCTTTTTTGCTGCGTAATTCCCTAAATGTATAACTTGGGTATTTCTGTAAACATAATCTATTAAAATGGGAAATTGTCTGTTTAGTTTGTACTGTTTATGGAATTAGGCAATATTTGGTCACATTGAAAGCATTTTCAGTGTTAGAATTGTTCATCTAAGAAAAAAAGAGGCCCACTTGAGGCTAAATTTACATAGAATTTATACTCTCCTGTGTAAAGAATTGTTCACATTCTTGATAATGCATGCAGCAAATATTTCAAAAGTGCTTCATTTTGTAGTTTCTTTCTTTTATTATATCAGACATAAATAATTTTTCATTTCCTACTGTTTGAAAGGACTTTTGTTGGAAATTAATACTCCCAAGGACATAATTCAGCTTTTTCATTGATTAATACAGGCAACAAAGGCAACTTTACAGCTGAGTAGTTTTGCATATTTAATGTTTAAAGTGTCTAATATCTTTGTTTTCATCATCTCAAGACAGAATAATAGATTTTATAACAAGCTCTAAAATTTTAACCACAATATGGCATATACTAAAGCATGGAATGGAGATTAGTATGAAAAATCTTGAATTTGTGCATTTCTTGTAAATTTTTGATAAAATGAATACAAATTGAATGGAACTGTCCATTTTATCTGTTTAAATGGAACTATTTATCATTCTTTTAAATAAGATAAGATATGATTGGATACAGGTTGTTTATTAAGGCTTTTCTGAAAGAAGTAGAGAATAGGTAAACCAGCATGTAGGGTGGGGACATAAAAATATCTATGTTTCTTAAGTACTGGGACATACAAGTATTTATTATAGCCAAGGTTTTCACAATAGCCCAGTATTGCATTAATAATGTCATAAGAATTCTTTATATCTTTATGTCACAGTATAGGGAAAACGGTAGTATTTAATTTTCCCAGCATTAGGTTGGCCTTTTGTGTACCCAAGGCAGGTGAAGGAAGTCAATTAGGAGCGCTGTGATTGGATGTAAGGGTACAATATATTTTTATTTATCTATGAATAACTGCAGTGTGTATATTTACAATATAAATTTTAAAACCTATTGAAATATTTTCTAGAGAATTATTCGAAAAGACTGCAAAATTTCATAAATTTGGTGCAAAATGACGGTGGGCATGGATAACATAAACAAGCTCCGTTGGAAGTTGGTCATGATACTATTTGGCTTTAATTTTATAAAACAGATAATAAAGTACTAACACAACATATAACTGTTTTATCCAGGTTTTTATCTTAAAAAGGGGTAAATTTAGAAAATGTTAACATTGTCGCCTATGGCAGAATAAATAGTACCGTTTTCCCTATACTGAAGATAGCAAGGAAATCAAAGTCACTCAACTGCAATTCTTTATACTATTTTGAAGCTTTTGATTAGTACATTTGATTTTAATCACAAAGAATAGAAATTTTTCACTGAGAACAATACTGTGTTGAGAAAAGTGCTGAGTCATCATGATAGGTCAAATTGATTGGTAATGATATAAAACTTTATTCTATGATGTCAATATTAACTATATTGTGTAAAATGCACCATAATTATAGTTTCTTTTGTATTTGATTTCACCTTTCGCAATGATTTTTTCAATTGGAAACACCAGAATTCAAGTCGCGACAAATATTTTTTACTGAAATGTTTGCCTTTTTTGCTGCGTAATTCCCTAAATGTATAACTTGGGTATTTCTGTAAACATAATCTATTAAAATGGGAAATTGTCTGGTTTAGTTTGTACTGTTTATGGAATTAGGCAATATTTGGTCACATTGAAAGCATTTTCAGTGTTAGAATTGTTCATCTAAGAAAAAAAGAGGCCCACTTGAGGCTAAATTTACATAGAATTTATACTCTCCTGTGTAAAGAATTGTTCACATTCTTGATAATTCATGCAGCAAATATTTCAAAAGTGCTTCATTTTGTAGTTTCTTTCTTTTATTATATCAGACATAAATAATTTTTCATTTCCTACTGTTTGAAAGGACTTTTGTTGGAAATTAATACTCCCAAGGGACATAATTCAGCTTTTTCATTGATTAATACAGGCAACAAAGGCAACTTTACAGCTGAGTAGTTTGCATATTTAATGTTTAAAGTGTCTAATATCTTTGTTTTCATCATCTCAAGACAATAATAGATTTTATAACAAGCTCTAAAATTTTAACCACAATATGGCATATACTAAAGCAGGAATGGAGATTAGTATGAAAAATCTTGAATTTGTGCATTTCTTGTAAATTTTTGATAAAATGAATACAAATTGAATGGAACTGTCCATTTTATCTGTTTAAATGGAACTATTTATCATTCTTTTTAAATAAGATAAGATATGATTGGATACAGGTTGTTTATTAAGGCTTTTCTGAAAGAAGTAGAGAATGAGGTAAACCAGCATGTAGGGGTGGGACATAAAATGATCTATGTTTCTTTAAGTACTGGGGACATACAAGTATTTATTATAGCCAAGGTTTTCACAATAGCCCAGTATTGCATTAATAATGTCATAAGAATTCTTTATATCTTTATGTCACAGTATAGGGAAAACGGTAGTATTTAATTTTCCCAGCATTAGGTTGGCCTTTTGTGTACCCAAGGCAGGTGAAGGAAGTCAAATTAGGAGCGCTGTGATTGGATGTAAGGGTACAATATATTTTTTATTTATCTATGAATAACTGCAGTGTGTATATTTACAATATAAATTTTAAAACCTATTGAAATATTTTCTAGAGAATTATTCGAAAAGACTTGCAAAATTTCATAAATTTGGTGCAAAATGACGGTGGGCATGGATAACATAAACAAGCTCCGTTGGAAGTTGGTCATGATACTATTTGGCTTTAATTTTTAAAACAGAGTAATAAAGTACTAACACAACATATAACTGTTTTATCCAGGTTTTTATCTTAAAAAGTGGTAAATTTAGAAAATGTTAACATTGTCGCCTATGGCAGAATAAATAGTACCGTTTTCCCTATACTGAAGATAGCAAGGGAAATCAAAGTCACTCAAACTTCAATTCTTTTATACTATTTTGAAGCTTTTGATTAGTACATTTGATTTTTATCACAAAGAATAGAAATTTTTCACTGAGAACAATACTGTGTTGAGAAAAGTGCTGAGTCATCATGATAGGTCAAATTGATTGGTAATGATATAAAACTTTATTCTAGGATGTCAATATTAACTATATTGTGTAAAATGCACCATATTATAGTTCTTTTGTATTTGATTTCACCTTTCGCAATGATTTTTCAATTGGAAACACCAGAATTCAAGTCGCGACAAATATTTTTTACTGAAATGTTTGCCTTTTTTGCTGCGTAATTCCCTAAATGTATAACTTGGGTATTTCTGTAAACATAATCTATTAAAATGGGAAATTGTCTGGTTTAGTTTGTACTGTTTATGGAATTAGGCAATATTTGGTCACATTGAAAGCATTTTCAGTGTTAGAATTGTTCATCTAAGAAAAAAAGAGGCCCACTTGAGGCTAAATTTACATAGAATTTATACTCTCCTGTGTAAAGAATTGTTCACATTCTTGATAATCAATGCAGCAAATATTTCAAAAGTGCTTCATTTTGTAGTTTCTTTCTTTTATTATATCAGACATAAATAATTTTTCATTTCCTACTGTTTGAAAGGACTTTTGTTGGAAATTAATACTCCCAAGGGACATAATTCAGCTTTTTCATTGATTAATACAGGCAACAAAGGCAACTTTACAGCTGAGTATTTTGCATATTTAATGTTTAAAGTGTCTAATATCTTTGTTTTCATCATCTCAAGACAGAATAATAGATTTTATAACAAGCTCTAAAAATTTTAACCACAATATGGCATATACTAAAGCATGGAATGGAGATTAGTATGAAAAATCTTGAATTTGTGCATTTCTTGTAAATTTTGATAAAATGAATACAAATTGAATGGAACTGTCCATTTTATCTGTTTAAATGGAACTATTTATACATTCTTTTTAAATAAGATAAGATATGATTGGATACAGGTTGTTTATTAAGGCTTTTCTGAAAGAAGTAGAGAATGAGGTAAACCAGCATGTAGGGGTGGGGACATAAAATGATCTATGTTTCTTTAAGTACTGGGGACATACAAGTATTTATTATAGCCAAGGTTTTCACAATAGCCCAGTATTGCATTAATAATGTCATAAGAATTCTTTATATCTTTATGTCACAGTTTGAAAGGACTTTTGTTGGAAATTAATACTCCCAAGGGACATAATTCAGCTTTTCATTGATTAATACAGGCAACAAAGGCAACTTTACAGCTGAGTAGTTTGCATATTTAATGTTTAAAGTGTCTAATATCTTTGTTTTCATCATCTCAAGACAGAATATAGATTTTTATAACAAGCTCTAAAATTTTAACCACAATATGGCATATACTAAAGCATGGAATGGAGATTAGTATGAAAAATCTTGAATTTTTGCATTTCTTGTAAATTTTTGATAAAATGAATACAAATTGAATGGAACTGTCCATTTTATCTGTTTAAATGGAACTATTTATCATTCTTTTTAAAAAGATAAGATATGATTGGATACAGGTTGTTTATTAAGGCTTTTCTGAAAGAAGTAGAGAATGAGGTAAACCAGCATGTGGGGTGGGGACATAAAATGATCTATGTTTCTTTAAGTACTGGGACATACAAGTATTTATTATAGCCAAGGTTTTCACAATAGCCCAGTATTGCATTAATAATGTCATAAGAATTCTTTATATCTTTATGTCACAGTATAGGGAAAACGGTAGTATTTAATTTTCCCAGCATTAGGTTGGCCTTTTGTGTACCCAAGGCAGGTGAAGGAAGTCAAATTAGGAGCGCTGTGATTGGATGTAAGGTACAATATATTTTTTATTTATCTATGAATAACTGCAGTGTTATATTTACAATATAAATTTTAAAAACCTATTGAAATATTTTCTAGAGAATTATTCGAAAAGACTTGCAAAATTTCATAAATTTGGTGCAAAATGACGGTGGCATGGATAACATAAACAAGCTCCGTTGGAAGTTGGTCATGATACTATTTGGCTTTAATTTTTAAAACAGAGTAATAAAGTACTAACACAACATATAACTGTTTTATCCAGGTTTTTATCTTAAAAAGTGGTAAATTTAGAAAATGTTAACATTGTCGCCTATGGCAGAATAAATAGTACCGTTTTCCCTATACTGAAGATAGCAAGGGAAATCAAAGTCACTCAAACTTCAATTCTTTTATACTATTTTGAAGCTTTTGATTAGTACATTTGATTTTTATCACAAAGAATAGAAATTTTTCACTGAGAACAATACTGTGTTGAGAAAAGTGCTGAGTCATCATGATAGGTCAAATTGATTGGTAATGATATAAAACTTTATTCTAGGATGTCAATATTAACTATATTGTGTAAAATGCACCATATTATAGTTCTTTTGTATTTGATTTCACCTTTCGCAATGATTTTTTTCAATTGGAAACACCCGAATTCAAGTCGCGACAAATATTTTTTACTGAAATGTTTGCCTTTTTTGCTGCGTAATTCCCTAAATGTATAACTTGGTATTTCTGTAAACATAATCTATTAAAATGGGAAATTGTCTGGTTTAGTTTGTACTGTTTATGGAATTAGGCAATATTTGGTCACATTGAAAGCATTTTCAGTGTTAGAATTGTTCATCTAAGAAAAAAAGAGGCCCACTTGAGGCTAAATTTACATAGAATTTATACTCTCCTGTGTAAAGAATTGTTCACATTCTTGATAATGCATGCAGCAAATATTTCAAAAGTGCTTCATTTGTAGTTTTCTTTCTTTTATTATATCAGACATAAATAATTTTTCATTTCCTACTGTTTGAAAGGACTTTTGTTGGAAATTAATACTCCCAAGGGACATAATTCAGCTTTTTCATTGATTAATACAGGCAACAAAGGCAACTTTACAGCTGAGTAGTTTGCATATTTAATGTTTAAAGTGTCTAATATCTTTGTTTTCATCATCTCAAGACAGAATAATAGATTTTATAACAAGCTCTAAAATTTTAACCACAATATGGCATATACTAAAGCATGGAATGGAGATTAGTATGAAAAATCTTGAATTTGTGCATTTCTTGTAAATTTTTGATAAAATGAATACAAATTGAATGGAACTGTCCATTTTATCTGTTTAAATGGAACTATTTATCATTCTTTTTAAATAAGATAAGATATGATTGGATACAGGTTGTTTATTAAGGCTTTTCTGAAAGAAGTAGAGAATGAGGTAAACCAGCATGTAGGGGTGGGGACATAAAATGATCTATGTTTCTTTAAGTACTGGGGACATACAAGTATTTATTATAGCCAAGGTTTTCACAATAGCCCAGTATTGCATTAATAATGTCATAAGAATTCTTTATATCTTTATGTCACAGTATAGGGAAAACGGTAGTATTTAATTTTCCCAGCATTAGGTTGGCCTTTTGTGTACCCAAGGCAGGTGAAGTAAGTCAAATTAGGAGCGCTGTGATTGGATGTAAGGGTACAATATATTTTTTATTTATCTATGAATAACTGCAATGTGTATATTTACTATATAAATTTTAAAACCTATTGAAATATTTTCTAGAGAATTATTCGAAAAGACTTGCAAAATTTCATAAATTTGGTGCAAAATGACGGTGGGCATGGATAACATAAACAAGCTCCGTTGGAAGTTGGTCATGATACTATTTGGCTTTAATTTTTAAAACAGAGTAATAAAGTACTAACACAACATATAACTGTTTTATCCAGGTTTTTATCTTAAAAAGTGGTAAATTTAGAAAATGTTAACATTGTCGCCTATGGCAGAATAAATAGTACCGTTTTCCCTATAATGCGATTGTTTCTAAATGTTAAAACCGGAAGTAATGTGTGACTTAAAAGTCGGTATGAAGACGGAAACAATATCCGAACGCATTTATTTTCGTTTTTCTCCGAAAATAACCCAAATCGAATAGTTATGATAATGGATGACAAATGCGACTATGCATGGCACCTATTGGACATAGACCCATGATGGTTAATTCATTGTGGGAGGAAGAGAAGCGACACATAAAACGAGGTCTTCTCGTTTAATAGTATAGATAACATTAGCATGATTAGAGAATAAACTTATCAATGGTTTCATTATAGATATGTAAGGAAAATTTTGGCAGCCCTGGAAAACGTGATCTCCGTGTTGATGCAGCTTGTTGTTCAGATGATCAATGTAACAACAGGTTCCCAGAAGAAATACAAGGTTCCAGCTATACAACATCAACAAAAGGGTACTGATATATTATTTGCATAAAAAAGAGGCGGGATATAACAAAAGGACATGAACAATCGACAAGAAACCGACAACATTGCTGTAAAAATTATTAAATCCCATACAGTCTACAAAGAACTACACAGAACAATCAGCAATATTTGTCGTGTTCACAAATGACCCAGGGTGGGTAATTGTACACTTATTCGATTTGGCTGCTTGATAATTTAAACATTACGTAATTTTTGTTCGAGAAATACCAGTTTTCATGGATTAAGCGTGTACATTTGACAAACATATTGGAATGTCCAACGATGTACACATTTTCTGTAGGATTGCACGCCGACTTTCATTTTTTGTTCAAACATAAAATCATATATAAACCAATTAAATTTACATCAATGAGAATGATTCATTATTCATCTATTCCATCGATTTTTTTATTCGTATGTATTCGTAAACACATCAAGACGTTAATGTCATTTCATGTAACAGACTTTTTTCAATTGAAGAGCCTACTGAAAAATCCTCAACAATAAAGGAATGTCAAAATATAGACGAAGATATCTGTACTCGAATCGCAGCTTTGTATCCTGGATTTTGTATAAATGAATCATGCGCTGCTGCAAAACTATGTCCACGCATGTGCAGACAATGTTGTGAGTAAATAACAAAAGAAAACTATCAGAACATAATGATTTATGTGTGTACTGAAAATATTGTAACAAACATCGATCTTCTTAAAGCAACATTCTTATTTAGTGTAGTTCCTGCACTGTTTTAGGCTGAGGATTTAATAAATGAAAACTTAAAAAATTATTTGGTGCTACAAAAGAGGATTGATAATATAACATGATTATATGGACAAGCATCGGGACAACAATTTATATAAAATATAAATATCGTTGTTACAATGAATATTACACTTCTAACTAGCTGTCCATTTCCTTTACTTGTGTTTATAGCTTAACAATACTCAAATAAGGAAGAGACATTAAATTATTTCCATTTCAGTTAGATGTTATAGTTGTAATGAGGTTGACATTGTTAAAGACTGTAACGTAACTGCATTATGTCAGGGAACAAAAGTAAGCAAATAAATAAAGGCAACAGTACCGCTGTTCGAAATAAATAAACAAACTAAAACTGAGTGAAACACATAAAATATAAGAGATTAACTACACATCAGAAACACTAAAAATGCAGCACACACAGAAACGAACCAAGGGTAACAACTGCCACTTTCCTTACTTCGTACAGAACATTTAAAAAAAATGGTGTGTTGAACTTAAATTTAGATGTGAAAGACCATTATTGCGGGGTCAGGACCGATCTTCGATGAAGATTAAGAGACATTTGTGCATTTAAACAGACAATCACATGCGCCGAACAGACTGATAATGGTGATATTTCTTCATTTGTCATATCAAATAAGACATACTTAGCCACTTACTTAATCTCTATGACTTTGTAAAGACTGCAAGTCGATAAACATTTGTAAATAAATGATTTGTTTGTATTAATTTTAGGAGATAACGGTAATTTGTACGTTAGCGGATTTGTGTACAAAAAAAACCAACTACGCCCTGTAAATATTCACACACTTTCGTATTAGTAGTGTCTTTCAACTGTACTGTAACATTTAACCAAAACTTTACATAATGCCTGCTGATTTGTTTATCATACCACCAACATTTGTAAAAATTCTGGTTTTGCCTAATCAACGTAAGATCCAAATATTTTTATTCGTTTAAACATTTTTAACATTAGTATATATGTATTAACAATAGTATAAGTATTTTTCTTATTGTATATGCAAGCAATGTTTTTCAATGGAAACTTTAAGTATGGATGATCTAAGACCGGTAATCAGGCTTGGTTGCATGGAAACAAAGGTAAGTAGATTTTAGTTTAACTCATAAACTGGCAACTATTTTTTTTCAGTTCAAAGATATTATCGTTTATGAGTAAACAGAACCGTTTCATTTTTTATTCGAGCGTCACTGATGATATTTATAGTAGCCTGGTGAGTTTGTTTGAAGCTTCCGAAAAACGTTTTGAAAAATATGTAAAAATTTAAATAACACTTTATAATTCCGATGGGTTGTAGAAGTTTATAATGTTTTAACCTCACCATGATAACAAGAAACGCTCAAGCATGAAACTTTAAAGACTACGATGAATACGTTATATATAATGTACAGATATGAATGATCAAAAGCGACCGAGGAGGTTAGAACCTTGGGTGATTTGTTATAAAAGAGGGACGAAAGATACCAAAGGGACAGTCAAACTCATCAATCTAAAATAAACTGACAACGCCATGGCTAAAAATGAAAAAAAAAGACAATCAATAGTACACATGACACAACACAGAAAACCAAATAATAAACAACACAAACCACACCAAAAACTAGGGATGATCTCAGGTGCTCCGAAAGGGTAAGCAGATCCTGCTTCACATGTGGCACCCGTCGTTAGAACCTACGGTGATTTAATACAAAGATTCTTCGTTTATGTCAGTACCTGACTACCTAGATAATGATACCCTGTTCGAAATACAGTTCACAAGTAACGGCGTCAACTTAGTGTACGTAAATTAAACAGGGAAAGCTTTAAAGAAGCATTGTCACTAATAACTATATTTCTTTTACACACAGACATGTCAACGCTTCACTGCTTCACCTGGAATCATATTTGGTAAACGACAATCATTACAACCAAAAGGTGGATGTTGTCATAGTGATCTGTGCAATCATAATCTAGCTTCTTCTCTGACAACACAGAAAACAATACCTACACCGAGTCCGACAACGACAACTGCAACACCACGCCCTACAGTTAACAGTAAGTAATTTATTCATCGCTGTATCCCACAGAGGCTTTAACACCGAATATTACACGAACAACAGAACCACGTCCATCAGGTAACAGTAAGCAATGTGTACCTAATTGTATTTCATGGAGCCCCTAACTACGATTTATACAACGCAGCCAACAATAACACCACGTCCTACAGCAAATTGTAAGTCATTTGAACCTAATTGTATCACATTGAGCCTCTTGTATCGATTCATACAATGCCAGCAATAACACAACGCCCAACGATTAACCGTAATACACTGTAGACTGCATTGTATCCAACAAATTTCAAAGCACGCACTCTTATAATGTCAACTCAACACCATGTACAGTTAACAGTTAATCATATATTTGTACCTCGCTGTATCCCACACAGTCCCTAACACAGATATTTCTATATCGACAGAAAGTCATTTGTACCTAACTGTATCCAACAGAGCCCTTAGCATTGACTATAACAATGACAACAACACCGCGTCCTACAGTCAACTGTTCGTCTTTATGTGTCTCGTTTAATCCAGAGAACCCACAACACTGATTCATACAACAACAACATATCGTCCTACATTTAACCTTAAGTCATAATGCAATTACAATGATTCCTTAAGTCGCAACAACACGTCCTACATTAAACAGTTCATCATTTAGAAAATATATACCTCATTATACCGATTCCTACAACGACAACAACAACACCACGTCCTCCATTTAACAGTTAGTCATTATGTACCTTATCATATCACCCACATCGACAACAACAACACCACGTCCTCCATTTAACAGTCAGTCATTATGTACCTTATCATATCACCCACATCGACAACAACAACACCACGTCCTCCATTTAACAGTTAGTCATTATGTACCTTATCATATCACCCACATCGACAACAACAACACCACGTCCTCCATTTAACGGTTAGTCATTATGTACCTTATTATATCACCCACATCGACAACAACAACACCACGTCCTCCATTTAACAGTTAGTCATTATGTACCTTATCATATCACCCACATCGACAACAACAACACCACGTCCTCCATTTAACAGTTAGTCATTATGTACCTTATTATATCACCCACATCGACAACAACAACACCACGTCCTCCATTTAACAGTTAGTCATTATGTACCTTATCATATCACCCACATCGACAAAAACAACACCACGTCCTCCATTTAACAGTTAGTCATTATGTACCTTATCAACACCACGTCCTCCATTTAACAGTTAGTCATTATGTACCTTATCATATCACCCACATCGACAAAAACAACACCTCGTCTAAAAGTTAACAGCAAGTCCCTTGAAAAGCTTTTAAAAACACTACTAATTTCGTTTGTCTTAAGTGCTTTTCTGGATTTATCTTCTTCAGGAACGCTCAAACCCAAACATTTGACAACCAAGGATGTACAGGTTATAATCCTGCGAAGAACTATGTATAAATATGGATTAAAAAATTGCCAAATATATCTTAGGTCGACTTTGCCTTAAGAAGTGGTTACGTTAGTTTTTTTTTCAAATGTCTCAATTTATATAATAAAAAACAATAATGAAAGGAAAGTTAAGCATGACAACTATGTAAATTTCAGTGAAAGATGAAAGATAACACAAACAGCAAGCCACAAAACTTAAAATATAACATGAACAGTAAGAATTCTTATGCGCTTGACAACAGTGACCTATGAAGAAAAACAATTGTAAGGGCACATTTGGAAAATGTTTTCATTATTCATTGTTCTGTTATTTGCAGGCTGTAATCTGAACTTTCAAAGTCAATGTCCGACGGGGTACATTGCCCATAATAACTTCTGTTACCTATTTGGAACTGTATCAATGTCTTGGAATGATGCAAAGGTATATTCACGATAGAATACAGTTGTTGGAGACACTATAATATACATTGTGTACGGTTAGGAAGTCGTCATATGAGATGTTTTCTTTAGAATATACTTGTATTGCTGAACTTTACAGTGACCTTTAGTTGTTAATTGTTGTGTCATTTTGTCTCTTGTGGAGAGTTGTCTCATTGCAATCATACCACATCTTCTGTATTATTTGTACTGCTGAACTGTGTTCTCCAAACGTCAATGAACGATAAATGAGGCAACAGTGGCATACCGTTGTTCAAAAGTCATAAATCGATTGATAGAAATAAAATCCGCGTTTCAACTAAATCCGAGGGAAATGCATCAACTATAAGAGGAAATCAACAAAACAACAAAAACACTGAAATGCAAAAAAAAAAACGCACGCAAACATACATAAAAATGACCTATTCGATATCAACTGCAATACGTGACTAATATCTACGAGTTACTTAAAGTTGTTATAGTTGTTAATAGTTTTATGATCTTTTATTAATTCTTAAAATTTTATAAAAATAAATCCATTCTGGTTTATTTCTATATTGATCTTGTTTTCGGATTTACTCAATTTGTATTTTTCAGAATTATTGTACAAGACATTGTGGCTCACTTATTGACTTTGTTTCGGACAATGAAATGGGCCATACCATGCGTTACTTTTTACGCTATGGTCCAGGCCATCTGCATATTGGTAAGAATTTTGAATTAATTTGGTTTGTAATAAATAGACATGTTGGTATATTGGGGCTTATATGATTTATTTTGTTTATGTTATTTAGAATAGACAGAAAAAATATTAGTCATTTCTTATAACTTAATTCTAAATTCCACTTAAATCGAGTAAAGTAAACCATGACAAAACGGTGATGACGGCATGGTCACATGACAAAATTATGTCTACAAACAAAACAACGTCAGCCAATTATAAGATATAAGAAGGTTTATTTTGGTTTTTTTTAGTTGTTTTTTTAAATATTGATTAAAACCTTTATTGTGAAATCATTCCACAGTCCATTTATGTTTGATACGTATCTCTCAGATTTAGTTTGTAACCCGGATTTACTACTGTTGCCTTTATTCAGAGGTCAGTTTTGTCAAAATAAGCTCAAAAACGACGATGACGCCACATTAGCTAGCAAGTTAACAATTAAACTCATCTGTATCTGATAAACGATGCACAACTATATACGATATATATATATCTTCAGCAATCAATTGATATCTTACAAAACATTGAATTTTTCGAAAAAAATAAGGATTTTCTTACCCCAGGAGTAGATTACCTTAGCCGTATTTGGCACAACTTTTAGGAATTTTGGGTCATCAATGCTCTTCAACTTTGTATTTGTTTGGCTTTTTAACTATGTTGATCTGAGCGTCACTGATGAGTCTTATGTAGACGAAACGCGCGTCTGGCGTATAAAATTATAATCCTGGTACTTTTGATAACTATTATAGTGTTTTTTATTTATATAAAAAAAAAACGAACGAAAAACAAATAAGTAACACATAAACAAACGACAACCACTGAATTACAGGCTTAGACTTCCATGAAAGGTTGGTACCTATTAAAACGTGTAAAGCCGCTGTATATGTTTGCACCAGTCGAAAATTAGGAACCTGATGTTCCGTGGTTGTCGTTTGTTTGGTGTGGTTCATAAATGTTTCTCATTTCTCGCCTTTTATTTAGACAAGACCGTTTGTTTTCCTGTTTGAATGGTTTTATACTAGTTATGTTTGGGGGCCCTTTATAGCTTGCTGTTCGGTGTGAGCCAAGGCTCCGTGTTGAAAACCGTACCTTGATCTTTAATGGTTAATTTTTACAAATTATGACTTGGGATGGAGAGTTGTCTCTTAAGCACTCCTACCACATCTTCTTATATGTATAAATTGTGAACGTTTGTGTCATTCGAGGTATTTGGATAAATGCTATACAACTAAATAATCTCTTTACATCTAAAGATGTTGGTCTTCTTTGACATTTGCGTCTCCATTAGGATAACAATATACGACTAAATGACATCTGTAAACCTACATATAATGTTCTTCACAGCATTTGGAAGGCACAATATACAATTATATAATATATTTTCTTCTACAGATGTTTGTCATCTGTAACATTGTTAGCATTACGATAAAAACTTATATTTTTGTAGATGGCAGTTATTGGTCAGCGGCAACAACACATCTTGGAAGTGTTTGGGTATGGGATAGCACGGGTAAACATTTGACATCTGACTTTACCCATGATTTAGGTACTACACGATTTGGACAATGCGGAAGTGTGCATCATCATTTGGAATCAACTTCATGTGCCTCCAGGTTTCCACCGGCTTGTAAAACGACAATACGTTCTGGATAAATATGATTAAAAATATATCAAATGTGATATTACGAGATAAATATTCCTTACAACACATTATAACATTGAAACAATAAAATGCCAAATTGCTGTTAATACTTTTGAAGTTGCAAACGACAGCTGCGAAAGGACTTTACCAAAATAACGTGCTGTTAGTTGGGAAATGTGTATCATTCAGTATTTCAATTTGCTCAGAACTTTCAACTCCGTCATGCAATAGCTCTGTTTCCTCGAGCAAAGTTGGCCTTAATCTCTTGGTCCCTTCTGTTTGTTTTTTTAGATCTTCAACGTTAGAATAAAATTTTCAATTAAAAAATTTTGGCATCGAAAAAAACTGAAGAGACATTGATATTCCAAATGCTCCTCTAGTGCAGTAAAATTGGAACCGTCGTTAGCATGCCCTTACATTGATATACATTTAATAGAAATTATTTGTTCCAAACGTTGAACTGATGGCACACCCTTTAAGGATTGTAGTTTTATTTTGGGTCTTTCACGTATGGCAGTATCCTTCAATAAGTATGTAATATGCTTCAGTTGTATAACAAATAATTTATTTGACGTAAATACATGTAATAGTATTCAACAATGATGTAGTATGATTGAGTTGTAGAACAAAGAATACATTTTGTGTTATAACAAGTTGCATGATATTTAAATTTACCAATCCATCCATCCGAAGAATATTTGATTAATTAAATATTCGCAAATCAACAAGATTGCCGTCAAACAAAAATCTCTTGATTAATCGTCGTATTTGATTCTGGAACTGAAAAAAAAACAGAAAAAAACATTGAATATGGTTAATTAATTAGTCAAATTATCAAACGAAACATTTGTTCAGACTGCCTATTGTTCGTGCAATTTATTTTCAAATTTATAATCAAACGTATGGGTCATCGGGCATTTTTAATGTACATTGAAGATATGCACATTTTGTTACCTTGAAGAATATACATGATATTAGGAATTGTGTGCGAGAAGAAAAAAATATAATCATAAAATATGTTATGATTAACAAGAAAAAAATGATTATATGTAAGTTTTATAATATTCACACTTTTAGAGAGAAGTTACATACTATGGAAATGTTTCAACTTTAAACACGTAACAATGTTGTTTCTTAAGGAGATCTGAGATTTTTGTACAATTTATATTCGGGGTCCGTGTTTCACTTTTATCTCTAGTTTCAGTACTATAGTGTTGTCCATCCTGTGTTTTTGTTTCTCGATCATGTCTCTTTATTTTCTTTTTGCTGATTCTTCGTTTGTTCAACCTTTCCTTAGTGTGTTAGCAGCAAATTCAAAAATTAAACAAGCAGAAAGAAATAATTAAGAACAGTGCAATTTCGAAGGGTTGGGTATGTGTGTTTACGAAAGATGTAATACAATCTAACTGGCTTTGTACATGAATTTTAACAACAAAAAAATTTGTACCCTTCCAATTGTGTTTTTTTTTGTTGTTGCTCAAAATGTCTGAAATGATTGAAGCTTGTCAAACACAAACTAATTTATGTTTGTACTTTGTTTTAATGAGATTTTGTATTGTTAAATCTGCCTACTACAGCCGTCTCGTTTCCTCATTTGGATTTTACTGATTTACTTTTTGAATATTACCGTCGCAATTGACAATTGTTATGGGCCGAGCATCAAGAACGGGCCTCGGTTAGTCGGCGCAGGAGTAGGCATCAGTCACTCGGAGTCGTGCGGAGGAGTAGCCATACATACTGACGGCAATGACAGAGGAGACAACTGGTAGTCGTGCGGGGGAGTAGCCATACATACTGAAGGCAATGACAGAGGAGACAACTGGTAATCATGCGGAGGAGTAACCATACATACTGAAGGCATGACAGAGGAGACAACTGGTAGTCATGTGAGGAGTAGCCATAATTACTGAAGGCAATGACAGAGGATGACAAGGTAGTCATGTGAGGAGTAGCCATACATACTGAGTAATGACAGAGGAGACAACTGGTTAGTCATGTGGAGGAGTAGCCATACATACTGAGGCAATGACAGAGGAGACAACTGGTAGTCATGCGGGGAGTAACCATACATACTGAAGCAATGACAGGAGACAACTGGTAGTCATGCGGGAGTAGCCATACATACTGAAGGCAATGACAGAGGAGACAACTGTAATCATGCGAGGAGTAACCATACTACTGAAGGCAATGACAGAGGAGACAACTGGTATCATGTGGAGGAGTAGCCATACATACTGAAGGCAATGACAGAGGAGACAACTGGTAGTCATGCGGAGGAGTAGCCATACTACTGAAGGCAATGACAGAGGAGACAACTGGTAGTTCATGTGGGGAGTGCCATACATACTGAAGGCAATGACAGTCATGCGGAGGATAGCATACATACTGAAGGCAATGACAGAGGAGAAACTGGTAGTCATGCGGAGGAATAGCCATACTACTGAAGGCAATGACAGAGGAGACAACTGGTAGTCATGCGGAGGAGTAGCCATACATACTGAAGGCAATGACAGAGGAGACAAATGGTAGTCATGCGGAGGAGTAGCCATACATACTGAAGGCAATGACAGAGGAGACAACTGGTAGTCATGTGGAGGAGTAGCCATACATACTGAAGGCAATGACAGTCATGCGGAGGAGTAGCCATACATACTGAAGGCAATGACAGCCATGCGGAGGAGTAGCCATACATACTGAAGGCAATGACAGAGGAGACAACTGGTAGTCATGCGGAGGAGTAACCATACATACTGAAGGCACTGACAGAGGAGACAACTGGTAGTCATGCGGAGGAGTAGCCATACATACTGAAGGCAATGACAGAGGAGACAACTAGTAGTCATGCGGAGGAGTAGCCATACATACTGAAGGCAATGACAGAGGAGACAACGGGTAGTCATGCGGAGGAGTAGCTAGCCATACATACTGAAGGCAATGTCAGAGGAGACAACTGGTAGTCATACATACTGAAGGCAATGACAGAGGAGACAACGGGTAGTCATGCGGAGGAGTAGCTAGCCATACATACTGAAGGCAATGACAGAGGAGACAACTGGTAGTCATGCGGAGGAGTAGCTAGCCATACATACTGAAGGCAATGTCAGAGGAGACAACTGGTAGTCATACATACTGAAGGCAATGACAGAGGAGACAACTGGAAATCAAACTTTCGAAGCAAGACTTTCGGCATTCCAATCTTTCCCGATGTCCTGCTGATTGCTGCGTCTATGGGCATCGGTTCTTGCTCGGAAGCTGTTCGAAATTATTGATTTTTACTTATTGTTAACTAACCAAAAACTTATAGTCGTTAATAGGGAAGATAACAAACCACAGCTTGGATACTAGTTTTAACTTGAACGAACATACAAAACCAGGTTTCAACTTACTGTAAATCGTTGGCAGTAATCATCCCTCAGCCATCCTTCTAGATCTGTATATACTTTAGCTGGTACACTTTTGTCGTAGAGAGCGGTGCAAAATTTACAAAAACTATTCCAAAACGAAGTATAAATCTGAAAATGGTCTCTCCATTTAAAATAACTCTGAAATAACGTGCTATTCCGACTAACTTTAGTAAGATATTCGGCGAGACTTTTTATATTTGGAAAATCATAAACATTTATATATGAATTAGGAGGAACAGGTATATCTCGTTGAGCTGCTTTCCAATTGACGACGGGAATGATTCCTTTAGAAAGAGTGTCCCAGAACTTCTCTGTCACGTAGTCTCGACAATTACTGTCTTCAAAAGCCAGACGAAATCTGTATCGTTTCAAAGTGTTTGGAGGTAAACATGAATTATGTTTTATTTCACATTTCAAATCTCCACATTCACCGTAATAGTCGACATTGATGTGCTGACTTATTACATTGATTAGTCTGTACCGCTCGGCATCATCGGCACAACGGCTTACAACTGCGTAAGCCATCTTGTCTCTGTATTGTGCTGGGTATATAGGTGGATTAATGCGCGAGACATTCGGATGCAGTTCATTCGGAATTGGTTCATACATCCCGTATGGCATAAACACAGTAGAATGTCTCCTGTATGAAATAGTCCAGTTAAATATATTTGCCCATGGTGTGAAACTCTCTTGCACAAAAATATTAGGTTCATTAATAAATAAAGCCCATACCTGTGAAAGAAGTCTTTTAGTTGGTAAATCGTTTAAAAACAAATCTTTGTCTGTAAAATGAAATAGTACTGCATCGCTTTGTGATAAATCCTCTCTATTGTTTGTAATCATACATTGCTTCGGACAGTGTTTTGTTTGTGATGGTATTGTATGAAGCCATTCGTACGTTTCAAAGTACTTAGTCCATAGCAGTATAACTTTATTTGTTTTATCGGGTCCGAACTGTCGATCTGGAAATATTTTCACATACGGGTGATATGTGTTGGATATTAGTCCATGGTGAGGAATAGGCCATAGAGATTTGTCGTTATCCCTATAGTACATTGTCACTAGAATTGTCATGGTAAACGATAATATAATGTAATACACATACTTCCACCTTGTTTTGTATCTTCTCTTTAAAAGAGGACATGGCATTCTGTAACAGAAAAAAAGACATCACTGTGACCTACTTTCATTTGTGCTTTTTTTTACTATTTATTGTGTTTTCTGTCATATTTCTCTTATTTTCATTTACACTATTTTAATGAAAACCGAAGCATAAACTTGAAGTCTCTTGTAAAAATATCTATTTATATATTAAATTTTTTTTTAGTTAATATACCCAACGAGATTAAAGTGAATTGAAAAGGGAAAGTTATTTTTGAAACGGAATAAAATATGGCTATGGTCGATTTTCACTTAGTTTGTATACATTATTTTCCTCTTAACTTACTTTTATCAAAACAGTGTTAATAAAAAAAAACAGTAAAGTACATGCTAGATGTTGCTTTTCACAGTAGTTATGCTTCAGTGGTTGCAGTTAAGTTTTTGTGTTTTCATCTGTTTTTCTTATACTGTATGTAATAGGTCTACTAAACTTGATGTATGGAAATATTTTATGATGTACATGTCAGTCTCGCAGCTTTGATGTTACCTTGACCTCATTTTCACTGTACATTGCTGGCCCAAGACCCGCTTTTCGTTGTTTACGAATATATTTCCCTTTAAATATAGTGTATTTTTTCTTTATTTTTTTTTCTTTCCCTTTCTCATTCATTTCTTAGCTTTTCTGGGGTGGAAATGAAAGAAGAGAGCTGAAATAAACTTTTGGATGTTTTATTTTAACTGATTTTGATAATAGTGCGGTGACTGAAGGCAGATTTTTTGGAATTTAATCTCCCCACCGAACACACACCTACATAATATATCATTGGAAAGAGGAAATCGTGTACTATAATAATATGCCTGTCGTCAGGACTTGATATGGTCACATTTTTTTTTAAATTGATGTCAAAGGTCATATGTAAAAATTTGTGAAAATTTGGGTGGGTTTCAATTTTGACATTTTTTTCTATTTCTAAACTCTACCTAAATACAAATGATACTGTTTTGGCTTTAGTAATGTTTGTTATTATACATAAACCTTAATCATTGAGATTTTTTTTATCAAAAAAAATCCTAAAACGACGTTATATAAACAAAACTTCAAAAATCAAGTTTTCAACCTATAAAATGTTAAGAGCACCTTAACCTTATGAAAAATATCAATTTCAGGTAAAAATCAAGTGTCATGCAGGACAATACTTTAAAATTATTTTTTAAACTATCATATTGGGTGAGGTATCAAACCAAAGCCATAGAACACTACAGTCAAATATGACCTCAAATTGAATTTGCGGATACTTCAGGTTTTTTATAGACTACTCGTTGCTTTTTGTTTTTGTTTCACAATTATTACTGCTACCATAGTATTATCTTTTGTTGTGTATTTAACTCTGGTTAATATCTATTACATTATAGGTTTTGTAACTTTATCCCCCCTTTTTTCCCTTGCAACGTACCACAAACTTCAAAAGTATTCCATATAAAAAAAGAAGATGTGATATGATTGCAAATGAGACAACTCTCCAAATGAGACCAAATGAGACAAAAAACAATTATAGGTCCCGTACGGGTTTCAACAATGAGTAAAAGTCATACTGCAAAGTCTTCAATTCCCGAAACGAATAATGTAAAACAAACAAAAAATCTAACGGCCTGATTAATGTACAAAATAAATAATAAAGAAACTAATATAGTATATAGAAACAAACGACAAACACTGCATTACCGTCTCGTAACTTAAAACTGACACATACAGATAGTGGCGGGGTTTAACTTTTTTAAGGGCACGCCAACAATCCCCTAACCTCGGGACTGGATTCGTGTGTACCAGTGCAACAAGCTTTATACCAAATCAACCCTTATCTCCATCATGTTCATTTTCATCAACTGTCACAATAACAATAACGGTACCATTTTTTCTGCACCAGATGCGCATTTCGACAACACATGTCTCTTCAGTGATGCTCGTGGCCAAAATATGTGAAATCCAAAGCTTATATTAAAGATGAAGAGCTATAATCCAAAAGTTCCAAAAAGTATAGCCAAATCCGTGAAATGAATCAGAGCTTTGCATGAGGGAGATGCATTCCTTAATTTATAATAATTTCTAACATTTTGACATGTTTTAATATTTCTACACATTTCACTCATGGCCACAGGTCTGCACATGAAAGGTTCTGCTCAAAGCAAACACGTTATTTTGAGTTTTTCTTTACAAGAACAGACAAGGTATTGTAGGAAGTCCGAAGACATCTGTTCCTAAAACATACCAGCTTCAAACCATCCCTATCAATTCATCCAAGATTTAACAGAGATCTATAAGGGGGTTTAGGAAGGTGTGATGACATTCATATGCTTGTCTGCAAAGATGCTGGGGAAACATCATACGAGAAGTACACACTATCTTGAATTCGCTCAATTTCATGGTTGGTAACACATTATATGGCGTCGCACTTTATTTTAAGAAGCATAAAATCCATTGGCATTCAATGTTTCAACAAGGTGTTTTGAACCAAACTCACGGTACATTTGTAAAGCCAATCCTAAATGAAAAGGAGTAAAACAAAAATGATTGCCTTAACAATTGCTTAGCATTTCCACAATTTCTCTGGTGCCATTTCCTGAGAATAGTCTTGGCTGTATGCAGTTTCATTGAGTAACCATAGAATGAATTGCAATAAATACGAAGGCATTGACTGAATTAAGAAGGAAGAAACAATTCATCCAAAGTTGGGTAGTCTTCTTTAGAGTTTCGATGTCTTTTCTAAGTAAACTTGCAGCGGAATTAAATATCTGTCCATTTTTTGTGTCTATTACAGTTGACATTGAGATTTTGAGGTCAGTTTTCAATTGACTAAAAGCTTATATGGCATCTAAAATAGTTAATTTGCTACTAAATAATATGTTATATTTGCCTTGAACTTGTTAAAGTTGTTTGACAACTGAATTTTCTATAAAAATAAATGAGTTTAGACTGCATTTTACATGTAGACTATTTTAAATTAGAATCAGCCTGAAGAAATGATCTATATTTATCAAGTAATGGTGCCATGAGGAATGACCATTAAATCGTTGTCAATAGCCAAAATAGAATTAGTAAAAGCAGTATCGTGTTCTGAAATATCTGCTTCCACGGGTTTGAATTTATTTTTTTTCGTTTTTAGCAAATTTTTAATGCGCTGATCTGATTCAAACTTGAGTAATTTTTTATCTTTCTAAAATGTTTTGTTGTAACAAAATATACAAGCGCTCCAGATGAACGACTGCATTCTAGAACGTGTACACTGAATACCCGAAACTGAGGGACAACAGTCAGATAATTATATGTCGTCAAACTTCCTGCACGGAGTTCTTCAAATTAACAGCTATCGCATGAAACATATCTTGATCAGTGGCGGATCCAGGGGGGGGGGGGGGGGGGGGGGGTTCCGGGGGTGCGCACCCCCCCCCCTTTATTTTTGCCGATCAATGCATTTGTATCGGGACATATGTTTTGCACCCCCCCCCCCTTTGCCCTGGGTGCCCTGGGTTAGCACCCCCCCTTTCGAAAATTCCTGCATCCGCCCCTGTTGATGTTCCCCTCATCCAATCTTTTATGCAATGCAGATACAAAAGTCGACTTCCCTAAACTGGTAAATTGACTCAAAATTTCAATCGAGGTTTTTTTAGCATATTTTTTATTCACTGATTAAAATTTAAAGACTTTTGTCTGTTCTTTGGACTTAATCGAGCAAGTTGCAAAGGACTTGACATATCACGGAATATTTTTAAACTGAAACTATCCGTCAATTATTTTGATTTTACAATAAGACTTTTCTGACAAAGTATATTTCATAATTTTGATGTTTTATAACGGAAAAACATAGAATATAAACATATACAAACAAAGTATGTGGCATATATCAGTGCACTTTGATTGAAAATATGTGTATATAATAGCGAAAAAGGTAGTAATTTCATATATCATTTGAGAGCAAATTATTGACTAATACACAAAATGGGACGGAAGGCAAGTGATTGAGTTCCGTATTGAAACTGAAGATTTTTACTCCATTCTTTTTCCATTGATTTCTTAAGGGTTTTTTCATACTTTGGTTCCGAAATTTTTATCACTTATTAGTTTTATTAAATACTATATGCTTAAAATATTATGGGATAATTTTTATTACTACTATGAAGAAGAAACTAAAGTTTGAGTCTGAATTTGCAATTAAAATTACCTCAATTTTAAATAGTCTAAACTTCACAAATTTTATAGATTAGGTGAAAATAAAATACTGAATAGCATATTTTGACATGTAAAAATAGCCTCAGGAAAAACTATTTCAATTAAATGTAAGCAAACATACCCATTTTTTTCATTTTGAAAAAGGGGGGTTGAAACTCTCCAATATACTACCAGTCATTAAAACGACTTTTTAGAAAAAAGTCACCGTACGAAATTCTGACGACAGGGCAAAAACTAAAGAAGACATATTTGTCTTTAAGTTAAGACCATTTTTAGCCATGTGTTATTTGGGGAGATTAAACTCGCGATCTAGACGACTTTTTACACTTCTGTCACCGCACTATAAGGAAAGAGTGGTTAGGCCAGGTGCAAAAATGTAATATTTACACTTTTCGGAACATCTCTTGACTTGCCTATAGGGATATGGATGTGTACTGGCCAAATTTGTATCATGTAAACATGCAATTTTTCTGAAAATTGCATATACAGAAAAATTGCATATATATTTGGAATTGTACTGTACATTACACACACAAAAAAATAGACAAAAAGAATAGGTAAACAACATTTAATGCGACAAAACGTTATAAAGAAATGATAGAGGAATTAATTTTGGTCTCGGGCCTGCTCAGTGTTAAGTTTGTGTGTTTTGGTCTGTTTTTCTTAAACTATATTTGTTGTATGGAAGGATTGTAAGCTGTACATGTCTGTCTTGCATGGTTCGTACCCCATTTTCATGGCTCATTGGTCAATGTTTCAGGGTTTTTTTTTTGTTAAGTCTGTTTCTAAGAAACTATAAGGTCAACTATATTTAGTGTATTAAATGATTGTAAAGTGTACATGTATTTCTCGTTTGGTTTATATGACATTGACCTCATTTTCTTGGATCATGTTAAGTTTATGCAATAGTTGTAGTAAAGCTTTCTAATAAGGACTATCAACATAATATCAATGATTAGTAAAGAGGGCGAGACATTTCAACGTGTGCACTCTTGTTCCTTTTTATGTATTTTAATTAGACATTCATCAGTGGGAATAATTACATAATATTGAAGTGGGAGTTTTGTCTATTGCTTTTCACAATTGTTGTCTGTTATGTTTTATTTTTGTTTTGTCTTGTATATGTTTTTATATGTCACGGTTCATGTGTTTCAGCGATGATCCTTTTGTACTGGATTTTATACTGAATAAAATTAAAATTAGTTAGTTAGTTAGTTTGTATATGTCGTTTTCCGGTTTAATTGTCAAAATCTGTCTTATAAATGATAACACTTCTACTTAAGTTAAATACGTAGAAATTATTTGAAAAGCTAGAAATCAAGCTGATGGGTTTATATCAAGTGTAAACTATATTTCTTGGTAGGTGTATGTATAAGATACACATAGAGTGTGTTAGGCTTAATGGGTGTATCCAATTTACATTAAAACACGGGTTGATCCAGACGCCCCCCCCCCCCCCCCCCCTTTCGTGGGAAAAATTTGGCTTGATTATATGTGGAATCACTGAAGCTTGACTGTAGCGCTCCTTAACTGACAATGGGTACTCCGCATTATTATAAAAAAAATCTGGATCCGCCAAGTGCTGCACTTTATTATTTTCAAAGCAGAATGGTAGTTTTTAAATAATTTATGACCGGGATCTTTCATCGATTTAATCATATGTTATAAAAAAAAAAGCAATTATATTTAGCGTATCCAATTTCATTGGTGTGAATCAATAATAGTTTCTTTATCAGTTTCTGTTTCATTCATAGAACATGAACAATGCAAAACCAATAGCGATTTATAAACAATTAGTTATCATACCTGATTTATTAATTCACAGCTATATTCCATTTGTTTCATCTGACAGCTAAGCACTATCATTCATATTATAAATCCAACTTTTTCAATTTGTTTTGTATCTATCTGATATATGCAATATTTTCATATTTAATAATTTACACTATTTCAATTTAAATCGATTTGAGAAATTTAAATCGTCCTCCATAAAGTTTAAAATCCACTTTAGAGATAACAGAAGTCAAGGTTATCCGTTATGGTCATAAATTTCTAATTTTAGATAAAAATAAATCTACAAAGGAAGAAAAAGAAATAGCCACACCTATAAATTAGAAATAGTTTATCATAATAATATCAATAATCATGTTTAAAGGTATATGCTTGATCAGTTTTCTTACAAATAATGGTTTGGCTGATGTTTGCTTAACGTCTAGTGGCAAATATATCATGCATAAACATGATGATTCTCACAATTTTGATAGCAGTTAATAATCATATTTTTACAAGCATATTCTAATTTTAAATTATACTTAAATTTTAAAAGATCTTATATATTATTTATGGGTTATTATGTTAACATGGTGCTCTGACTTATGGGTCAATATGATTCAATAATTACCTTAGTAAATTTAGATATTTATTTATAAATTTGAGGAATTTATGAGTTCCGATATACTCTTTTTTTTATTACTGTCTAAAATATACATGTGACAATACTATTAATATTTCAATATCAGAACTCAGTCAGAATTAATTTAGATATACCTGCACAACCAAAATGTATTAATAGATTGCTGACGTAGCATGCGGACACACTCTCTTGTTATCATGTAGCTAATTAAATATGTAGACTGAAACTGCCTTTGTGTTCATCGCCTCACACCATTCCGAAACAATACAAACCATATGACGTTTAACCCTTGTATATCCCCTACCCCGTGTTATATGTCTCCGATCAAAATAGCATTTACAGTATTTATAAGACAAGTACTTACCTATCTAGTATCAGATCTTTGTTTTACAGATATTTCCTCATATTTACAAGTTTATCCGTATTGATTTTCTCCGTCACGGGTCAAAGCATAGATGCATGGGTTTATACATCTATGATCAAAGTAAACATTTCTATCTCGCTGATAACGTCTTATGTATACATAAAATAGGTGGGAAACATTTATTTAAAACCGTAAACTTGATATAAAACTGTGTGAAAATTATAGATCGATGAATTTCTTTTTAAAAATACAAATGAAAGAATGATATTATCATGATTAATCAATATCGTATTACGAAATATACCATGCCTCTGTTGTATTAATGGGTAGAGGGGTACCTGTTTGTTTACTCGAACGCTATTTTCTTCTCGATAACATGATGTTATGCTATTGTTTTAGAAAAAGGGAGAAGGTTTGGATCCATTAAAACGTTTTATATAGATTAGACCGTTGGTTTTCCTGTTTGAATGGTTTTGCACTAGTAATTTTGGGGCCCTTTATAGCTTGTTGTTCGGTGTGAGCCAAGGCTCCGTGTTGAAGGCCGTACATTGACCTATAATGGATTGCTTTTTTAGCTCACCTGGCCCGAAGGGCCAAGTGAGCTTTTCCCATCACTTTGCGTCCGGCGTCCGTCGTCGTCGTCGTCGTCCGTCGTCCGTCGTCCGTCGTCGTTAACTTTTACAAAAATCTTCTCCTCTGAAACTGCTGGGCCAAATTAAACCAAACTTGGCCACAATCATCATTGGGGTATCTAGTTTAAAAAATGTGTGGCGTGACCCCGCCTACCAACCAAGATGGCCGCCATGGCTAAAAATAGAACATAGGGGTAAAATGCAGTTTTTGGCTTATAACTCAAAAACCAAAGCATTTTGAGCAAATTTGACATGGGATAAATTGTTTATCAGGTCAAGATCTATCTGCCCTGAAATTTTCAGATGAATCAGACAATCCGTTGTTGGGTTGCTGCCCCTGAATATGTAATTTTAAGGAAATTTTGCTGTTTTTGGTTATTATCTTGAATATTATTATAGATAAAGATAAACTGTAAACAGCAATAATGTTCAGCAAAGTAAGATTTACAAATAAGTCAACATGACCGAAATGGTCAATTGACCACTTTAGGAGTTATTGCCCTTTATAGTCAATTTTTAACCATTTTTCGTAAATCTTAGTCATCTTTTAGAAAAATCTTCTCCTCTGAAACTACTGGGCCAAATTAAACCAAACTTGGCCACAATCATCATTGGGGTATCTTGTTTTAAAAATGTGTCTGGTGACCCGGTCAACCAACCAAGATGGCCGCCATGGCTAAAAATAAAACATAGGGGTAAAATGCAGTTTTTGCCTTATAACTCAAAAACCAAAGCATTTAGAGCAAATCTGACATGGGGAAAATTGTTCATCAGGTCAAAAATTTATCTGCCCTGAAATTTTCAGATGAATCGGACAACCTGTTGTTGGGTTGCTGCCCCTGAAATTGTAATTTTAAGGAAATTTTGCTGTTTTTTGTTATTATCTTGAATATTATTATAGATAGAGATAAACTGTAAACAGCAATAATGTACAGCAAAGTAAGACCTAAAAAGAAGTCAACATGACCAAAATGGTCAATTGACACCTAAGGAGTTATTGCCCTTTATATAGTCATTTTTTTTTTAACAATTTTCACAAAATTTGTAAAATTTTACTAACATTTTCCACTGTAACTACTGGGTCAAGTTCATTATAGATACAGATAATTGTAAGCAGCAAGAATGTTCAGTAAAGTAAGATCTACAAACACATCACCATCACCAAACCACAATTTTGTCTTGAATCCATCTGTGTCCTTTGTTTAGTATTTACATAGACCAAGGTGAGCGACACAGGCTCTTTAGAGCCTCTAGTTTTAAATTGTTATTTGGATGGAGAGTTGTCTCATTGGCACTCACACCACATCTTCCTATATCTATGTCTGATTATGAGACCTGATATACTGAACTCTTTAATCTAAAGCTTATTTTCCTCTTTTCTCTAACCCTTTGTATCTTTTTCTTATATCTTAGGACCTCGTTGCCCTCTCTCTCTAACCCTTCTCGCGTATCTTTTCCTTATATTAAAGCACCTCGTTGCTCTCTTTATTCTTTACTTGCCTTTTTCCCTATTTTTGTTTATCCATTATTTTGTATTCTGTATAAATCCAACCTAGATCAGGAGGTGTAGCCCCTCATTGTAAGACCCGGAGGTGTAGCCCCTCATAGTAAAACCCGGATGTGTAACCCCTCATTGTAAGACCCGGAGGTGTAGCACCTCATTGTAAGACCTGGAGGTGTAGCCCCTCATTGTAAGACCCGGATTTGTAGCCCCTCATAGTAAGACCCGGAGATGTAGCCCCTCATTGTAAGACCCGGAGGTGTAGCCCTCATTGTAAGACCCGGAGGTGTAGCCCCTTCATAGTATTGACATTGAGGTCCAATAGTATGTGTATGGTCTAAGTCTATAGGATATAAAATTGAGAATAGAAATGGGGAATACGGATGTCAAAGAGTCAATAACCCGAACAAAGAGCAGACAACAGGCCAAGACAAAAAATGGGTCTTCAACGCAGCGAGAAAATCCCACACCCGGAGGTGATCCTCAGCTGGCCCCTATATTATATTGTGTACTAGTTTAAAGAAAATGTTTACTTGCCTTAATTTTCTTTATATTTCAATAGTTAATTGTTTTCCAATACGTCCAGTATCATATATCTCAAGAACTTTTATACGAGATGCTAGATGTAATAAGATATTGTTTAATTTGCATTGCGTTCACTAACAAATATTACATGCACTTTAGGAGAATACATCGGACATATAAACACATCCGGGGACTTAATTCCTATAATCATTTCCGGATACTATAGCTTATTAATATCTATAGATATTGACTATTAGCAAGAACAACAATTATGTATTGTTCATAGATTTTCCTTTGTAACTATAATAAGTTGAAAACACAGTATATATAAACCTGATACATATTTATCCGACTGACTTGTCATATCTATTAATATTTAATAATTTACACTATTTCAATTTAAATCGATTTGAGAAATTTAAATCGTCCTCCATAAAGTTTAAAATCCACTTTAGAGATAACAGAAGTCAAGGTTATCCGTTATGGTCATAAATTTCTAATTTTAGATAAAAATAAATCTACAAAGGAAGAAAAAGAAATAGCCACACCTATAAATTAGAAATAGTTTATCATAATAATATCAATAATCATGTTTAAAGGTATATGCTTGATCAGTTTTCTTACAAATAATGGTTTGGCTGATGTTTGCTTAACGTCTAGTGGCAAATATATCATGCATAAACATGATGATTCTCACAATTTTGATAGCAGTTAATAATCATATTTTTACAAGCATATTCTAATTTTAAATTATACTTAAATTTTAAAAGATCTTATATATTATTTATGGGTTATTATGTTAACATGGTGCTCTGACTTATGGGTCAATATGATTCAATAATTACCTTAGTAAATTTAGATATTTATTTATAAATTTGAGGAATTTATGAGTTCCGATATACTCTTTTTTTTATTACTGTCTAAAATATACATGTGACAATACTATTAATATTTCAATATCAGAACTCAGTCAGAATTAATTTAGATATACCTGCACAACCAAAATGTATTAATAGATTGCTGACGTAGCATGCGGACACACTCTCTTGTTATCATGTAGCTAATTAAATATGTAGACTGAAACTGCCTTTGTGTTCATCGCCTCACACCATTCCGAAACAATACAAACCATATGACGTTTAACCCTTGTATATCCCTACCCCGTGTTATATGTCTCCGATCAAAATAGCATTTACAGTATTTATAAGACAAGTACTTACCTATCTAGTATCAGATCTTTGTTTTACAGATATTTCCTCATATTTACAAGTTTATCCGTATTGATTTTCTCCGTCACGGGTCAAAGCATAGATGCATGGGTTTATACATCTATGATCAAAGTAAACATTTCTATCTCGCTGATAACGTCTTATGTATACATAAAATAGGTGGGAAACATTTATTTAAAACCGTAAACTTGATATAAAACTGTGTGAAAATTATAGATCGATGAATTTCTTTTTAAAAATACAAATGAAAGAATGATATTATCATGATTAATCAATATCGTATTACGAAATATACCATGCCTCTGTTGTATTAATGGGTAGAGGGGGGTACCTGTTTGTTTACTCGAACGCTATTTTCTTCTCGATAACATGATGTTATGCTATTGTTTTAGAAAAAGGGAGAAGGTTTGGATCCATTAAAACGTTTTATATAGATTAGACCGTTGGTTTTCCTGTTTGAATGGTTTTGCACTAGTAATTTTGGGGCCCTTTATAGCTTGTTGTTCGGTGTGAGCCAAGGCTCCGTGTTGAAGGCCGTACATTGACCTATAATGGATTGCTTTTTTAGCTCACCTGGCCCGAAGGGCCAAGTGAGCTTTTCCCATCACTTTGCGTCCGGCGTCCGTCGTCGTCGTCGTCGTCCGTCGTCCGTCGTCCGTCGTCGTTAACTTTTACAAAAATCTTCTCCTCTGAAACTGCTGGGCCAAATTAAACCAAACTTGGCCACAATCATCATTGGGGTATCTAGTTTAAAAAATGTGTGGCGTGACCCCGCCTACCAACCAAGATGGCCGCCATGGCTAAAAATAGAACATAGGGGTAAAATGCAGTTTTTGGCTTATAACTCAAAAACCAAAGCATTTTGAGCAAATTTGACATGGGTTAAATTGTTTATCAGGTCAAGATCTATCTGCCCTGAAATTTTCAGATGAATCAGACAATCCGTTGTTGGGTTGCTGCCCCTGAATATGTAATTTTAAGGAAATTTTGCTGTTTTTGGTTATTATCTTGAATATTATTATAGATAAAGATAAACTGTAAACAGCAATAATGTTCAGCAAAGTAAGATTTACAAATAAGTCAACATGACCGAAATGGTCAATTGACCACTTTAGGAGTTATTGCCCTTTATAGTCAATTTTTAACCATTTTTCGTAAATCTTAGTCATCTTTTAGAAAAATCTTCTCCTCTGAAACTACTGGGCCAAATTAAACCAAACTTGGCCACAATCATCATTGGGGTATCTTGTTTTAAAAATGTGTCTGGTGACCCGGTCAACCAACCAAGATGGCCGCCATGGCTAAAAATAAAACATAGGGGTAAAATGCAGTTTTTGCCTTATAACTCAAAAACCAAAGCATTTAGAGCAAATCTGACATGGGGAAAATTGTTCATCAGGTCAAAATTTATCTGCCCTGAAATTTTCAGATGAATCGGACAACCTGTTGTTGGGTTGCTGCCCCTGAAATTGTAATTTTAAGGAAATTTTGCTGTTTTTTGTTATTATCTTGAATATTATTATAGATAGAGATAAACTGTAAACAGCAATAATGTACAGCAAAGTAAGACCTAAAAAGAAGTCAACATGACCAAAATGGTCAATTGACCCCTAAGGAGTTATTGCCCTTTATATAGTCATTTTTTTTTTAACAATTTTCACAAAATTTGTAAAATTTTACTAACATTTTCCACTGTAACTACTAGGTCAAGTTCATTATAGATACAGATAAGAATGTTCAGTAAAGTAAGATCTACAAACACATCACCATCACCAAACCACAATTTTGTCTTGAATCCATCTGTGTCCTTTGTTTAGTATTTACATAGACCAAGGTGAGCGACACAGGCTCTTTAGAGCCTCTAGTTTTAAATTGTTATTTGGATGGAGAGCTGTCTCATTGGCACTCACACCACATCTTCCTATATCTATGTCTGATTATGAGACCTGATATACTGAACTCTTTAATCTTAAGCTTATTTTCCTCTTTTCCCTAACCCTTTGTATCTTTTTCTTATATCTTAGGACCTCGTTGCCCTCTCTCTCTAACCCTTCTCGCGTATCTTTTCCTTATATTAAAGCACCTCGTTGCTCTCTTTATTCTTTACTTGCCTTTTTCCCTATTTTTGTATATCCATTATTTTGTATTCTGTATAAATCCAACCTAGATCAGGAGGTGTAGCCCCTTATTGTAAGACCCGGAGGTGTAGCCCCTCATAGTAAAACCCGGATGTGTAACTCTCATTGTAAGACCCGGAGGTGTAGCACCTCATTGTAAGACCTGGAGGTGAAGCCCCTCATTGTAAGACCCGGATTTGTAGCCCCTCATAGTAAGACCCGGAGATGTAGCCCCTCATTGTAAGACCCGGAGGTGTAGCCCTCATTGTAAGACCCGGAGGTGTAGCCCCTTCATAGTATTGACATTGAGGTCCAATAGTATGTGTATGGTCTAAGTCAATAGGATATAAAATTGAGAATAGAAATGGGGAATACGGATGTCAAAGAGTCAATAACCCGAACAAAGAGCAGACAACAGGCCAAGGCAAAAAATGGGTCTTCAACGCAGCGAGAAAATCCCACACCCGGAGGTGATCCTCAGCTGGCCCCTATATTATATTGTGTACTAGTTTAAAGAAAATGTTTACTTGCCTAAATTTTCTTTATATTTCAATAGTTAATTGTTTTCCAATACGTCCAGTATCATATATCTCAAGAACTTTTATACGAGATGCTAGATGTAATAAGATAATGTTTAATTGCATTGCGTTCACTAACAAATATTACATGCACTTTAGGAGAATACATCGGACATATAAACACATCGGGGACTTAATTCCTATAATCATTTCCGGATACTATAGCTTATTAATATCTATAGATATTGACTATTAGCAAGAACAACAATTATGTATTGTTCATAGATTTTCCTTTGTAACTATAATAAGTTGAAAACACAGTATATATAAACCTGATACATATTTATCCGACTGACTTGTCAGAATCGGATACTATATCAACTCATAGATTTATATCCCGAATCAATATAAATTTGCCTTTGAGCTTTGGACGCTGAAATAAAGATTATCATTTGTTTTGAGGTATTTTAATTAATATTAAGTTTCCGGTTGATCTATACTATTATATTGATACAGCTATTTAAAAAACTGAGTCTTATCAAGTTTGTAGACGAAACACGCGTCTAGCGCGTAAATACTAAAGTTAATCCTGATATCTATGATGAGTTTATTTACAACCACTGTTGTCGATGCCACTGCTGGTGGAGTTGATAAGTTTTAATCCGAAGGATTCAGACATCCAGTAGCTCAATGCCTCTGGTATTTTTTTAGATTCGAGCGTCACTGATGAGTCTTTTGTAGACGAAACACGCGTCTAGCGTAAATACTAAATTTAATCCTGGTATCTATGATGAGTTTATTTACAACCACTGGGTCGATGCCACTGCTGTTGGAGTTTTAATTCCTTAAGGGTATCACCAGCCCAGTAGTCAGCACTTGACTGACATGAATTAACATTGATATAGTCATATTTATAAATTAACTGTTTACAAAACTTTTGAATTTTTGAAATACTAAGGCGTTTCTACCCCAGGAATAGATTACCGTAGCTGTATTTTGCAAATTTTTTAGGTATTTTGGTGCTAGTTTAATAGTTTGATAATTAACAACACTATATTTGGGACTCAGTGTGTTGATATGGTTTCTATCGGACATCAACAGGTATCATTTTTTTTTTATTCTTCATAAATTCGACAATAGTACTAAGATAACTCAAACAGTAAGTACTATTGAATGACTATGGGTTTGCAAACTTTTTAGCATTAGATGACCTTCAATTCAACCCAAGGTCAAAGGTCATAGTAATGGCCTAAACCGTGCTTTTGCGAATATAAATTTTATTTTGTAAGAAAATATGTAAAAAGAAGCTACCAATACGTGAGAAAAATGTGCAGGATGAATAGAGCGATAATAGTAGTAATAAATGAAAAGCGGATTAATGATAAATCCAAGTGGTCTATTTGAGACCCAGTACAACACATCTGGAAGTTTTTAACGACCTTGACTGGCTATACAGCCCTTGCACGGTCGGCCCTGGCTTGCGCCTTTTTGGGCATTAAATAATTTATTTTTTGGAAAAATGACGCTTTCAGCGGCATGATTCCGATACTATTGACCTGAACTTCAATTACATTTCTCTGCCTTCCGCGCTTGTTTCGTATTTACTTTCCATTACATTTCTCCGCCTACCGCGCTTTGTTTCGTATTTACTATTTTACATACAAACTGGAATCGTCTTGTGTTATCATTATTGTGTAGTAATCAACCGGGAAACAGCTTACATAATTTATTTACAGAATAAAACATTTTGACCTGTTCATATGTTTATTGCTGCCACAATGGTATTATGAGCTTTCCCTTTGTTATATTTTTCATAAGCTTTCCGTTTTGACATGGTTCTGGACTTTTCACACACCAATGATCAGCAATCGTTAGACAAAAAAGTTCTCCTAAATAATGTCAGCCTTTCTTACCATTTTAACTTAACAACCATTAAAAAGTACTAATCGGAATCACCTTGACATCCATTGGATAGATACTGGTCTTTACCAGATTTACAAAGTTTTGAATAATCGGAAATTAATACAAATGCGTATGAATCGTCTGATTATACATGGTCTCCGTACCTTCTTATTACCAGAAAGATCGAAGTGTACGACCACGATGTTGTTAAGAAACTCATAAATCTAACTTTATTGATTATGTGAAATAAAACTAAAACATTGTTAAAACATTAAAGATATATAATTAATCGGGGGAAAACTTGATAGTCTTTTCGTTTTACAAACAACTGCCTTTATTATAAGAAAATATAATGTGTCCGTGTTGGTCCACTTTCTACTGGTTATAAGACAGATCGAAATACCGAAAATATTAATTGCGACTGGTTTACGTTTCTGTTTCATTTTTAAGGATAAATGTATAAATATCGATCTCGATAGTTTAGACTTTGTTACGTCCGTACACATTTATTTGACGATCTTTTCTGCATTACTTGTCAATCTAAACTTCAAATATGTTCAAATAACATAGAAAGGACGTTATATTTCTTACTAGTCCGGTCGGGCTAGCGATAATTAAAATTTACTAGTCCGAGATGAAAATTTAATACTAGCCTAGTCTGGGGCATCGGGCTAGTGGTTAACGACGCAGACTCGTCACTGGGCCGGTCCGACTCAATCTTTGTCTACAAAGTTACAGCAGCAGAGTCTGTAACAGAACGTATCTGTATGACATGTGAATAAATTGTCGATGTTGATGCTGCCTTTAATACAACGGTTTGAGAGATCGCCGCTAACTATGATATATGGTTAAAGAATGAATATCAATTATATGAGTCATGGGCAGAGTTGTTATGATATATCAATATGGCAGAGAAGTGACCTGACTGACATGAAATAAAAAATCAAAGGAGTATCCCTATTTGTCTAATCTTCAAGGTGAAATAAAACTAGTATAACAATATTATGCTATTGTGTAAATCTACAGAAATCGAATTTACTTTAAGTAAAAGAAATAACTATGTCAATAGTAACTTATGTAATGAGTATGTGGGTAATTAGTCCTATAACATATGACCTCGGGAGCATTATTTACTATTTCTATTTACTGTTCTGATAAAAAAAATACTATCATTATAAAAACGTTAAAAATTGAATTTAATTTGTACAAAAGAACAGCCAGTAGTCATTGGATATTGTAGATCATTTAAATAGTTTTGACCTATTTATTAGTACAAAAAACAGCTAGTAGTCATTAGATATTGTAGATCATTCCAGTATTCTTGACCTATTTATTTGTACACAAAAAAAAACAGATCTTGCGAAGTACCATTTTTTAAGTCTTAGATTTGTCTTGCGGCTTAATGACATGAACAAAATTAAATAAGGACCTAAAGTAGAAACAAAAATAATTTGGGTGCCGCGAATTTGGAAAAATAAAAAGCCAAAATTTATTGTGAGTTCTTGTTTAGTTAGCATACTTTCAATAGTTTAAGTACCTTATCCCTACATATATTTGTAGGACTCAGAACCGCGATGGTACTCGAACCGCGATGGTCACGCTGAAGTGCGATGGTGTACGGGTGAAAATGCGTTGGTTAACACGCTGAAGTGCGATGGTAACATTGTGACGTTAACTTGTTGATATCTACGCTGAAGTGCGATGGTGGTTACGCTGAAGTGCGATGGCGGCTCTGTCAGAGATGGTCTAACTATAAAGTTGACTTTAATGAAACTGTGTGATGGTTTTATTTCAGCTAAATGCGATGGTCTGAAGTAAGAACTCTATTGAATGAGGTGTGATGTAGTCATATCATAGCCGAGAAATTGCTCATAAGACACTCATTCATCCATTTATATAATATCGTAACAGTTTTTAACAAATAAAAGACATCAAGTACATGTATATATGCTTGACTTATAGCGAAACGTGACGCGAGTTCTGTGAAAACTTTAGAATAAGCTGATTTTCCACTATTCCGCAGACTAAAATTGAGAATGGAAATGGGGAATGTGTCAAAGAGACAGCAACCCGACCAGAGAGCAGACAACAGCAGAAGGTCACCAACAGGTCTTCAATGCAACGAGAAATTCTCGCACCCGGAGGCGTCCCTCAGCTGGCCCCTAAACAAAAATATACTGGTTCAGTGATAATGAACACCATACTAAACTCCAAATTGTACACAAGAAGCTAAAAGTTAAAATAATACAAGACTAACAAAGGCCATGCAGAGGCTCCTGACTTGGGACAGGCGCAAAAATGCGGCGGGGTTAAACATGTTTGTGAGATCTCAACCCTCCCCCTGTACCTCTAGCCAATGCAGAAAAGTAAACGCATAACAATACGCACATTAAAATTCAGTTCAATAGAAGTCCGAGTCTGATGTCAGAAGATGTAACCAAAGAAAATATGTCAATAATACATAAATAACATCAGACTACTAGCAGTTAAGGGCATCCGATACAGTTTCTCGATAAAATGTCATTTTCTTAATTTTTAAATATGTTGTAGGCCTTGGCGAGTTATAAAATAAAACACAAAATAAAACATAGGTCACCGTGCTCGTTTTCGAGAAAATTGAGGCTGAAAATTGGGGACTTGTGCAATTTTGCTAAAAAGTTAAACAATGTTATAAAATTTTTGGAGCAAATATTCTTTGTTGTAAATTATTAAGATCGGGTTCAATTTGAAGCTGTGATAAGTGACAATAAGGAAAAAAATAAATCCCTACACGAATGACTATACAAATTTTCAAGCTTTGCTTGGCATTGCGAACCAGATGCTCAAAGTGGGATTTTTTTAATTAAAAAAATATAGAAATAAAGTGTTTCTGAAAATGTCATTTTTATCATTTTTTTGCATGAACTGCGTTTTGTCATGCTTTCTCCAAATCTGAAATAAAAAATATATGTCACCGTGCTGGATTCTATGATAAACGCGATTTATCCAAAAAATTGCGTGCCCCCTTTGTAACCTCAACGTTAGCGCTAAAGTGCACGACGTCGCTGGCAGACTTTTTCGACGTAATCGTTGCAAATTGGGCCATTCCAGTTAATTTCTGACAGGTGGGGATGGATGGGGAGATTTTTTTCCCTACCTATTAGAAAAAAACATCACGAAAAGCTACCTATCAGATCTATAAATTAAGACCTATCAGATGCAGAGTTTCTGTTCATATTGGTTGGATGGGCTTTCATGGGAAAAAATGACCTATCAGAATTTTTTACTGCAAGGATTGTACCCATCAGATTTTTAAATACAATACCAGATAATGCATGATACGAAACTGTCTACATTCCAAAGCACCCCTTAGATCTGACATTGGTATTTTTTTGTTACCCCTAAGATGTAATTATTTTTAATCATTTACTGCTGCAAGACCCCCAGAAATTTTTGCGTATAAGTGTACGTGTCAGATGAAAAACCCCAAAATTTCATCCCTAAAATGTATAAATTTTTCACCCCTCAGAAAGGACCATCCATCCCCCTTTATCAGATATTAACTGGAATGGCCCATTGTAAAGGAGTGTATGAATACATCTAGCTTGTGTAAAGATTCTCTGAATATTCATTACATGTCTTAATTTTTATGAATAATAATAAATGCCTTAAAAATGACTTCACAAAATTCTCTTGCGAAATTATCATGTTGAGATTCCACTACTACACTTGACATGTAACAGACCCCCTTCACAAGTAAAATTATACTTTATAATTCAAGATAATAGTACCTCTTCCACTGCTATTTTCATAACATCCACATTTTTAGCAGGAGCATCCCCAGTCTCATAAAACTTGAGACGATCTTCAACCTGCTGCTTCAAATGTTCACCAAACACATTAGTGGGAAATTCTATAACAACAAATAAAATAACCTTAGTGAACATGCTTAAATATATCCGTGTTTTATGTACAGTTGTATAGCTAGTTTGTCTAAAGTTAACCAGATGAACTGTGGGAACAATCATAAAATTGCCTCTTGGCGAGTCATTGCTTTGGAAAGGAAAACCCCTAAAATTGTTCAGATAAAAAATAAAAGACCAACTCACAATAGATTATACAGTTATGATTGTGAGAAAGTTTCAACTAATTGTAATAAGGAGTTAAAAGCAATTGTTGATAAAGAATGGATATCTCTTAATACATTTTTCCTTATACATGCATCTTTTAATATTTTATCAGTATAACTGGAGCCATTATAGAAATAACTAATTGTAGTCAGGTTTGTAAGTAGAATTTATCCCAAAAGTTAGAGGAACAAATGTTGAGAAGCTAAGTATCCATTTTTTAGTATAAAAATATTCAACATACCAGTAAAGCAGTCAATCCTTGATGCAATAGAACACTTGTTGGCAAGGTAACGAGAAATACGTCCTTTATTCTTAGCTCCAGCTCGTCCAATAAATGTAGAATGAAATATCAACCCATATTTAGGGGTATTCCCTTTTGTCTTTAATGCCCTGAAAATATGAAATAAATATTACTCAACATAAGGCTTGCAAAGTTAACATGGTTAATACTAAACTGATTTAATTTTACCCTAAAATCATGATTTTCAGTAATTAGATATTTGGATTTTTTATGGAATAATTTTGTAGTAGTTGACTATTAACTAATATTACAAAACTATGTTAGTATAATGAATTGTATACCTGAAGAGAGCCTTTTCTGCTCCCAAGATCTGTACAGTAGATGCTGGGTACTTGGCCAGATTTGTTAGACTTCCTGCATGAGCTATTAAACGAGCTCCAACCTTAATAATGTAAAATAGTAAAACAGATTGTTAATGGGATGTTGTGTTATAACAGACTGATATCTTCATAGACCAAGTAAAGGTGGACATTTAAAGCTTAAAGGACCTCTTATAATGAGGAGAGAACCATACTATAAAATAACTTAAAAATCCTTGGAAAAAAAATAGTTTAACCCTTTCAACGCTATACACGCCATATACTGCAATGACATACGCCGTCCGTCACTGCTGCCGCGATGACAACAGATTTTTCATTAGGACTCTTAAACCATTCGGTTTTCATTCGGATCCTCTCTAATTTTTCCTTGTATGAATCGAGGATATGCAAGGTCTCATTTGCGCTTGAAATCAGCAATTTTTATTGTAAAATGCAGTAGAAGGAAAAAATTGAAGGAAAATAAAAACAAATATTTTGACAAATGCAAATGGCGGAAATCGGAAACGAAGCTGTAAATATGGAAATATTTCAGCATTTCTATGGTGAAACTGACGAGGATTAGTTAAAAGGTTTCTTGTTATTTCAATGTGTTTATTACATTAAATTCGTGTGGGAAATATGATTTGATCGATCATTACGAGACGTAGAAAAAGGGGGGGGGGGGGGGGGGGGGGGGGGGGGGAAACGGAGGTTGACTGAAAATTAAATTTTGAGGACGGAGCCACTGATTTGTGCCACGATTACATAATACGTTGTGTATGGCGCAATACGCTACGAAAAGATACAGCATTCTGAAAAGGAATATACTGTTCTAATGAATGATGCCAAAAAAATGCAGCAGCAGCAGTCCTCTTTCTATTTTTTTCTGTAGCGTTGAAAGGATTAACAGTTTAATGTGAATTTAACTTTTCACATATGATGTATGAATTAACTTATTACTAATTGATTTGAAACATATATTTCTAATTCAAATTGCTGATTTCTATTAGTATTTAGTTTTTAATTTACTTTTCTTTAAAGGTTATTCTACACTGTATAAAAACAGCTGCAATATGATAATAATAATAGAAATTTCGCTATGCAGATAAATGCTATATCTATATCATTCATATAAATCATAAAAAACAAGAATATGTCTCCAGTACATGGTTGCCCCATCTGCACTATCATTTTTTTATGGTCAGTGGATCGTGAAAATGGGAGAAAATCTTGACTTTGGCATAAAAATTTGAAAGATCATAGGGAAACTGTCCCGCTTCAGGTTAAAGCTTTTGGTCAAGGTATTATTTTTAAAGAAGTTAAGTCCAATTAAATTGAAACTTAGTACACATCTTCCCTATGATATGATCTCTCTAATTTTAATGTCAAATAAGAGTTTTGACCTCAATTTCATGGTCTACTGTACATAGAAAATGATAGTGAGAATTGGGCATCTGTGTACTATGGACACATTCTTGTTTGATATGTTGGTGAAACTAACTTATAATTAGAGTGCCCAAAACATGTTCTCTCCCTAACACGTGTCTTCGGATTGTATCACTAATTGTTGAAGCAACTATATTTAAACATCGGTTTCCGTATAGGTCGATTCGATGCCTTAAATGAATTATAACTTATTTATAAGCATGAAACAAATAACATCAAAACGTAAATAAATTATGTTAATCTTTAACTTGCTTGTTGCTAGATAACTCTGAAATTCCCAAGCATATCCGAAGCACTTAACTTCCACTGTTATCGTTTACAATTTGGACAATCTAATACGACGGAACAAATAATTAGATTTAATACTAAGCCGAATTTGGGAGAGTAACCATCGAAAAGTTTAGCATGCGTCACATGCAGTTACGTTGAATTTGTATCTACAAACCATGGCTTCCAAAAAGGATTGTTAAAAACATCTATTATTCAATTAATAGAACTGTTCTTAAGTTAACATAATGATTTTAAGTACGGTCACGCAATTCTTAGTGCGTGTTTTGTCTGTTTAAAGAATGAAAAGCTAATCAGTAACGAACTGCCAGTCTCTTTAGATTAATCCAGACTAGCGTATAATTTAAAAATAGAAAGAAAAGGTATGATTGCCAATGAGACAACTCTCCACTAGAGACTAAATGACGTGGAAGGGTAGCAACTTAAGGTCAATGTACAGCCTTTAACAACAACAACATCACATAGCAAGCTATACAAAACCCAAAAGGCAAAAATGTAAAACAATTCAAACGAGAAAACCAACGACCGAATTTATGTAAAAACAACAAACAAAAAACAAATACGAGAAATTATAGCAAAAAACGACAACCTCTGAATTCCAGCTTTCTGATTTTTAGACATGAACATATGGAAGATGTTTATAATTTAATGTACGTACCATTACAAAATGGTCAGTTCATAAAGAAAACATAGAAATAGAATAAGATATCAGATATGGCAAAGTTTGTTTGGAATTAAGATACAAGAGCATCACGAATTTCTACTTCAGTTTTAGAATATTTCTAGAAATAGACACAAGTGGACGAATTTAGATTTATGACTTAAGCTGTGATACGGGTCATTCAACTCCGAAATCAATAAGAATCAATGAAAAGCAATTATATATTTGTATTAAAACAATGATAAAAAGACAACCATATTTTGTTTCGTTGACTTATACCCCACTTATCCCTTCATTTATTACACTAAACCTTTAGATAAACAGTAATAGGAGGTGAGCTTAATTAGAAATGGCTAAATATTTGATGCACAATGTTTAAACGGAGCTTTAGAAGACTCGTCGAATATTGGTTGTCAGAAAAATTTATCTTTATAAATAAAAGGATATGAGAGGTAAACATCAATGAGACAGCAACCCAACGACACATATCATCAAAAGACAGCAACCCAACGACACATATCATCAAAAGACAGCAACCCAACGACACAAATCATCAAAAGACAACAATAAAAGTTAACAATCTTCAACACTATGCAAGCTTCTATTTAACATATAGGAATAAATCCTCATTTGTATGAAAAGTTTTCGTAATATCAATTGAACTCAAGCGGTCAACATAATTTACCGGTGACATTTTTCAGATGTATGAATATTGCTTGTAAAGAGCTAACTAAAAATTGGTAATATTGTTTTTGGAAATAAAATCATGTGAATCATTAATACATCTCTTTGTTTGTGGTCTAAGTGAGAAACATCCCAAGAAAAGTGATTACGGACTGTTGATAATTTTTACGGCTTTTAAAATTAAAGACTCGGCAGTTTTAAACTTGACATACAGGTTGTATGTACTGAAAACACTCGTGCATTAATTTATGTATTAATTTATAGCATTACAATCGAATAAAATTGGGAGGCTCCTAAATATTTTTAAGTTCACAGTTTTTATAGTTGACTATGCGGTATGGGCATTGCTCATTGTCGAAGGCCGTACGGGGACCTAGGAAGTTTACTTTTTCTTGTACCTAAATTTTCGGTATTAGTTTTAAAATATCATTGTTGGTTTTCTGTGCTGTAAAAAAAATGACAGAAAATCGGAGCCGGACTAAATTGTGGATGATGAATGATAATAAAAATGTCCTATGCTTGAACAGAATATTTTTTCTATCAATTTGGGAATCAGAATATGTTTTCAAGACAAATACTACTAGTAGTCCAAATAACTATGACAGTAAGGAAGGGTATATTAAATTTTTGCTTTGAAAAGAAATATAATAGCCTTTCAAGACGTTTGGACTAGTAAAATACCATACCTCCTCCAACCTTTTGAAGTGCAATGATCGTTCCATAAATATTTTCCATCTGAATTTATTATTTTATTTTAGACAAAAACTATATCATATGTAGGACATTAGGTCATACGTCCTGAACATGCATGAAATATTTGCCACTGGACGTTAAGCAAACAACATTCAATCAATTTATTGGACATAGTCTTGGTATAAAGCTGGAATTTAAGGTAGCGCCTTCCTCATATTAAAATGATAATTGACATGCATTATATTAGTAACATCAAAAGGGTCAGTCATCTTGAGATTGCTAACCATACGACATTTAAATTTGTTGAAGATCTCACAGAAACAGTAATGTGTTTTATTTCTTATGATTTTATTAGACTGTTATCCTTTTAGAATGAAATGCACTAATATAATGGTGTAGAAGTTAGCATGCGGGAGAAACAGAAATTGGAGCATCGGAAAATCCACATTACGTTTCTTATTACGGAAAATTACACGCATTACGTCCCGCAAAAAGTGACGTTTTGCGGGAGTTCAAACGCTTAACGTTGCGCCAAGAGTTAACTCCCTTGAAACTGTATCGGATGCCCTTAACTGACATGCCAGCTCCGGACTTCAATTAAACTGATTGAAAAATTATGTCTTCATCATATGAATATCAGGCACAATCCTCCCCGTGAGGGGTTTAGTATCATACCATCATAACATATATGAGAAGAACATAATAGAATTTATGTAATATACATAAATTCGGTTATTCTAGTGGAAAGTTTTAATCTCGGCCGTTGCAGTGCTTTCCTTTATAAATTCATATGTAGTCGATAAGATGTATAGTGGTGACGTCAATTTGACGTTAGCGTTCTTTTTAACTTTGAGCTGCAAGTGAACAGACGTGTATAATTACAGAGAGAAGTATTTTGAAAATATCAAGTAGATTACTATAGTGGATATTAAAGTTGGTATTTTATATATGTATAATATGCAAAGAGATATATGGATAATACAAAAAATTGTTTTAATAAAAAAAAAATGTAAAATAGTTAGAAATTGTTGAATTTCGAAACGGCGTGGCCGCCACGTGATGCCGAATATGAAATAAAAGAAAAATTATTTAATTGACACAATACGACTTAAGTTAAAGAAATGATATTTTTGTTGTGACTTTATATTTGGTGAATAATTCACCCAGTGCGGAAGTAATTACTTCGTAGAATACGACATACTATCAATTCAACAAAAACGATACATACATCGTTTGAACGGCTACAGCTTTAAGATATATTGTCATTGATTGAAGACTTTTGGTTACACACACAAACAAAACGAATAAATTTGAAATAAGTAAATAAATAAATTTAATAAAAATAAATGAATAAATAAATCTATTTGTGAGTTTCAGTATGTTGAGAAGAGGTACCAGGAAGCGTACAGCATCAGCGAGAGCTGGAGTAAGAAGGACCCCGGTGGTGTCGAAGGGAGTTTCGTCACGGGCGTCAGTACAATCATCTATGACGGTTACAAGGCCTGAGGCTATCTATACATCTGGACATGACGGCGCTGCCATACCAACAACTGCAACAGTATCAACGACAAGAATGTTGATGCCAACATTTTCTAGCAATCAGGACAACTCCGTCCACATTCCGGACATGTTACCATGGCAACCAAGACGAGCAATAGACCTCCAGTCAACTGTTGATAACACACAGTTTGTGTCACAAACAGGTAATGTGACCAATAATGATTATGTACAAATTCCCAATAGAATTGAAAGTGTTCATGAGAATCTAGGCATAAATGTAACACAGTCAATTAAAGAAAAAATATTGAAAGGGGAATTCATAGATTTAGCTTGTCTATTAAATAATTAAGTCAACACAGGTTCTGACAAACAAAAGTTGACATGGGCTCAAGGGGAATTCATTTTACAACCATTTCTCAACAATCAAAAATTACAAATATTGAAAAGTGGACAGATGCTTTCATCATTTTTATTTATATTTATTGTGCTGTGCACGTAAACCGATTTAAGGAACTGTTAAAATACATGCACACAATACGCCTTGGGGCTCAAAGAAACCAAGGTAGGGGTTGGAAAAATTATGATGAGCAATATAGACTAAGAAAAGCTCATGAACCATCCAGTTTATGGAGTAATATAGACAATGAGCTTTGGTTGTTATATATGCAACCAGTGAATACTATCTCAAATGTGTCCTTAAATGTATCTAATAGTAATATTCAAGACAGTAGTGGTCATGGGAACAAATGCTATAGTTATAACTATGAGGGAAGCTGTTGGAAAAGACCTTGCTTTTATAGCCATTTGTGTTTAAGGTGTAATGGTTCACATCCAATTATAAACTGTCAAAGACAACTGGGAAATGTGAGACCACATGTTGGTAATACACAATATAACACGGGCTCTCAGTTTCAGTTTCGGGTACCCGGGGCTCAGTATAGAGCAGGGCCCCAGTTTCAATTTCGCTCAAGGAGCGCCGAGTCAAGAGTCAGATTTTCCCCAAGAAATGCCACACAGTTCACACAAGCAAGATCTAGACCAAATATCAGAACTATGGCGACTTGGTAGAACCCCTATTAAGATTGGTGTTTTGAAAAATATGTTGAGGGCATATCCGCATGCAGGTGTAGCAAAAGAATTATATGAAGGATTTTTATGTGGTTTTCGTTTAAAATATTCAGGTCCGAGAATTTCTTTTATTTCCAAAAATTTACAGTCGGCAAATTGTCATAAAGTTGAAACGTTGGATAAGTTAGATCAGGAGGTAAAAGCGGGTAGGATGGCTGGTCCCTTTTTAGAAAAGCCGATTTCTACTCTTAGGACTTCTCCTATCGGTCTAGTACCAAAAGAGAAAGGTTGGAGGTTAATATCTCATTTATCATATCCGGAAGGTTCGAGGGTCAACGATTTTATTGATCGCGATGAATGTTCCGTTCAATATGCATCTTTTGATGAAGTTATACAAATGGTCAGCTCACTCGGAAAGTCTGCATTGATTGGGGTACGGGACATAAAGTCCGCTTTTCGTTTGCTGCCAGTGCACCCATCCGATTTGAATTATTAGGGATTTATTTGGATGAAAAGTTCTTTGTAAATAAAAGTATGGCTATGGGATGTTCAATTTCATGTAATTTATTCAATAAGTTTTCAACCTTCTTACACTGGTTAGTAGTTGAACGGAGTGGAGTGAAATCACTTGTGCATTATTTGGATGATTTTTTATTTGGAGGCCCTGAGGATACACCTGCATGTCAAATGATGCTAGACACTTTTTCAGATCAGATATTTGTGAGGAACTAGGTGTTCCAATTGCTTCGGAAAAATCAGTTGGACCTGTAACATCTTTGAAATTTTTAGGATTGGTCATTGACACTGTTGAAATGGTTGTCAGAATACCACAAGACAAATTGTTAAAGCTAAAGTCCTTACTTGAACCGATTTTGTTGAATAAAAAGATTACACACAAGGACTTAGAATCAGTAGTGGGTTTGATGGCTTTCTGTTCAAGGGCGATTACTTCGTCTAGGGCTTTCCTTCGCAGGTTTTATGATGTCATAGGGTCTATAAAAAATAAAAAAACCTTTTTATTCAATTAGAATAAATAATGATCTCAGAGAAGATGCAAAAATTTAGCTGATTTTTCTGGAACATTTTAACGGAGATTGTTATCTATCAGAAAACACGTGGATAACAAATGAAACGTTGCATTTGTACACTGACAGCTGTGGTAACTCTGATTTAGGTTGTGGTGCATATTTTGATGGTAAATGGGCACAATATAAATGGACGGAAGCATGGTCAAATATGCCAATCATAAGGGACATTACTTTTTTAGAGTTAGTTCCAATTGTTTTAGCTATGTTTATATGGGCATCAAATTTCCAAAATCGAAAGATTTTATTTCGAATTGACAATATGGTATTAGTTAGCATTATCAATAAAAGAACTGCCAAGTCGAAGCGTGTGATGGCATTCATTCGTCCCCTTGTTCTTTTTACAATGCAGCACAATATTCAGTTTAAAGCACAACATATTGATGGTTGTAAAAATGAAATTGCAGACTCGATTTCTCGTTTTCAGTTGAAGAGATTCCGGGAACTAGCACCCGGGGCCGAGTCGGTTCCAGAAAACAACCCAGAAGAGTTCAGAGATTTGATATTGAGTCTGAAACAAACAGATTAATTAATTATTCGCTTGCTCCTAATACAATTCAAGCTTATCAACGAGCCTTAAATGCTTTGGCTAAATTTAGGGATAGTTTTGATTTAGATCATAGTTTTCCAATACCATTGAACCACATTACTCAGTTCATTGCATACATGTCTTGCTTGGACATGGCTCCATCTACGGTGAAATGTTATATCGTAGCTATCAGTTTTTATAATAAGATTAATAATTACGAAGATATGTCTCAATTATTTGTTGTATCAGTTTTTATAATAAGATTAATAATTACGAAGATATGTCTCAATTATTTGTTGTAAGGAAAATGATTGATGGAATGGCAAGGTCAAAGTTAAAGAGACCTGACAGTAGATTACCTATTACTTTAGATCTGTTAAAAAATATTATAAAGATTTTGCCCGCGTTTTGTAGCTCCAGATATGAAGCTGTCTTATTTTCTAGTGCTTTTTCAATGGGATTTTTTTGCATTTCTGCGAGTTGGTGAAATGACAACTGCATGTGGCAGGGAAGGGTCTAATCATGCCATTAAAATTGAAAATGTTGAGGTTACTAATCATAATATAAAAATATACTTGGCGTCTTCAAAAACAGACCAGCTAGGTCGAGGGATTTCAATTTTTGTGGCCCGACAATCAGATGTTGGAATTTGTCCGGTAAAATTACTGCAAGCATATTTAAAGATTCGACCTCGAATTAGTGGTCAATTATATTGCCACTTTGATGGCTCTCCGATGACTCGATTTCAGTTTTCAGGAATTCTAAAACAAGCCCTGGGGTATATTGGTTTTGATCAATCAAAGTATGGGACGCACTCATTTAGAATCGGTAGTGCTACTTCAGCAACTATGCTTGGTTTTTCTGACGAGCAAATTAAAGTAATGGGTCGTTGGAGTTCTGATACTTTCAAAAGTTATATACGAATACCACAATTTTGAATAAATTTCGTTGAATTTGATGGTCAATTTAGAATATTTCATGTCAATACATACATGTATTAAATTGTAGGCCAAGAAGTGTCAGTATGGATAGTAGGCTCATCTTTGATAAGAAATGCATTTGTACATGCAAGAAGTAGAACAGGTGGTGTTAATTTAGGTCTCCATAGAATAGGAGTTAAAATTTTGGTGGCAAGGGTATGGTGGCATGGGTATAAAAGATTTGGAATCAACAATAAAAAGACTGATGAAATATGAAAAAGCGCCGAAATATCTTGTCCTTCATATTGCTGGAAATGATTTGGGGAAGACAAAACTAGGGTTTTTAAGGAATGAAATCAAGACCACCTTGGAGAAGGTACAAAGTTATCTACCCAATAGTTCGATTGTCTGGTCTCAAATTTTACCGAAAACAAATTGGCGTCATTCAATAAGTCAGGATAGCATGATGGCATGCAGAATTAGGATACATAGTGCCATTGCATCATTTGTGTTAAAGAATGGGGGACATTATATAAAGTATCCAGATATTCTTCCTAATAGTGCTTTTTTAAAGGAAGATGGTGTTCATTTGACAGACCTCGGTAATGATATATTTCTGAATAATTTGCAAGGTGCGCTTGAAATGTTTATTTGTTCTGGTTCTTATACATATCCAGATACATTTGGTACTAGTATGTGTATATCTTAAGTAATTTTAAAACAGTATTGGCCACAGTCCTATCGCAGCTTCATCCCCACTTTAGTGGCGGTTGATCCGGTACGGTTGAGTTTGACATATACCGTACCTAATCAATTTGGCAACTTCGCTGCGTGTGATAAACTACAGTTACAGTTGTCTATATTTTAGTGATATTAAAAGTACATTTTGTGGATCGCTGTATCCCAGGATCATACATCTATCTATCTATATATATCTATCTAGTTATCTGTAGGTTGCCAGGGGTAACCAAAAAATGATCTATACATCTATGAATCTAGTTATCTATGAATCTATCTAGTTGAACAATATATATCGTTGAATCTATATGTGTACATATTTAAATTTGTGTTTAATAATAAAAAGCTGTGGTCAATACTGCCAATAAATCTTAGTTTTACAAGCCATCTCGAATAATAGAATTTATGTAATATACATAAATTCGGTTATTCTAGTGGAAAGTTTTAATCTCGGCCGTTGCAGTGCTTTCCTTTATAAATTCATATGTAGTCGATAAGATGTATAGTGGTGACGTCAATTTGACGTTAGCGTTCTTTTTAACTTTGAGCTGCAAGTGAACAGACGTGTATAATTACAGAGAGAAGTATTTTGAAAATATCAAGTAGATTACTATAGTGGATATTAAAGTTGGTATTTTATATATGTATAATATGCAAAGAGATATATGGATAATACAAAAAATTGTTTTAATAAAAAAAAAATTGTAAAATAGTTAGAAATTGTTGAATTTCGAAACGGCGTGGCCGCCACGTGATGCCGAATATGAAATAAAAGAAAAATTATTTAATTGACACAATACGACTTAAGTTAAAGAAATGATATTTTCGTTGTGACTTTATATTTGGTGAATAATTCACCCAGTGCGGAAGTAATTACTTCGTAGAATACGACATACTATCAATTCAACAAAAACGATACATACATCGTTTGAACGGCTACAGCTTTAAGATATATTGTCATTGATTGAAGACTTTGGTTACACACACAAACAAAACGAATAAATTTGAAAAAAGCAAATAAATAAATTTAATAAAAATAAATGAATAAATAAATCTATTTGTGAGTTTCAGTATGTTGAGAAGAGGTACCAGGAAGCGTACAGCATCAGCGAGAGCTGGAGTAAGAAGGACCCCGGTGGTGTCGAAGGGAGTTTCGTCACGGGCGTCAGTACAATCATCTATGACGGTTACAAGGCCTGAGGCTATCTATACATCTGGACATGACGGCGCTGCCATACCAACAACTGCAACAGTATCAACGACAAGAATGTTGATGCCAACATTTTCTAGCAATCAGGACAACTCCGTCCACATTCCGGACATGTTACCATGGCAACCAAGACGAGCAATAGACCTCCAGTCAACTGTTGATAACACACAGTTTGTGTCACAAACAGGTAATGTGACCAATAATGATTATGTACAAATTCCCAATAGAATTGAAAGTGTTCATGAGAATCTAGGCATAAATGTAACACAGTCAATTAAAGAAAAAATATTGAAAGGGGAATTCATAGATTTAGCTTGTCTATTAAATAATTCAGTCAACACAGGTTCTGACAAACAAAAGTTGACATGGGCTCAAGGGGGATTCATTTTACAACCCATTTCTCAACAATCAAAAATTACAAATATTGAAAAGTGGACAGATGCTTTCATCATTTTTATTTATATTTATTGTGCTGTGCACGTTAACCGATTTAAGGAACTGTTAAAATACATGCACACAATACGCCTTGGGGCTCAAAGAAACCAAGGTAGGGGTTGGAAAAATTATGATGAGCAATATAGACTAAGAAAAGCTCATGAACCATCCAGTTTATGGAGTAATATAGACAATGAGCTTTGGTTGTTATATATGCAACCAGTGAATACTATCTCAAATGTGTCCTTAAATGTATCTAATAGTAATATTCAAGACAGTAGTGGTCATGGGAACAAATGCTATAGTTATAACTATGAGGGAAGCTGTTGGAAAAGACCTTGCTTTTATAGCCATTTGTGTTTAAGGTGTAATGGTTCACATCCAATTATAAACTGTCAAAGACAACTGGGAAATGTGAGACCACATGTTGGTAATACACAATATAACACGGGCTCTCAGTTTCAGTTTCGGGCACCCGGGGCTCAGTATAGAGCAGGGCCCCAGTTTCAATTTCGCCCAAGGAGCGCCGAGTCAAGAGTCAGATTTTCCCCCAAGAAATGCCACACAGTTCACACAAGCAAGATCTAGACCAAATATCAGAACTATGGCGACTTGGTAGAACCCCTATTAAAATTGGTGTTTTGAAAAATATGTTGAGGGCATATCCGCATGCAGGTGTAGCAAAAGAATTATATGAAGGATTTTTATGTGGTTTTCGTTTGAAATATTCAGGTCCGAGAATTTCTTTTATTTCCAAAAATTTACAGTCGGCAAATTGTCATAAAGTTGAAACGTTGGATAAGTTAGATCAGGAGGTAAAAGCGGGTAGGATGGCTGGTCCCTTTTTAGAAAAGCCGATTTCTACTCTTAGGACTTCTCCTATCGGTCTAGTACCAAAAGAGAAAGGTTGGAGGTTAATATCTCATTTATCATATCCGGAAGGTTCGAGGGTCAACGATTTTATTGATCGCGATGAATGTTCCGTTCAATGTGCATCTTTTGATGAAGTTATACAAATGGTCAGCTCACTCGGAAAGTCTGCATTGATTGGGGTACGGGACATAAAGTCCGCTTTTCGTTTGCTGCCAGTGCACCCATCAGATTTTGAATTATTAGGGATTTATTTTGATGAAAAGTTCTTTGTAAATAAAAGTATGGCTATGGGATGTTCAATTTCATGTAATTTATTCAATAAGTTTTCAACCTTCTTACACTGGTTAGTAGTTGAACGGAGTGGAGTGAAATCACTTGTGCATTATTTGGATGATTTTTTATTTGGAGGCCCTGAGGATACACCTGCATGTCAAATGATGCTAGACACTTTTTCAGATATTTGTGAGGAACTAGGTGTTCCAATTGCTTCGGAAAAATCAGTTGGACCTGTAACATCTTTGAAATTTTTAGGATTGGTCATTGACACTGTTGAAATGGTTGTCAGAATACCACAAGACAAATTGTTAAAGCCTAAGTCCTTACTTGAACCGATTTTGTTGAATAAAAAGATTACACACAAGGACTTAGAATCAGTAGTGGGTTTGATGGCTTTCTGTTCAAGGGCGATTACTTCGTCTAGGGCTTTCCTTCGCAGGTTTTATGATGTCATAGGGTCTATAAAAAAAAAAAGCCTTTTTATTCAATTAGAATAAATAATGATCTCAGAGAAGATGCAAAAATTTAGCTGATTTTTCTGGAACATTTTAACGGAGATTGTTATCTATCAGAAAACACGTGGATAACAAATGAAACGTTGCATTTGTACACTGACAGCTGTGGTAACTCTGATTTAGGTTGTGGTGCATATTTTGATGGGAAATGGGTACAATATAAATGGACGGAAGCATGGTCAAATATGCCAATCATGAGGGACATTACTTTTTTAGAGTTAGTTCCAATTGTTTTAGCTATGTTTATATGGGCATCAAATTTCCAAAATCGAAAGATTTTATTTCGAATTGACAATATGGTATTAGTTAGCATTATCAATAAAAGAACTGCCAAGTCGAAGCGTGTGATGGCATTCATTCGTCCCCTTGTTCTTTTTACAATGCAGCACAATATTCAGTTTAAAGCACAACATATTGATGGTTGTAAAAATGAAATTGCAGACTCGATTTCTCGTTTTCAGTTGAAGAGATTCCGGGAACTAGCACCCGGGGCCGAGTCGGTTCCAGAAAACAACCCAGAAGAGTTCAGAGATTTGATATTGAGTCTGAAACAAACAGATTAATCAATTATTCGCTTGCTCCTAATACAATTCAAGCTTATCAACGAGCCTTAAATGCTTTGGCTAAATTTAGGGATAGTTTTGATTTAGATCATAGTTTTCCAATACCATTGAACCACATTACTCAGTTCATTGCATACATGTCTTGCTTGGACATGGCTCCATCTACGGTGAAATGTTATATCGTAGCTATCAGTTTTTATAATAAGATTAATAATTACGAAGATATGTCTCAATTATTTGTTGTATCAGTTTTTATAATAAGATTAATAATTACGAAGATATGTCTCAATTATTTGTTGTAAGGAAAATGATTGATGGAATGGCAAGGTCAAAGTTAAAGAGACCTGACAGTAGATTACCTATTACTTTAGATCTGTTAAAAAATATTATAAAGATTTTGCCCGCGTTTTGTAGCTCCAGATATGAAGCTGTCTTATTTTCTAGTGCTTTTTCAATGGGATTTTTTTGCATTTCTGCGAGTTGGTGAAATGACAACTGCATGTGGCAGGGAAGGGTCTAATCATGCCATTAAAATTGAAAATGTGGAGGTTACTAATCATAATATAAAAATATACTTGGCGTCTTCAAAAACAGACCAGTTAGGTCGAGGGATTTCAATTTTTGTGGCCCGACAATCAGATGTTGGTATTTGTCCGGTAAAATTACTGCAAGAATATTTAAAGATTCGACCTCGAATTAGTGGTCAATTATATTGCCACTTTGATGGCTCTCCGATGACTCGATATCAGTTTTCAGGAATTCCAAAACAAGCCCTGGGGTATATTGGTTTTGATCAATCAAAGTATGGGACGCACTCATTTAGAATCGGTAGTGCTACTTCAGCAACTATGCTTGGTTTTTCTGACGAGCAAATTAAAGTAATGGGTCGTTGGAGTTCTGATACTTTCAAAAGTTATATACGAATACCACAATTTTGAATAAATTTCGTTGAATTTGATGGTCAATTTAGAATATTTCATGTCAATACATACATGTATTAAATTGTAGGCCAAGAAGTGTCAGTATGGATAGTAGGCTCATCTTTGATAAGAAATGCATTTGTACATGCAAGAAGTAGAACAGGTGGTGTTAATTTAGGTCTCCATAGAATAGGAGTTAAAATTTGGTGGCAAGGGTATGGTGGCATGGGTATAAAAGATTTGGAATCAACAATAAAAAGACTGATGAAATATGAAAAAGCGCCGAAATATCTTGTCCTTCATATTGCTGGAAATGATTTGGGGAAGACAAAACTAGGGTTTTTAAGGAATGAAATCAAGACCACCTTGGAGAAGGTACAAAGTTATCTACCCAATAGTTCGATTGTCTGGTCTCAAATTTTACCGAAAACAAATTGGCGTCATTCAATAAGTCAGGATAGCATGATGGCATGCAGAATTAGGATACATAGTGCCATTGCATCATTTGTGTTAAAGAATGGGGGACATTATATAAAGTATCCAGATATTCTTCCTAATAGTGCTTTTTTAAAGGAAGATGGTGTTCATTTGACAGACCTCGGTAATGATATATTTCTGAATAATTTGCAAGGTGCGCTTGAAATGTTTATTTGTTCTGGTTCTTATACATATCCAGATACATTTGGTACTAGTATGTGTATATCTTAAGTAATTTTAAAACAGTATTGGCCACAGTCCTATCGCAGCTTCATCCCCACTTTAGTGGCGGTTGATCCGGTACGGTTGAGTTTGACATATACCGTACCTAATCAATTTGGCAACTTCGCTGCGTGTGATAAACTACAGTTACAGTTGTCTATATTTTAGTGATATTAAAAGTACATTTTGTGGATCGCTGTATCCCAGGATCCAACAGCTAAGTTAGTTGATCGCTGTATCCCAGGATCATATATCTATCTATCTATATATATCTATCTAGTTATCTGTAGGTTGCCAGAGGTAACCAAAAAATGATCTATACATCTATGAATCTAGTTATCTATGAATCTATCTAGTTGAACAATATATATCGTTGAATCTATATGTGTACATATTTTAATTTGTGTTTAATAATAAAAAGCTGTGGTCAATACTGCCAATAAATCTTAGTTTTACAAGCCATCTCGAATAATAGAATTTATGTAATATACATAAATTCGGTTATTCTAGTGGAAAGTTTTAATCTCGGCGGTTGCAGTGCTTTCCTTTATAAATTCATATGTAGTCGATAAGATGTATAGTGGTGACGTCAATTTGACGTTAGCGTTCTTTTTAACTTTGAGCTGCAAGTGAACAGACGTGTATAATTACAGAGAGAAGTATTTTGAAAATATCAAGTAGATTACTATAGTGGATATTAAAGTTGGTATTTTATATATGTATAATATGCAAAGAGATATATGGATAATACAAAAAATTGTTTTAATAAAAAAAAAATTGTAAAATAGTTAGAAATTGTTGAATTTCGAAACGGCGTGGCCGCCACGTGATGCCGAATATGAAATAAAAGAAAAATTATTTAATTGACACAATACGACTTAAGTTAAAGAAATGATATTTTCGTTGTGACTTTATATTTGGTGAATAATTCACCCAGTGCGGAAGTAATTACTTCGTAGAATACGACATACTATCAATTCAACAAAAACGATACATACATCGTTTGAACGGCTACAGCTTTAAGATATATTGTCATTGATTGAAGACTTTGGTTACACACACAAACAAAACGAATAAATTTGAAAAAAGCAAATAAATAAATTTAATAAAAATAAATGAATAAATAAATCTATTTGTGAGTTTCAGTATGTTGAGAAGAGGTACCAGGAAGCGTACAGCATCAGCGAGAGCTGGAGTAAGAAGGACCCGGTGGTGTCGAAGGGAGTTTCGTCACGGGCGTCAGTACAATCATCTATGACGGTTACAAGGCCTGAGGCTATCTATACATCTGGACATGACGGCGCTGCCATACCAACAACTGCAACAGTATCAACGACAAGAATGTTGATGCCAACATTTTCTAGCAATCAGGACAACTCCGTCCACATTCCGGACATGTTACCATGGCAACCAAGACGAGCAATAGACCTCCAGTCAACTGTTGATAACACACAGTTTGTGTCACAAACAGGTAATGTGACCAATAATGATTATGTACAAATTCCCAATAGAATTGAAAGTGTTCATGAGAATCTAGGCATAAATGTAACACAGTCAATTAAAGAAAAAATATTGAAAGGGGAATTCATAGATTTAGCTTGTCTATTAAATAATTCAGTCAACACAGGTTCTGACAAACAAAAGTTGACATGGGCTCAAGGGGGATTCATTTTACAACCCATTTCTCAACAATCAAAAATTACAAATATTGAAAAGTGGACAGATGCTTTCATCATTTTTATTTATATTTATTGTGCTGTGCACGTTAACCGATTTAAGGAACTGTTAAAATACATGCACACAATACGCCTTGGGGCTCAAAGAAACCAAGGTAGGGGTTGGAAAAATTATGATGAGCAATATAGACTAAGAAAAGCTCATGAACCATCCAGTTTATGGAGTAATATAGACAATGAGCTTTGGTTGTTATATATGCAACCAGTGAATACTATCTCAAATGTGTCCTTAAATGTATCTAATAGTAATATTCAAGACAGTAGTGGTCATGGGAACAAATGCTATAGTTATAACTATGAGGGAAGCTGTTGGAAAAGACCTTGCTTTTATAGCCATTTGTGTTTAAGGTGTAATGGTTCACATCCAATTATAAACTGTCAAAGACAACTGGGAAATGTGAGACCACATGTTGGTAATACACAATATAACACGGGCTCTCAGTTTCAGTTTCGGGCACCCGGGGCTCAGTATAGAGCAGGGCCCCAGTTTCAATTTCGCCCAAGGAGCGCCGAGTCAAGAGTCAGATTTTCCCCCAAGAAATGCCACACAGTTCACACAAGCAAGATCTAGACCAAATATCAGAACTATGGCGACTTGGTAGAACCCCTATTAAAATTGGTGTTTTGAAAAATATGTTGAGGGCATATCCGCATGCAGGTGTAGCAAAAGAATTATATGAAGGATTTTTATGTGGTTTTCGTTTGAAATATTCAGGTCCGAGAATTTCTTTTATTTCCAAAAATTTACAGTCGGCAAATTGTCATAAAGTTGAAACGTTGGATAAGTTAGATCAGGAGGTAAAAGCGGGTAGGATGGCTGGTCCCTTTTTAGAAAAGCCGATTTCTACTCTTAGGACTTCTCCTATCGGTCTAGTACCAAAAGAGAAAGGTTGGAGGTTAATATCTCATTTATCATATCCGGAAGGTTCGAGGGTCAACGATTTTATTGATCGCGATGAATGTTCCGTTCAATATGCATCTTTTGATGAAGTTATACAAATGGTCAGCTCACTCGGAAAGTCTGCATTGATTGGGGTACGGGACATAAAGTCCGCTTTTCGTTTGCTGCCAGTGCACCCATCAGATTTTGAATTATTAGGGATTTATTTTGATGAAAAGTTCTTTGTAAATAAAAGTATGGCTATGGGATGTTCAATTTCATGTAATTTATTCAATAAGTTTTCAACCTTCTTACACTGGTTAGTAGTTGAACGGAGTGGAGTGAAATCACTTGTGCATTATTTGGATGATTTTTTATTTGGAGGCCCTGAGGATACACCTGCATGTCAAATGATGCTAGACACTTTTTCAGATATTTGTGAGGAACTAGGTGTTCCAATTGCTTCGGAAAAATCAGTTGGACCTGTAACATCTTTGAAATTTTTAGGATTGGTCATTGACACTGTTGAAATGGTTGTCAGAATACCACAAGACAAATTGTTAAAGCCTAAGTCCTTACTTGAACCGATTTTGTTGAATAAAAAGATTACACACAAGGACTTAGAATCAGTAGTGGGTTTGATGGCTTTCTGTTCAAGGGCGATTACTTCGTCTAGGGCTTTCCTTCGCAGGTTTTATGATGTCATAGGGTCTATAAAAAATAAAAAGCCTTTTTATTCAATTAGAATAAATAATGATCTCAGAGAAGATGCAAAAATTTAGCTGATTTTTCTGGAACATTTTAACGGAGATTGTTATCTATCAGAAAACACGTGGATAACAAATGAAACGTTGCATTTGTACACTGACAGCTGTGGTAACTCTGATTTAGGTTGTGGTGCATATTTTGATGGGAAATGGGTACAATATAAATGGACGGAAGCATGGTCAAATATGCCAATCATGAGGGACATTACTTTTTTAGAGTTAGTTCCAATTGTTTTAGCTATGTTTATATGGGCATCAAATTTCCAAAATCGAAAGATTTTATTTCGAATTGACAATATGGTATTAGTTAGCATTATCAATAAAAGAACTGCCAAGTCGAAGCGTGTGATGGCATTCATTCGTCCCCTTGTTCTTTTTACAATGCAGCACAATATTCAGTTTAAAGCACAACATATTGATGGTTGTAAAAATGAAATTGCAGACTCGATTTCTCGTTTTCAGTTGAAGAGATTCCGGGAACTAGCACCCGGGGCCGAGTCGGTTCCAGAAAACAACCAGAAGAGTTCAGAGATTTGATATTGAGTCTGAAACAAACAGATTAATTAATTATTCGCTTGCTCCTAATACAATTCAAGCTTATCAACGAGCCTTAAATGCTTTGGCTAAATTTAGGGATAGTTTTGATTTAGATCATAGTTTTCCAATACCATTGAACCACATTACTCAGTTCATTGCATACATGTCTTGCTTGGACATGGCTCCATCTACGGTGAAATGTTATATCGTAGCTATCAGTTTTTATAAGAAGATTAATAATTACGAAGATATGTCTCAATTATTTGTTGTATCAGTTTTTATAATAAGATTAATAATTACGAAGATATGTCTCAATTATTTGTTGTAAGGAAAATGATTGATGGAATGGCAAGGTCAAAGTTAAAGAGACCTGACAGTAGATTACCTATTACTTTAGATCTGTTAAAAAATATTATAAAGATTTTGCCCGCGTTTTGTAGCTCCAGATATGAAGCTGTCTTATTTTCTAGTGCTTTTTCAATGGGATTTTTTTGCATTTCTGCGAGTTGGTGAAATGACAACTGCATGTGGCAGGGAAGGGTCTAATCATGCCATTAAAATTGAAAATGTGGAGGTTACTAATCATAATATAAAAATATACTTGGCGTCTTCAAAAACAGACCAGTTAGGTCGAGGGATTTCAATTTTTGTGGCCCGACAATCAGATGTTGGTATTTGTCCGGTAAAATTACTGCAAGAATATTTAAAGATTCGACCTCGAATTAGTGGTCAATTATATTGCCACTTTGATGGCTCTCCGATGACTCGATATCAGTTTTCAGGAATTCCAAAACAAGCCCTGGGGTATATTGGTTTTGATCAATCAAAGTATGGGACGCACTCATTTAGAATCGGTAGTGCTACTTCAGCAACTATGCTTGGTTTTTCTGACGAGCAAATTAAAGTAATGGGTCGTTGGAGTTCTGATACTTTCAAAAGTTATATACGAATACCACAATTTTGAATAAATTTCGTTGAATTTGATGGTCAATTTAGAATATTTCATGTCAATACATACATGTATTAAATTGTAGGCCAAGAAGTGTCAGTATGGATAGTAGGCTCATCTTTGATAAGAAATGCATTTGTACATGCAAGAAGTAGAACAGGTGGTGTTAATTTAGGTCTCCATAGAATAGGAGTTAAAATTTGGTGGCAAGGGTATGGTGGCATGGGTATAAAAGATTTGGAATCAACAATAAAAAGACTGATGAAATATGAAAAAGCGCCGAAATATCTTGTCCTTCATATTGCTGGAAATGATTTGGGGAAGACAAAACTAGGGTTTTTAAGGAATGAAATCAAGACCACCTTGGAGAAGGTACAAAGTTATCTACCCAATAGTTCGATTGTCTGGTCTCAAATTTTACCGAAAACAAATTGGCGTCATTCAATAAGTCAGGATAGCATGATGGCATGCAGAATTAGGATACATAGTGCCATTGCATCATTTGTGTTAAAGAATGGGGGACATTATATAAAGTATCCAGATATTCTTCCTAATAGTGCTTTTTTAAAGGAAGATGGTGTTCATTTGACAGACCTCGGTAATGATATATTTCTGAATAATTTGCAAGGTGCGCTTGAAATGTTTATTTGTTCTGGTTCTTATACATATCCAGATACATTTGGTACTAGTATGTGTATATCTTAAGTAATTTTAAAACAGTATTGGCCACAGTCCTATCGCAGCTTCATCCCCACTTTAGTGGCGGTTGATCCGGTACGGTTGAGTTTGACATATACCGTACCTAATCAATTTGGCAACTTCGCTGCGTGTGATAAACTACAGTTACAGTTGTCTATATTTTAGTGATATTAAAAGTACATTTTGTGGATCGCTGTATCCCAGGATCCAACAGCTAAGATAGTTGATCGCTGTATCCCAGGATCATATATCTATCTATCTATATATATCTATCTAGTTATCTGTAGGTTGCCAGAGGTAACCAAAAAATGATCTATACATCTATGAATCTAGTTATCTATGAATCTATCTAGTTGAACTATATATATCGTTGAATCTATATGTGTACATATTTTAATTTGTGTTTAATAATAAAAAGCTGTGGTCAATACTGCCAATAAATCTTAGTTTTACAAGCCATCTCGAATAATAGAATTTATGTAATATACATAAATTCGGTTATTCTAGTGGAAAGTTTTAATCTCGGCGGTTGCAGTGCTTTCCTTTATAAATTCATATGTAGTCGATAAGATGTATAGTGGTGACGTCAATTTGACGTTAGCGTTCTTTTTAACTTTGAGCTGCAAGTGAACAGACGTGTATAATTACAGAGAGAAGTATTTTGAAAATATCAAGTAGATTACTATAGTGGATATTAAAGTTGGTATTTTATATATGTATAATATGCAAAGAGATATATGGATAATACAAAAAATTGTTTTAATAAAAAAAAAATTGTAAAATAGTTAGAAATTGTTGAATTTCGAAACGGCGTGGCCGCCACGTGATGCCGAATATGAAATAAAAGAAAAATTATTTAATTGACACAATACGACTTAAGTTAAAGAAATGATATTTTCGTTGTGACTTTATATTTGGTGAATAATTCACCCAGTGCGGAAGTAATTACTTCGTAGAATACGACATACTATCAATTCAACAAAAACGATACATACATCGTTTGAACGGCTACAGCTTTAAGATATATTGTCATTGATTGAAGACTTTGGTTACACACACAAACAAAACGAATAAATTTGAAAAAAGTAAATAAATAAATTTAATAAAAATAAATGAATAAATAAATCTATTTGTGAGTTTCAGTATGTTGAGAAGAGGTACCAGGAAGCGTACAGCATCAGCGAGAGCTGGAGTAAGAAGGACCCCGGTGGTGTCGAAGGGAGTTTCGTCACGGGCGTCAGTACAATCATCTATGACGGTTACAAGGCCTGAGGCTATCTATACATCTGGACATGACGGCGCTGCCATACCAACAACTGCAACAGTATCAACAACAAGAATGTTGATGCCAACATTTTCTAGCAATCAGGACAACTCCGTCCACATTCCGGACATGTTACCATGGCAACCAAGACGAGCAATAGACCTCCAGTCAACTGTTGATAAAACACAGTTTGTGTCACAAACAGGTAATGTGACCAATAATGATTATGTACAAATTCCCAATAGAATTGAAAGTGTTCATGAGAATCTAGGCATAAATGTAACACAGTCAATTAAAGAAAAAATATTGAAAGGGGAATTCATAGATTTAGCTTGTCTATTAAATAATTCAGTCAACACAGGTTCTGACAAACAAAAGTTGACATGGGCTCAAGGGGAATTCATTTTACAACCCATTTCTCAACAATCAAAAATTACAAATATTGAAAAGTGGACAGATGCTTTCATCATTTTTATTTATATTTATTGTGCTGTGCACGTAAACCGATTTACAGAGAGAAGTATTTTGAAAATACCCACCCTCCCTCCACTATATATAGTTATAAACCATGTAGTTTTGTTTGGGTACTGCTCTTTTGTTCTTTTTATTTTCAGGTACATGTATATACGAGTAGTTAGAGTTCCAGTATGAAAAATTCTTCTCCATTGATGATTTGCCATGTGATGTCAAAAATTGCAGTAGTCAGTTAGATGTTGGTTGTATAGAAACATTTAATCGTTAAAAAGTGAAAAATGTGTTTGGCAACTTCGCTGCGTGTGATAAACTACAGTTACAGTTGTCTATATTTTAGTGATATTAAAAGTACTTTTTGTGGATCGCTGTATCCCAGGATCCAACAGCTAAGTTAGTTGATCGCTGTATCCCAGGATCATACATCTATCTATCTATATATATCTATCTAGTTATCTGTAGGTTGCCAGAGGTAACCAAAAAATGATCTATACATCTATGAATCTAGTTATCTATGAATCTATCTAGTTGAACAATATATATCGTTGAATCTATATGTGTACATATTTAAATTTGTGTTTAATAATAAAAAGCTGTGGTCAATACTGCCAATAAATCTTAGTTTTACAAGCAATCTCGAATAACCCGTGTCATGCCAACAACTGGTTTATTAATAATAAATGTGTTTAGTTCCGATGCAAAGACCCTATAAGTGAATCAATATTAACGCCAAAATATGCAATCTTTAATGACCTGACAACAGTATCGTAACTATATCCCTTCGTAATAAGTCTATTTAAAGGTTTTGTTAGCTTCTGAGGTGAATACTGACATTTTTGTGCTTTATAAAGAATATTTCCATAAAATATTGGATGTGAAATACCTGAACGTATAAGAAGTCTGCATGTTGAGCTATATTTACGAATGATGTCCTTATGCCGATGATAAAATTTAGTAAATGTTTTGACTAGTTTGTGATATCGAAAACCCTGGTGTAATAATTTTTCAGTAATACATAAATTTCTCTCGTTAAAATCTAAAACATTGTTACATACACGAGCGAATCGTACAAGTTGAGATATATAAACACCGTAAGATGGTGACATGGGAACGTCACCATCTAAAAATGGATAATTAACTATAGGAAATGAGAAATCATCTCTTTTATCATAAATCTTATTATTAAGCTTTCCGTTAATGATATATATATCAAGATCGAGGAAAGGGCAGTGGTCATTGTTAGTATTAGCTTTATTTAAAGTAAGTTCAACAGGATAAATTTCTTTAGTATACATACTGAAGTCGTCATTATTGAGAGCTAAAATATCATCCAAATATCTAAAAGTATTATTAAATTTGTGTATCAGATGTTGTTTCGATGGGTCTTTGCTGATTTTTGTCATAAATTGCAACTCATAGCAATACAAAAACAGGTCCGCAATAAGTGGTGCACAGTTAGTCCCCATTGGAATTCCGATAACCTGACGATATACGGAATCTAACCTGTTGCAGAAGATTTATACTGTAAGAACAATAAAATTAGATTTATATGTAGTGTGAGTTTTCTTACAAAGCAGAATTCATCTCAATAGTAAAGCAAAATTATATCGACTCATAAATATGATTGCTTTTAATAAATTTTATTTTATTTAAAAAGAATCACATATAATTTAGTGAAACATACTTGAAGCAAAGACCCAGACATTTTATTGGTCGTACAAAATGTTTGCGGCATAACACCGAACGCAAGATAACCAATCTGCAGACTAAGATCATCTTTTAGCTTATGAAGTGTAGCATGACTTAGTTATAAATTATTTTGTAACCTCAACCTCTAATGCTCAAAACAGTTCTGGACTTGAATTGTTCGTTATTTTTTTTTCAGCGTCTCCATCGCACCTCCGAGTCCTACATATTTTAATTCGTCTTAAAGACCTAGCTGAACTGCCGGTTACGGCCTGACTCCAATTCTGAGTTACTGACCCGGATAACTCTTGCAGTATTGTTGATCTTCTAAACGATGTTTCCAAGTGTTGAGCCGTCTTGAAGAGCCTTCTGTTCTGTCGGTTATGGCATGACTCCATTTCTGAGTCACTGACCCCGGATAACTCTTGCAGTGTAGTTGGTCTTCTTAACGATCTTTTCTTAAGTACGTACTGTTTTTGTAGTAAAAATTGTATTTTTACTGCCGGTTACGGCCTGACTCCAATTCTGAGTCACTGACCCGGATAACTCTTGTAGTGTGTTTTGTCTATTTAATGATGTATTGTTAAGTCGTCTTGAAGAGCCTTCTGTACTGCCGGTTATGGCCTGACTCCATTTCTGAGTCTCGATCTGACCCCGGATAACTCTTGCAGTGTAGTTGGTCTTCTTAACGATCTTTTCTTTAGAACGTACTGTTTTTGTAGCAGAAATTGAATTATAACTGCCGGTTACGGCCTGACTCCAATTCTGAGTCCCCGACCCGGATAACTCTTGCAGTGTATTTTAATTATTTTATTTCTATTATTGTTTTATTTGTATATATACTTATATAAATTTCTGATAATCAATTTCTGTTAAATATTGTACCAAACACGACCAGACATATTGTTGTTTATCTTTAGGAGGATCTAGTAATATTTTGGTATAAATATTTTGAATTTGAACATTGAGGGGGGGCTAGAGGGGGTCTCATCCCGATTTCCCGGTTTTAATATCAGAAAATCCGGAAATCCCGGACATATTTTGTTAAAAATCCCGATCCCGATAAACAAGAAATCACCATTTATTTAATAAAGAGGTCCTCCCCTATTTTAGGTAACGGGGAGACACATCCGACACAACTTTTAAAGGAGGCCGTCCTGGTAAACTTTGAAAATTAAACCCTCTGAGTATAATGTTGTTCTTAATCATTTGCTTTCAATTTGTGCATTTTGACCAATATATTTAGTACGTACATTTTAAACACGTCAAGTTGGGGTTTTCTTCAAAATTGCAGAATGCCAGAAATATTTTTATATGATATTCGATTATAGAGAAGACTGTGTTTGTGAAATTATATGTGTAGTAAGGCCAAGAAAAAAATATATGTGTTTCGGGTAACATCCCCTAAAAAATTAGGATAGGTAGGAAAGCAAAATAGTTTTTTTTCAAACGTTTTTGACTGGTTCATATGGGAGAAAAACTTTGACTTTACAAGTGCTTGTCCACATAACATCCAAAAACCTTTTAAGAGTAGAGTTATATAGATTATAGGTACTTAAAATTAGGGAAGATATACTAGTCAACAAAAGAAACGATACAAGACTTTTTTTTCAAATTAAAGATAAAGTTTTCTGTTCATTGGACCAATATTGAAGGAAGTAATACTTAATCATTATGGAAATATAAATCCGTTTAAAAAAATTTTTTTTTTGCTTTTGTGATGTTTTTTCGCGATTTTTTTTTTTTTTTTTTTACAAAATTTACATAAAACGACAATTTTAAAAACAGAAGTTTCAACTAATGATGCCAAACTCTCATTTAAAGGTAAAGACAGTGTTTGCCATCAATTTTTTAAAAAAAATCATACAGTTTCTTCGTTCATTAGTTTAAGCAAAGTTCGGCCCCACGAGAAATCGTTAAAATGTATACATTATCAACTGATTTACCATAGACAGTATGTGTAAAGTGATTTTCAAAAAGCGGTAACAATCTTAAAACTAATCCGAAAGGTTCCAAATTTACTGTGTATTGTTTTCATATCTGATTGATTTGAGACGAAAATAAAAAAAATAAAAATTGCAATTTTTGAGATTTCAAAAAACACTTTTTTTCCCAAAAATTAAAAAAAAACAATATTTCAACCCATTAGCAATGCTTAGTTACAACATGAACATAACTTGATTAGCATATTGAATATTTTTAAACAAATTTGAAATTTTATTTAGTAATTATTTATTCAACTTTCCGCAAAACTAATTTACACCCTATGATCGTTTACACGGAATTTAGATACTTTCCGAAAAGTTTTGATTTTCATTATCACATGTGCATACATTGCAAATGAAAGCTTTTTAAAATAGTGTATATCATTTTGTTTTATATGTAACACTTTTTGATAAATTTTATTTCAAAGTCGTGTATCGTTTCTTTTGTTGACTAGTATATATATAGGGGTACCGGAAACACATGTGTTTTCTTTTAGGTCTTACATGATCTTACTCTTATTGAAAATATCCAAATCAAGTCTAACTTTTGGTAAGGGTTGTAAAGACCTTTACTACACTGTTTGGGTATACTGATACTCTAAATCAGAGCGACACTAATACCAAGGAGCTTAGACTATTAACATGAATTTTGGTTAGCATTTCATTCGCGTACAGTGGATATTAAATATGGCACTGGCTACGGTTACTAAAAAAAACGAGCAAAAAATAACAATAAGATCTGGATCTACTCTGTTTCAAGATGCAATTCTGATTGAAGTATAATAAAAATGGCACTTTTATCTGTCCAAGGTACAGTTTTTTGTCAATCCCGTTATATTTCAACATAAAAATCCCGATTTCCCATGGCTAAAAACATGGGTTTCCCATATCCCGATGTTTTTCTATCCCGAATTCCCGATCTTTAAACAAGACAATCCCAATTTCCCGTTGCTAAAATCGGCCAATCCCGACGTCCCGAAAATGGTCTCGCCCCCCCTCAACATTATCCAAGTTTGATTGCAAATTTTGTCTCGCTTGTGAATGATTAATACAGTTTACTAGTACGTGTTCTATATCCTCTTTAATGCCGCATGTATTGCATATTGGAGAGACATTGCGTATGTACTGGCCTAGTTGCCTAGGTAATAAAGTAGTGCCCAACCTAAGTCTAGTTATTGATTTTGCATGATATCGATCACCTTGATAAAAATTGTTTTTTTTATTTACCAGTACCAAATGTTTCCCCGTTATAATCGAAGTATTGATTATTAATTAATCAAATAATCATATTTAATATAGTAATCAAATAATCACTTAAAAATCTCCAAGTAATCGCATAATCAAAACCCCATATGATATGCGTGCCGGAAATTCACAACAAAACGGAACCAAGGACAGGGTGTTAGAATATCTAAGTGACTTCCGCTTCGTCGACAACTCCTCCTCCTCACAAATGTGATTTTTACTGAAGAATCCCTGTTATTTATACAATGATTAAAGCCATTCTAGTATTTAATAATCATGGGAAACCAAGAATGTCCAAATTCTACCAGTTTTATGTAAGTCAAAGCGAAATTGAACCGGCGTCATAGGCGAAATTCCAACAACTTATCTTCCGTCATCGTCAGACGTCACTTACATTTACATTTTGCCCTTTGGTCTAACTGTCTAATATAACTTGATACTCGAAAATACTAGGAAATAACATCATGTATCATTCCATCCTGACTTCATCAGCTTGCCATAGGCATAGTGCCAGTAGGGTACATGTTATTGTGTCTGTTTGCCCTGAGTTCGTTCGCCCCGGTCTCAATAATTAGCGACAAGAAGAATAATATTAGGGACAAGAAGAATAATATTAGGGACAAGAAGAATAATATTAGTGACAAGAAGCGACAAGAAACTATTAAGGGGCAAGAAAACATTTTTTTTATATTAAAATTACTTATTCCAAATGAATATTAAAAGAATATGCAAAAGAAAACAATTTAACGACAGGAAAGTTAATATTGATAGAAAAAAGTTGTGGTGCAAAAGGACGCATTTTTTGGCGCAAACGGATCTCTCCCTTACAATGAATACATGTATATATTCTGGCGCTTGTAATTGTATAGTCTGACGCGTGTACAAAGTTGAAGGTGTTAATTGTATGTTATTGTAGCAATAATTATAAAACAAGGGACACACGCCTCGTTAATCTCATTTGATGTTCTATCATTGTGTATTACCTTAGGGTGAAGCCACAGCTAACGTTGGTCCTATCAGCAATGATCAGGAAAAATCAATTGTATAGTTAGAAAGGAAATAATATTTCATGTTTTTGTTTCAATAAATCCTTCAAAGGAAAGGTGAAAAATCTTTATTTTTATTTTCATTTTATAGCATGTGCATTTCCTTTGCTCTTACATGTACAAATGTTTAATTAAAATAATTTCTTCATCTATCAATATAATAATAAAAACTACACAATCCCTTCCTTACAAATGATTAATTTCTTCATCTTTCATTGTCTATCAATATAATTATAAAAATTATCAATTTATTTCTGCCTGTATCATGTGTATATTAAAAATGACTAAACATGCTAAATGCAAATTTTTTTAACATGCTTAAATAAAAATGTTTTCTTGTCGCTAAATAGCTTCTTGTCGCTAAAATTATTCTTCTTGTCCCTTCTTGACACTTCCTGTCGCTAATAAATGAGACCAGTTCGCCCTGAGTTCGTTCGCCCATGGAGTTTGTTTGCCCTGTATACTGTTATAACAAAATATTAATATTAAGGGCATAAAAGTTTAATAAAACTTATTCAGACATATATATTTTGTATGGTATAAATTCTTGACATTCATGTAAAAAACATGGAAATATTTAAAAGTTGATGGCTTAATTTTGGAGCATTAATGGTTTAATGATATAACAACTTACAATGACTTATGCATCTTATTTGTCAACATATGATATACAGTAAAAAAGAAGTGTGAACTTTTGATAAAACCCAAGATACATTGTAGATACACACAAAAATGGAGGCCAAATGAGCAGTGCCTTTTCCTATCCTAAAAAGTGCCCTGCCCTCCACTGGCACCCTGCTCCTTTCAATTTCTAGTCAGAGCACTGCTATACATGATATATTATATATAAGCATTAATTCATTTTTGTTTTGACAGAAGTTTGGAGTAGAATTTGTTTTTGTGGACCCTGGAAGTGGGAAAATGCACAATAAGTGCACTTGACTAATAACCCCAAATTGCTTTGCTATCCTAGAATTTGAAAAGTGCCCATTTTTGTTTACTGCTTCACAAGACTAGGATGCAAATGATGTTTAAAGATTGTTTTAAACCTGTAGAAACTGAATTTTCTTTAATAAATTTACTGTACATTTTACTTCCCCATTTAACACAATTTTTTTGTTTACCGGTAAGCTTGAAAATCATCCAGAGCAGAAATCAACACAAATTGGCATCCAACAAATAAAAATGAATCCTCAGTATGCTAGTATTTACTTCAGTATCCTGTACTTTTTATGGTGTATACTGAAGTAAAAGTACTCTAAAGTTTGTTTTGATAAGGAATATTATATTGATAACAAAAACTCATATAAAGTTTTTTTTAAAGAATTGCTGGTCATTCATGTCATTGCAAGTGTCTAACTAACCAACAAAGTAATTAAAAAAATTGTAGTTCTAATTTTTGTACTTATTTTTTTTCCAACATTGTCCAACAGCCAGAAGATTTACAACAACAGATAATTCGTGAAACATTCCATCTGGTATCTAAAAGGGATGATAATGTGTGTAACTTTCTAGAAGGTGGAACGTAAGTATTTCATATCAAAATAAGATGTGGTATGATTCCCAGTGAGACAGCTCTCAACCAAACGTTTCATCTGGTACAAATGTATCTAAAAGAGATCATAACGCGTGTAACTTTCTAGAAGGTGGAACGTGAGTAATAAATATCAAAATAAGATGTGGAATTGATTCCTAATGAGGACAGTTCTAGTTACGATACATTTAAAAAAAAGTAGGGGTAGGTTGGGTAGGGTTTTTTTTTTTTTACATTGAGTCTTTGGGAGCAACATTCTGACTTTAACAGTGCTTAAGGCAGATTTTACAGTATTGTGTTCTGTCTCCTACTTTCATGTTGCTAATGTGACGGAGACAAAAATGAGTAACGTTAGCGACATTTGGACATGTCACATGAGCAACAACATCTTTAAAAGTTAAAATGTATGCACACAGTGATGTTTAATATATGCCTGGAGTAATAAAATTGTACAGTCTGGTTTAGAATTTCTAAATATACAGAATGTCATTTGCAGGTGTACTTTATATCAAATGAATACACAAGAAACCAAAAAATTAGTAACGTTAGCGACATTTGGACATGTCACATGAGCAACAACATCTTTAAAAGTTAAAATGTATGCACACAGTGATGTTTAAAATATGCCTGGAGTAATAAAATTGTACAGTCTGGTTTAGAATTTCTAAATATACAGAATGTCATTTGCAGGTGTACTTTATATCAAATGAATACACAAGAAACCAATTCGTAATAGTAACATTAGCAACATCTACTATCATGACATTATGTTTTGTTGCGAACGTCTTTTTGATGGACGGAATACATTTAAGGTCCTCTTGTAACGATATTACATACAACTTACCTTCTTTGCTTCCCCATCATGTGAAGGAACTGACTCCGAATCTATTTCTGCAAAGGGCGATATCGTAACTCCTATACAGGAGAGTTACAGATATAAATATATGTTGCTCACGTGACACTGATTTGGACGGAAACCTCGAACAGTAACGTTCGCAAAAAATAAAACAGCCAATGATATTGATTCCTCAAGTCCTTTGACCCCCTTACGTCATCCAAATTTAATATGATTGCTATTTTCAATTATTTATAAAACCCGGGATAAAAATAACTACAATGGGCTGTCTGAGAACTAACAAGAAAATTGCGATCGTGACATACCACAATGGACGGAAAAGACGTGACGTTAGCAACAATATTATTAAATTACCTTTTTTAGCCTTTACCAATAAAAATCTGCCTTAAAGTTATGATTAAAACACAAAAGAAGACTTTTTATTAAAATATAAGTCCATGTTATTAGGCTCCACTTATAAATAATACTTCAAAATTCCACTCCAAATAAGCTGGATGTCAGTAAAGTAGGTCATGATGTCTATTCCATGTCCAATATTTTGAAATTGAAAACCCTCTAATTCTAACATAAAACACAAACACAGAGTAATTTTTATTTTTATTTACTCAGAAAGACACATTTTATTCAATAACATAATGCATTACTCCATTACACAGTCTGTTTCACAGTTTCAGCAATTGCTTTTTTGATGGATACAAAAAACAATAATTCCTTCTTATTGTAAAATCTGCCTTAATGAAAAATGCCAAAAACACTTTAGGGTTGGCTATTATTAAGACTAAAAAGTAGGGTAGGTAGGGTAACTGGAACCACACATATATTTTTTTATTTGGCCTGAGACAGCTCTCCATATTAGACCAAATTACATAGAAGTTAACTCTATATACAGATATATGCCATTGTAGTAGTACTGTTTTCAACATTATATTTAAGCAAAACCCATATTATAAACAATAAAAGGTCAAGAAATGATAAACATAAAACAATTCAAACAGTAACAGCTTGATTTATTCACAAAACAATAAACGAAAAACAAACATAATATACAGCAACAAAGAACAACCACTGCATTACAGGCTACTGACATTGAACAGGCAGATTGATAGACCAGTCTACGAGGGTGGTAAAGGGGGGTACTGAACACGGAAACACGTGAAATTAAAAACGCAAAAACGTAGCACGAAAATTAAAAATCGGGAAAAACGAAGCACGAGAAATAAGATCGCAAATATTAAGGAATTTATCCGAAACAAGTACCAGAAGCGGAAGTTATACTCAGCCGTTCTTGGAGATCATGCAGCTATATAATGAAGATGAAGACCTTGCAGTCACCTTTTAGCGTCCGCTACTTAAATTGCATCTTATTTAATAAAAAAAAAATTAGTATTCATAGCAATTAGATGGACTTCATTAATACCATACATATTGCAAAAGTAGAATGGTAACAATATACATCAATTTCTATAAGTTTACACAGGGTTCAGAAGGTATTACAACACACTGACTTTTTTTTAACAAATTCGGGACATGCACGAGAAATTAAGAGCACCGACACGAAACACAGAAAATAAATAAGGGGAAACACGAAGCACGCAAATTGAGGCAAACACGAGAAAACGAGAAATAAAACGTCAAAACACGAAAATACGTGAAATAAAATGGCCGAAAACGTTGCACGAAATAACCCTTTACCACCCTCGTCTACATGTACAAGTTAATACTGTCAATTCAGAAATTATTGTAAGGTTTTCTATTAATGTTACTACTTGAGTATTGCCATTAGGCCAACTAAAATTAATTAGTAGATTTTCATCCAAATTTTTGAAAAACATGGGGCGGGTGGGAGGATTTTATTTTTTAAATTTTATTTCATATGAAACCCTTGTCACAAGTTCTTCATACCGCAGGGTATATGCTAGTGGAAAACAAGCTTGTATAATGTATATACATGTTGTATAAGGAATCTGACACTATTTTTTAAACTCTTAAATAAAAATCCCTGATTGGCAACCACTGTTATACATGTAATTGCCGCTTTAGAAACCTATTTATAGTATACATCAAAGGGAAGAGAAATGCTCTCTTCAGTTGGACTAGACCTACACCAAATGTATTTTGCTTTCTAAGCAATGGTTTGTAGTCCACATAAAATCAATAAAATGTATTGGTACAATTGTATGCAACACAAGTATTATGAGTACAAAATAAAATGTAAACTCTGACAGTGTGGAAAGTAATTATGTGATGTAAAACATGAACTTAACCAAACAGTAGTTTTTTAATGACTAAATTGAGGGTATTGGGACAGTTACAGAGGGTGTTTGCTGTTTGTCAACAAAAACAACAGCCATGGGTAAATATAAGGGAATTGAAATGCGTGTTTGTCGACTTTTTTTTTCTCAATATACGGTCATAAATCAAACAAATTCGTGCTTGTGTCAATTTCTTTTATCCAGTCATGTTTTTTGTACCAATTTGTTCTACGATTCTTGCGCTTTGGATATCATTTACAGTCCAAATTTCCTGACACAAAGTCATCGTATAAATAAAGAAAAAAACACGGTTTTCGATTCACTTGTGACTACCACATTTGCGTTAAATGGCAAGGCGTTTTACTCGTTACTCGAATATTTCATGCCCTTCTCGTTATCAATCTCTATTCTCGGTAGATGTTGTCATAATAGAGCAGCAGAATATGTCGACTCAATTATATCGTTATTAGATTACTCGGAGAAATACAAAAACGAAATTTGAAACAGGAAGTGTTGAATGAAACGAAATCATCGATGGTTCCCGGTAACGGACATGATAAAATCCGGAAATCGTATTTTTGTTAAATAAAAAAAATCGGGGCGGGACGATTTCAGAGGGGCGGACGGGGATGAAAATCTAGCAATTAATTTTAATTGGCCTTATAAGAACTCACATTATGATATCAAATACATATATCTGTGTGTAGCTTTTCTTAAAACTGTAATAATTATACCCCCGCTTTAAAAAAGGGGGGGTATACTGTTTTACCTCTGTCTGTCAGTCCGTCCATCAGTCCGTCCGTCCGTCCATCAGTCCGTCCGTCAGTCAGTCCGTCCCATGAAACTTTCGTCACATTTTTCTCAGGAACTACACATCCACCCTTTCTGTAATATGGTATCAACATTTATATATGTCAGCCATACCGTGTGATGCGTTTTCAGATTCATCACTTGACAACTTCCTGTTTACCGAACACTTGTCTGATTTTACACATGATAGCCAAGTTGAAAATTTTCGTCACATTTTTCTCAGGAACTACAATACAAGGATTTCTGAAATTTGGTTTCAGGATTTATATAAGTCAGCTATACCATGTGATGCGTTTTCAGATTCATCACTCGACAACTTCCTTTTTACCGAACACTTGTATGATTTTACACATGATAGCCAAGTTGAAAATTTTCGTCACAATTTTCTCAGGAACTACAATACAAGGATTTCTGAAATTTGGTTTCAGGATTTATATAAGTCAGCTATACCGTGTGATGCGTTTTCAGATTCATCACTCGACAACTTCCTGTTTTCTGAACACTTGCATATTTTTACACTATTAATATTATCCACTTGCGGCGGGGGTATCATCAGTGAGCAGTAGCTCGCAGTTTCACTTGTTAAACTATGTTTTGCTCGTTTAAAAAAAAAATCACAATTTTAAATGAATGCAATATTTTTTGTTGGTTTAATTTGTGCATTATAAAGTATTCAGACATTTTGCATGCTATATTTTATTTTCATTCCAGGTTAATCATGTTAATTGGAGGGTCAGACTATAAATTGATATACAGACATTATGCTACGTTATATTTTAATTGCAGGTTAATTGGAGGGTCAGACTATAAATTAATATACAGACATTATGCTACGTTATATTTTAATTGCAGGTTAATTGGAGGGTCAGACTATAAATTAATATACAGACATTATGCTATGTTATATTTTAATTGCAGGTTAATTGGAGGGTCAGACTATAAATTAATATACAGACATTATGCTATGTTATATTTTAATTGCAGGTTAATTGGAGGGTCAGACTATAAATTAATATACAGACATTATGCTACGTTATATTTTAATTGCAGGTTAATTGGAGGGTCAGACTATAAATTAATATACAGACATTATGCTATGTTATATTTTAATTGCAGGTTAATTGGAGGGTCAGACTATAAATTAATATACAGACATTATGCTATGTTATATTTTAATTGCAGGTTAATTGGAGGGTCAGACTATAAATTAATATACAGACATTATGCTATGTTATATTTTAATTGCAGGTTAATTGGAGGGTCAGACTATAAATTAATATACAGACATTATGCTACATTATATTTTGTTTTCTGTGTTGACTCATCAGAAAGTGAGCTGGGTATTCTAGATTTGATACAGGTTGGTTGATTTTCTAAATTAATGATAAATAGTGAACTTGAAGCATTGAATAACAATTGATTGTATTTCAATAAAAATTTGAAGATGTGGTATGATCATGGTGATTGCAAATGAGACAAATCTCCAAAAGAGACCATGTGGCATACAAATTGACCACTAACAGTCACTATATGGCCTTCAACAATGAGCAAAGCCCATACAGCATTGTTAGCTATAAAAGGTCCAGATACATGTATGACTAATCAAAGGAGAAAACTAACAGCTTAATTCATGTACGAAAAAATATAAACAGAAAACAAATATGTTTTACTGGATCACAGGCTCCTGACTTGGGACAGGTATATACAACATACATGAATTTTTACTGGATCACAGGCACCTGACTTGGGACAGGTAAATACAACATACAGAACTTTTACTGGATCATAGGCACCTGACTTGGGACAGGTACAGTACGCCCAGAGAGTATGTAATCGCGAACTCTAATCACCGATTTCCGAGTGTAGCGGTGTGACACGGCGAATCACGGATTATACTCCCAATTTCCTCCAAAGATTCTCTCCCAACACCGCGTGGCTGTTTATTGGTTTATTGCCCATCGGATGTACTGTAAATTAATGACGTGTGACAACATCATCGGATTAGCCAGATTTTATTACCTTTGTACATTTAATCGATCTTGATTGCACCTGAGTGCTTTAAAATACGTTATTTAAATGTCCTTTCATTGTCAGATAAAAGTGTGACATTTTTATTTAAAATAAGATAATTATTCTTGTATGTATATGCCCATGTCATTATCATATGACATACAACGTACAAACGTATAAAAATACGATTAAAACACTTATTTTGTATTTTCATTATAGTCCGATCAGGTCATAATTTTGTTTTTTCAACAAAGACGATTTTACCACAATTAGAACCTTTTATGACCTACTCAGTGAGCAATACTCGGTTCATTAATAGTTCAATATTATATAATTAATATCAACTGGCTTAAAACAAAATGATGTTTTTTACGGTAATATGTCCAATCTAAATTAAACCCAAGAGTTAATTTATCAGATCAACAAGTGAACTCTGTTACTTTCAATTTATTTTGAAATGTAAAATATTATGTTTCACTACCTCGGTAGATTACCGACTTGAAATATTTGAATTTAAAAAAGAAACTGTAAAGTGACAAATAGTTTTGTATGCAATGTGGCAGCCCTATATTCATAAATACTGAGATACATTCGCCGCCCAGACACAACACAATAATCACAACCTTTAAATATTTAATTATATGGAGAAAAAAAATCGTGTTTTTTATCCGTTATGATCTGTTATTGATCTTTAATTAGTTAAAATAAAATTGGATTGGATTGGCGCAATCCGTATTTTACAGCTCGTTAAAAGTCCTCGGCGAAATATAAAAAGAAGTATTTCAACAATTATAAAATAGAATATTTAAATGAAATTATAGCGTGTTCTACAAGAAAGAAATATGTAAAAAAAATGTGGATCAGATTTTTATGATCGGCAAATTTTCACATAGGATCTCTACCAACGCCCATCAGGAACTGAACGACATGCATCCTGTTTTCATCTACCATTAATATATAGTGTTGACTATGGACGTATAAATAATGTCCGGTTTTATGTCTTCTGTTGATTGAGAAACGTAAAAATAAAAGGCTGATGTTGGTTAATTCAGAAAAGGAATACAATTTAGAATCCGGTTAATATCAATTGTAAAAGTACCTTCTAGAGCCTCAATCTTAACGCACACAAATTTATGTCAATCATTAGAAAGCAAGTTTAAACCTTGAATGGATTTTCCCACGGTTATTCAGAAAGGTCACCTGAGTTTACTGTTACATGATACAACACAAAAGTTTACATTCATTGTGCGTAAATGGATATTATGCAACGACGAGTTGATGCAGCTATAGAAGTATTCCTGTTGTAACCGAAATGTATTATTTTTCCTAAAGTAATGCTAACAAATCGTGAAGAGAAAATGCCGTAGACTTATTAAGCATAAGGAATGGTGAAAAGTATTTTCTTTTTTTCTTGCATATATACAAGTTTAAAGACACGTAATTTTCTTTCTTTCTCACATTTTATACCTTCAGCGTTAATTTCCGTTTATTTTCACGCAAGTATGTCTCTTTTCGTAAGTTATATAAATTACCGATAAAAAAAAACTCGAGGTCATAATCAAGTATAGATTTTTTTTTATAAAACATTAATGCAATTGAAGGCATTTAATAACAACAACCTTTTGCTTTTTAAAACTTTTATTTTGTAATCGTAAAATGGAAATGGTGTAGACTTATTAGCATAACAGATAGTGAATAATATTTTCTTTTTTACTTGTATAAAAAACTTTGAGACGTGTCACTTTTCTTTAAACTACCCTTATTTATTCAGCGTTAGTCTCCGTTTATTGTTACACAATTATATCTCTTTTAGTAAATTAAACATTTATTTACTGATAAAAAACGGAAGTCAAAATCAAATATAGTTTTTTTTTTAAATTGATTTAGATGTACAGAGTAATTAAAAGAATTAACAACAACGTTTTGATTTTTATTTTAATCTTTCATTTGTTTCAAGCAATCAGATATAAACTGATAATCAATAGACAGGAAATACAATTGTTTAATTACATTAGAAATCTCGCATACCTTGACTGTCGAGTGCCGGCATAGATCAGAAGGATTAGGGCAATTAATTACCTGGTGTGACACCGCGTCACTCCAGACTGGGAGAGATCTCGCTAATACAATAAACAAAAGGTAACTGATTTACGCAGAAGTCGGAGGGAATACTCCCAAATTTCTCCGAGAATTTAGGGAGTGATGTCGGAGTTTCCTGGTGTCACACCAGGAAAAAACTCGGTGTATGGAGTTTGGGATGGCTTTCGCAAAAATTGTACTGTAAATACAACATACAGAACTTTTACTGGATCACAGGCACCTGACTTGGGACAGGTAAATACAACATACAGAACTTTACTGGATCACAGGCTCCTGACTTGGGACAGGTAAATACAACATACAGAACTTTACTGGATCACAGGCACCTGACTTGGGACAGGTAAATACCTCCTGACTTGGGACAGGTAAATACAACATACAGAACTTTTCTGCTGATACTTGGCAATTATAGAAACTACATGTAGCTATTGACCCACACCTTTATCATTCATGATATTGGTTTAATAGGTACGCATGTCATGCATGTACACAAACAAGACAGACAAATAATACCAATGATTTTAGAGAGAGAATATGAACATGATGAATAGGTTTTCTAATATATTTGAAGTACTACCATGGTTATTACTGTTTTCCATTTACCTTTATATATACCTGCTATTTTTGGAAAGAAATACAACTTTGTGACTATATTTCAGAATAAAATTTGTATTAATTGTGTAAAACTTTGGTGATCTTTAAAAAAGAAAATTGCAGGAATTTGCAGTTTTGAGGTGACATGTCAACTACTGCTAGGGGGAGATAACTAGAGATACATTAATACATCTGCTCGAATTACGACCTTCATCTGACTTCTAATAGGTTGTCATGTAACAGGTCATTGACAAGACCATCTTTTAAGAAGAAAATATGTGCATTGGAAACACAGTTAATATGTTACACATTAGGATATATTTGTTAAAGAAAGTATTATATAGGAAATGATAAAAACAACAATGGTAGCATGTTGTTGTTGTTATTGGTTTTGGTAGGCGACTTACTTATGTAGTAATTGCGCCTTAAATTCATATAACATAAGTATTATGTATATATACTTTCAGTCCTTAATTTATTTTTAGTATTACGTTTTGGCGAGTTTTATGTCAAACTTTGGCGAACATGGTTGACTGAATTACTCAGAAACATATATATATGTTGAGAGACAAAAAACAAAACAAAAAAACACATAACAGAAGATGAACATGGTAGCATGTCATTTATTAAGTTTTCATAGGTACAATGTACGTTAGAAAATTATTCTTTGTAAATATTGCTTAACAGCCGGAATTATATGAACCCTTCAACTGAATAGCAAACTATGAACATTAAAGCAAATAACATTTAAAAAAAACCAATGCAACAGATGCATATTTTATTCAAAGTAAAAAAAAATAAAGATTTTTTTGCTTTGCCTACGATAGTAGAGGGGCATTATATTTTATGGTCTGGAGGTCCGTTCATCCATTCATTTGTCTGTCCCTTTTGTCCTGCTTCAAGTTACAGTTTTGGTTAAAGTTTTTGGTCAAGGTAGTTCTTGATGAAGTTGAAGTCCAATCAACTTGAAACTTAGTATGCATGTTCCCTATGATATGATCTTTCTAATTTTAATGTAAAATTAAGAGTTTTGACCTCATTTTCATGGTCCACTGGACATAGAAAATGATAGTGTGAGTGGGGCATCCGTGTACTGGGGAAACGTTCTTGTTTCACTACAGTTTGATTTGCATAATTATATTTGCATAGCAAACAATATGAAATCTGTTTATATTGATCTCTTTACACAGGTGTTTGTAGAAACATTAGATAAATGCTTTGAAAATGTATGTGAGCTGGACCTTATATTTCATGTTGATAAGGTAAGCATGTTGTAGGTATAACAAAAAAACAGTTTATCAGGAGCATATCTAAAGACCATTGTGTGATCTTTGCTAGATAAACCAGATGTCATTGTCCTAATTGAAGGTCTTCTTGCCATGTACAAAGAACAGTTCATGTATTGCTATTCTTCATTTCAAGGTCCAAATGAAGCCTTTCATATGACACGAAAGCACACTGCATTACAATAGGATTCGTCTGTAAGATGTCAAAACTTTCCATTTTCTGAACTATCATGACTATTATTGACTGTATTCAATATCACTTAAAAAACAGAATAAGAGTGAAAATATACAACATATGTTCAAGATCATGAAAAGCTTGTCCAAATATATATATTCACCTGACTGGTTTTTTAAGATAGTATTTTGCTTTATGATATATCTTACAGTTTATTGTGTTGGGTTGCTGTTTTCAATCAGGTATATCCCACATCAATTTTTGTTCATATTAATGTTTTTAAGTTCAGACATCAAATATCAAATTGCCTATTTAATCTGATAGATATAAGAAGATGTGATATGAATGACAATGAGACAACTCTCCATTCAATTCACGATTAGTAGAAAAGTAAACCAAATTAAGGTCTTCAACACGAAGCCTGGGCTCACCCTGAACAGCAAGCTATAAAAAAGGGCCCAAAATATGACAGGTGTAAAACAATTCAACTGGGTAAACCAACGGTCTAATTTACATAAAAAAAAGAAACAAGAAACACTTTTGAACCACATCAACATACAACGACTACTGAACATCAGATTCCTGACTTAAGCAGGTGACCTCATCTAAATGAAAAAAAACTTTTTTTTCCCTGGTTTTAGGTTCATTACATTCTTGGAGAGCTTGTAATGGGAGGAATGGTTCTTGAAACAAATATGACAGAAATTATGACCAGAATAGAGGAACAAAATAAGTTGGAAAAATCAGAGGTACGATCAAGTCTTATCTTCTTATTTATACATTACCACCTTTGTTTATACTGTACATGTGTTATACCAGGCCTGGTTTTGCTGAAGTGAAAATAAAGTTGAAATTGCACTTCTATTTAGATACCATTTAATAAAGAAACACAGCTGAAGAGTCCAAACTGAAAATTGAAAATGTTAAATTTCTCTGAAAGCAATCAGGTCTGGTAAAACAGTTTTAGACTTTTAAAGGCAGTTCTAATTTACTATGTTTGGGAATAGTCTATTACTGAGGTAGTTCTAGTCAACTCAAGCCAAACAAAAAATATTTCTGTGTAAGTTTTCCTCATTTAAATAAGTAGGGTAAGGTATGTAGAATTTAGGTTAGGTATATATTGGAACAATTTAAAAGTCGTCTGGGGTCAAAACGTTGGTTTTTTTTTATCGAATTTTGTACCATAACATAAAGTAACAATTGATAGTGAATTAAATTACATTGATAATGGAAAAAAAGTGTTTAAAATTTTTCTGAAATTTTTGTACCCTGGAGTCTCCTTAAGGTTTTTAAGCACAATTTAACAAATCTTTTGGTGGAATTCAAATTTGACCTTTCAGAAATGGAAGTAGGTTTCAAGTCTTTAGGTGGTAAGGTAAGGTCTTGTTTTGGTTGTTTGGCTTCTTCCCACAGTGTGTATTGCTTTCTGATTGGAATTGAATATTTTTAGACACAAAACTAACATTATGCATACAATATTTAAATGACCTTAGTATTAATACTATTCAAGTTTTATATTTTAGCATGAATTGAATGATCATTTTGACAATATTGAATGAAATGTTCTATGCTGTGTCTAGGAAATTAGGATTATTATATGATAAAGGGGCTTATCTGGACCAAATAATCTCCTTATTAGCAAATATTTCTTTGTGAAGAATTTTTCCGGTCATTCCTTTTTGGTAGTGTGAATAGAAAAACAAGAGGCTCTTTTTAAAAATGGGAAGTTATACTCAAGTGATCATGCCTTATACAAATTTTGTTTCTCTAATCCTTTTTGGGGAAATGTGTCACTGTATTATTATACTCATAAATATTATGTTGACTACTGTTTGAATAATTTGTAGGTGCACACATTGTATAAAGTTTACACTATTTTTAGGTTACGTTCCAAAAGGCTGCATTGGTAGGTTTTTATTTTTGGCTTTTTTCAGATCTAAGCCTATGGGAAGACAAATTACAAGATTTATATACATGTAATTTTATATGTGTTCGTGGAAACTGAAGTCCTAAGTGTAGTTAGTTATTCTGATCCCAACTGTTTCACAGATACATATTGCATATATGTAATCTTTAATTTTAAGTTTATGAGTGGGTTTTTTTAAAGTTTGAAATAAATTTTATAACTGTTTTCCTGCACTTGACCTAAAGCAAGTTTGCTTAATTATACATTTTATGCTCCCGCTGTAGTGAAGGGGGCATTAAGTTTTAATCTTGTCGGTCTGTCCAAAAATGGTTCCAATCTTATGAAATTTTGGGTAGCATCACTTTTACCGTTCTATAGTTATTCCCATTTACAAATGGAAAAATTGCCAGGAATTTTTGTTTCTGGTCTCTAACTTTAGTTTGCCTCAAACAAACATTATGAAACTTATATGACTTGCAGATGGAGATCTAAGTTATCAATTGAAGTTCACATTCATCCCTTAAAACAAAATATCAGTTCTCTAGACTTTTCCTCTTTAACTTGCAATATTTAATGGGCTTAATTTTTCTATCATATAAAATTACTACTTTAAATATAAATGACTGTTATCTTGTCTTCCCATACGTATATGATTCTGGATATTGCTATAGCATGCAGCCTTTTTATTATTTATAGTTAATATTGTATGTCATTAGCACATTTTACTTAATTTTGTTACCCTTATATCATATTGTTTTTAACTAGCTAGGAGGGTTCATTTGTGTAACAATCTGTATGAGGGACAGATTTTTTACATCAAACCAGAAATATATATTAAAGGGGGGATGGATTGTTTGGTCTCAAAAATGGTAATTTTTTGCTGAAAAAGATGATTTTTTTTTGGAAATTAGGAATTGGAATTATTAAAAAATGTTTTATGTTAAAGCTTTTGGGATTTCACAGATTTTTGAAAATTAATGAAAATATGATTAAAAAAATCTTCGTTGAATTTTGAATTTTTATTTATTTTTGAATAAAGCATGCTAGAAACTTATATTTGGCCATCACTGCCATGATTGCACAGCATGCACGCAGATAGTGGAGACGAAATTAAAAAAAAAAACCAATTTACTCAGATGGAACAAATTTGCTTATTTTTTAGTATTAATTTATATACATATTTGCATGTAAATCATTTAATATAGAGAAAATCCTGCAACATAGATTTGCATGTATATCAATAGGTATAGAGAAATTCCTATAACATACATTTGCATGCCTTATTGTTAGTTTTATACATATGGATGTGTCTGTCCAAAGTATTAAACCTTGTTAGTGACTGTCTTATGTTATGTGTCAATGTTTTTTTTATTGAAATAATTTTATTTTTTATAGCAGGTCTTTTATAGCTAATACTGTTAGATACATTCGCATTGATTTAGACACTGTACAATTTAGAGCTGGACATATTGGCATAGACCCCTGTCTATTAGTCTTGATCAGTTGATGTCAATTGTTTGGTTTGTGTTGTTGGGTTGCTGGAGTCTCTTGATCTACATTCATATAGATATATACCGTATTTGGCCGTGTATAATGCACACTATTTTACCAAAATAATGTAGTTGGAAACTTGAAAAATTGCAAAGCTTGAGTGGTGGCATTTGTGTCCACAGAGTGTCCACAGACACATTTTTTTTTTTAAAAGGGCAATAAGTCATTTACTTATTTATAGTTATGCCTTGTTATTACTAATTTCTCATTTTTTTAATTCCTGTCCAATCTTGATTAAAGATTTCCTCGCCACAAAACTACAAACCAAAACTTGTAGATTGAGCTTGAACCTGGACAATGACTTTTAAAGCTCCTTTATAAATAACTTGAAAAATTGCAAAGTTTAAATGGGGACATTTGTGTCCTCAGACATATTCTTCTTTTTTTCAATATCTCTCAATAAATATATATACCTTATATATTGTAGGGTAGAATGGGTGTAAGTTCAAACTTTTTAATTTAAAAGAAGTTAGTATTATCAACATGAACTAACAGTGGTTGCTACTGCCTGTACTAAAACTTTGTTATGCAGAATTTTTGATATCATGCGGATATCTTGTCTTGTATATAATTATTGTGAGCATTAAACATAGATTGCTTAGAAATGTGCAGTACTGTTAATGTACAAAATCATAAAAGTTTTGAATCCAAAAAACAATTGAAAAACTTCATACAGAAGTTTAATACCATCAATATTTTATATGTAAACACTAATCATCTGATATCACAAAGAATTCTGAATTAACAGTATTTAATTTGGATTTGAAATTAAAATTGGCATAGTGTGTCTTTTTTTATGCCCCATTTATGGGCATTATGTTTTCTGGACTGTGTGTTCATCTGTTTGACTCTCCATCTGTCCGGCTTCAGGTTAAAATTTTTGGTCAAGGTAGTTTTAATGAAGTTGATGTCCAATCAACTTGAAACTTAGTAAACATGTTGCCTATGATATGATCTTTCTTATTTTTATGCCAAATTAGAGATTTTATCCCATTTTCACGGTCCACTGATCATAAAAATTAAAGTGCAGATGAGGCATCCATGTATTGGGGGGACACATACTTGTTTCTCTATGTTTACTATAAAGTTCTTAGATTTTAAGTACAGCTCTTCATAAGAATCAGGCAGAGTGCCATATACACGTGATTTATGAGGGTTTCAGATTTTATCTATAAATGTCCTAGAAGAAGCAGTAACCACATACTGCTCAAAAAATAAATTTGAGTGGGAAAATATGAGTGGTTGCCATGGTAACGGACACTCTTTTTTGGGGTTGTAAAGAGTGGTAAAATCTTTCAAAAATCAGCTAAATCACTACAATTCAGAGCCTGATTACGAATAGAATCAAGCATTTTTCATTAATTATCACATGTTACATAGATACAACTTGGTTTAAGCTTCAAAATCCCAAATTCAGAAAAGTTGAAAATATGCATTTTTTGCCAAAATTTTTAAAAAAATTTACAAATTTGATTTACATGCAATTTAACTCTAAATGAAGCTTAAACCAAGTTGTATCAACATTACATATGAAACTTGATAAGATATACTTGATTCTATTAAATATCAGGCTCTGAATTGTAGTGATTAAGGTGATTTTTTACAGATTTTACCACGCTTAACAACCCAAAAATAGAGTCTCCGTTACCATGGCAACGACTCATATTTTCCAACTCAAAATTTTTTTTTGAGCAGTATTCAAGGAATGCTTCTACCAGGCAATTTATAGAAAAAATCTGAAACCCTCATATATCGCACTGTGCCTGGTTCTTACAAAGAGCTGTACTTAATAAGCCAAACATTTTTTCATCTGATGCAGGAAAATTACTTTTAAAAAAGAATATCTATAGTTAAAAAGCTTCCAAAAAAGTTATAATTAAAATCATCCACCTTTGTTTTGTAAAATTTTGATATTAGAACTTTATTTTTGCTAGAATTCTGAATTGGGCTTTTGTTTTCACAGAAATTCAAGATTTACGACTCAGGAGTAATATTTTGATGATCTGTGGAATGAATGCTTTAAAGGAAATCAGGATGACAGCCCTCCTACAATGTAGTACTTAAGTTTTACTGTGTATACTGATATACTGATATAATTAAAACATGAATTAAAAGAGAATTCATATCAATATTAATGACACAGCAACTCATCAACGCAATAAAACAAATCATTGAGACTCCCATATCTCATCTTATATATATATAATTGACACTCCCATATATATATATATAGCAGTTCTCAGAATCCACTTTCAACCAGGACCATTGTTTTCCTCTCCACTCTTGGTCATAAATTCAGTTTTGGGAAATTACGTTTAAGACAGCTTATAAAACTAAAACATGTATGAAAATTCATTTTCGCTGGACTGGTGTATATTTGTTTGGGGGCCAGCTGAGGGACGCCCTGGGTGCGGGAATTGCTCGCTACATTGAAGACCTGTTGGTGACCCTCTGCTGTTGTTTTTTATTTGGTCGAGTTGTTGTCTCTTGGACACATTCCCCATTTCCATTCTCAATTTTATGAACACAAAAAATAAAAAGATTCTAGGAAGTATTTCCAACTAAGTAGATTTTTTAAAGTTCTGTCCTCAGCTATTAGATAAATAATGATACAACAACAATATAGAGTTGTCAGATAGTATGCAACCACATGGTTGTGTTTCTAAATCCTGGAGTTACTAGAAGTCACAAATATGGTGTTTGCACCTGTCCTAAGTCAGGAATCTGATGTACAGTTAAGTTGTCATTTGTTTATGTAATTTATACGTGTTTCTCGTTTGTTTATATAGATTAGACCGTTGGTTTACCTGTTTGAATGGTTTTACACTAGTTATTTTGGGGCCCTTTATAGCTTGTTGTTCGCTGTGAGCCAAGGCACCGTGTTGAAGGCAGTACATTGACCTATAATGGTTTACTTTTATAAATTGTTATTTGGATGGAGAGTTGTCTCATTGGCACTCACACCACATCTTCCTATATCTATTTGATTAATTAGAATAATCATCAATGTTTAGCTAGAAGCTGTTGTTCTTTGATTTATTAAGATTTTACGCATGACTTGGATTGATACCTGCTTGTGATAATTGTGTATTTAATTATATACTTACATATTATAACTAGTCATATTTTTGGTATTTATAAAAAAGCCATGTAAAGTCTGCCTGTAAAGTGTTAGTTTGCTGTGAATAAGTATTGTCACACTTCATTTTTTTTAACAAATGTGTCAAAAAATATTTTGATCCTGAATTTCATGAAATTCAGTTTATCTGTATATTCAAAAATGATTTGTTTTAATATTGTATAAAAGAAAAAATTGTATTATTTTCCTAATACATTATTCACATATTCATTCTTTACTTTTCATTTATCTTGTTGAAAGTTTACTTCTTCTTTCTATTGCTGCATAATGCTATAGGACACATTGCAGCTTGTGTGCTCCTTAAATGGATGTCTTTCTATTTTATAAAAACATTAAATCAATAATTAATTTCACTGCTTATCTTGCAGAATATTTTTCATTTTGTGCTCAGTATTCACTTATTTCACTCATGTCTATCATTCATTGGTTAAAATTTTATAATTATTTTTTTTGGAATATTCATCAGTTCAACTTTTCATGAATATTTATGATTTCAGGCTGGTATATCTGCTGCCCCTGCTAGAGCTGTTAGTGCTGTCAAGGATATGAATATTCCACAGAAGTTTAAAGACATGAAGTTACCTGACCTTCCTAATTTCAAACTGTCATGAATATTCAAAATTCAGCTCATGAATATTTATAAAATAAAATCATGTTGTCATTTTCATATTACATCTTATATTGTGTAAATCTTTATTGTGTGAAAATTGTACTAATTCTCAGTTACATGAACATATATAGGAAAAGTTGACATTTGCTACTACATTCTTTAAATTAAATCGGAAATTTATTTTTTATTTTCAAAACTAAAGCTGCCGAGTGATACAGTTGTATTTATAGAAATAAAATAGGTATAGGCTTTACACTTTCACTACAAACCTAAATTTAGAATTGACATACAATAACATTTTCTTTTTTAAAATTGCATAAATATTGTGAAAAGATAACATATTTTTTCTATCAAGTTTGTCACCAACATATTATTATTGGCATGTACAAGAGCAGACAATATTAAGCTATTTGGTGAATGTGCAGAAAATCGTTCTTTATATCAATAAATAAATATTAAAAACTACAAAGTAAAAGTTTGGCTGTTGGCAAAAATTCTATTATCAAAAGATTAATAAAAAGATTTTATAATATAGAGTTATCTCCCTTTACAAGACAAATATAAAACCATGATATGAACATTTGGTTACTTTTAGGGTATACAGGCAATATATATATGTAGAGGTTTAGAAAATGTATGTTATTTATGATTGTTGTTGTTGAGATGAAAATACACTAATGAATAAATGACCTTAAATGTTTTGTTTTTTCTGTTTTGCTCATTGGCACATAGGATTTATTGGAACCTTGCAAGGTCTACATGAAAGAAAAAAAAAAGATACTAAATAGCCATCCATGACACAAAACCATTTCATGCACAGCAATAACGATACAAAGAAAAGTCTGTCAGGCAGGGTTCTCTCCCTTATTCCATGGATCAGTGATCAAGGTTAAATTCAAGTGGTCAAGTTGATACCTCAAATCTTAGCAGATCATTAAGAAGCCACCCACACCATCTTAGATAATATGATCCAAGTATAGAATTAGTATCCATTGATTTTCGTTGTCCACAAATATAGTCTCTATATAGTGTTGACAGTGTGTTACTAGCCAATTTTTTTAGTACCCCTTCCAGATGTATTTCTTCATGTTTTATGCCTCAATAGCAAGGAGGGGAATGAAATTACACTGCAAAAAATTTGGGTCATGAATTTAAGTGAAGCTGAGATGGGTAAAAAATTAGCACCCGGAAGCTGTCAAAAGATTTCAAGACCCCCATAACATTGATTTGTCCATATTTTGAGTTAGAGCTGATGAAGCTTTCTATAGTTTTGATATAACTTGTCCCAAAAGTAGAACAACACACTGTAAGAATAATATTGAGAAAGCGCAGGTGTGATTTTTTTTTCTTTTTATTTATTGTCTAAAACAAATGCACTATGAAATAACTGTGTACATGGACCTAAGCAATAGCTGAACTATATTTGATGTATGTAATGCTCTCAAGACATTACATATATGGGGCAATATGCGCAATTGTTTCTCCATAGGCCGTAATGGTAACGTTTTCTTCTGTTGCTCAGCCCATATCGTAAACTTGTATATGTATGATGGCTTGTTTCGAAGCTGAGACATTTTTACATATGTGGTTAAATTTTCGGGGTACGAAGTGTGATTCATTTTTCCGTAATTTAGCAAACCCCGAGTATCCTTTTGCGATGTGGCTCCTCATGGTAAAAAATCCCATTTTTAACACAATAAGTTCTTTGAAATTTTAATACTTTGAACACATTTAATAGCTCCATGGTTTTTACACATTATTCTGTGTTCCCTTACTTTCTAAATTAACACTAATGGTTCAGCTCAGTCATTTGTTTATCATAGAAATGTGTCAAATATCACTACACAGAGATTTTTTGTTTACACGTGACTTTTGTGTTCCTCATTTGAAGGCGCATTAGGGGTATTGTCCCATATGTCAATCTGAAGGGGTTCATCTGATCTTTTCCTTATTTTGAATTATAAAAAGTTTTTAAAGCAGTTAAAATTTGTTGTAAACAACAGATGCCCATATGAATTCTCTGACCAGATATTATTAGTTACATAGTGTGTTAGTGACCTAATGAATATGATATATACAGGGTCAGTAAATTCCATATGGGGTAAGAGCGAGCTCGAACCCCATATGGAATTTACTTACCCTGTATATATCATATTCATTAGGTCACTAGCACACTATGTAACGAATTTATCTTACCGACTATCATACCGTTGAATTTAGACTAAAGTTGTCTTATTTGCTATCATAATACATCTTCTTATCTCTGTATTAAAGTGTTCAAGTGTTCAATTTTAAGAACCTTCTTCAATTGGTCTACACTAAACAACTAATGTAAACGATAAATATTTATTATCAACAACCTTGATATCAACAATATTAATCAGAACTTTAATAGTTTTAAATAATCAAACAGTTCCCAAGTCGTAAATCTACAACTAACTGTATTGAAATAAGCCCCGCCTCCCTACTAACCTAATATTGAATATACACGGTCTCCACGAGGTCGCTTTTAACCAATCATATTCCTAGAAATGTATAGGAGGTAAGATAATTTAATCAATCAATCATACTCAGGTTCATCAATGTTTGACTAGATCTAGGTCATGGCTTTTGATACCATGTACACCCGTTATGGTAAATTGTTGTTGAAACTAGTTTTAGTTTTTTAGCCTGAAAACATGTTCAACCCAATTTTATTCTGTATGTACGCACCATCCATATATAATTCAGTGATTGTTGCTGCATATCATATTTGTTTTAAGTTTGTTTTGTACACAAGTAGGCTCTTGGTTCTGTAATGTTTTATGCAGTTTACTTTGCAGTATGTGTTTTGCTCATAGTTGTCAGCTGTACCATGACATTGTTGTCAGCTGTACCATGACATTGTTGTCAGCTGTACCATGACATTGTTGTCAGCTGTACCATGACATTGTTGTCAGCTGTACCATGACATAGTTGTCAGCTGTACCATGACATTGTTGTCAGCTGTACCATGACATTGTTGTCAGCTGTACCATGACATAGTTGTCAGCTGTACCATGACATTGTTGTCAGCTGTACCATGACATTGTTGTCAGCTGTACCATGACATTGTTGTCAGCTGTACCATGACATTGTTGCTTACTTCTACATTATTAGCTCTAGTTGATATTTGTCTCATTAGCAATCATACCATATCTCCCTATTCTATAATAGTTATTAGACTCTGGGTAATCTAAAGCTTGAAATACTGTAAATTCAGAATTTATTGCAAGGTTTTTATTATTGCGAAAAATGCAACAGAGTTGAAAACGCAATATTTTAAACTCGCATATTTGAATAATCAATTAAACAGGATTTTTTCTCAAAATTGTAAAAATTAAAATCGCATTTAAGTCTAAAATGACAATATTGCAGTAATAAATGCACGCAAGAATTTCTGAATTTACAGTATTTGAAATAAATATGTTTCAAACTAAACTAAACTTTTAAATAAAGTTAAAGAAGATAATGCATTAAAGATATATATATGTTTTAATATTTAACTGACATTAACAAAATAAACAGTATACATGAAATCTTGAATATTTTATTGTTATATATTAAGTTTCCCTGTTGTTTCCTATTTGCATATCCACTAAATTATGGTAAAAATGTATAACCAAACACTGTTAGAGTTCAGGATAGGTGTTTAGATCCCTGCTCTATAAGTTACATGCTAATATGAGGTGTTCATTGAAGGAACAAAATCACTTGTCAAGTGAAACTTGAATCATATTTGTGATCCAATATCATCCCCATGTTTGAAATTGCATTGTGGGATTGCAGTAGATCATTGTTTGCATATATCATCATAACTGAAGAAAGTCAAGAGTACATAGCCAGGATCTGCTATAAATTGCAAGGCTCTCAACAACAAAAAAGGATGGTAAAGAGCAACAAAATAAAAGCAGTACTTCAGAGATAAACACAAAGTTTCAATTTTTCAGAGGTAAGGAGGTTTAGCGAACAGGGAAATCATTTGGAGCTGTAAAACCCTCTACATGTTATATTTATATTTATAACAACAATGCATTAACAATAAATGTAAACATATAAAACATAATTTGCACCAATCTGCCCTAATATATTGTGAAAAGCAACAATTTAAAAGACTTAACTTCAACTGTGTGCTCCATTTTATGCCAGCTGGCTAAATGGTCTTTAACAAATGGTCACTTTTTGGTCTATAATGTCAATTGTTACCAGTTGTGAGACTGAATACTAGTAATTACATCAAAATGTTGCATTTCATTCAATGTTCAACAAAGTATAAATTTGTTAATAGATTAATAGATGTAAAAGAGGTTAAGACTAAAAATTGAGCATATTCACATAGTTTACAAAACCAACAACAATATTGAGCATACACATAAAATAGACGAAAAACAAATAACAAATAGAATTCATAACTCTATACACTTACAAGGCAAGATACTAAATCTTAAAATAGAGACAAGTTCGTGTTAAAATTTTATTGGAAGTTTACAATGTTTTATTTTCTGGAAGAGTGCACCAGGTGAGTGGAATCGGTGGGCATACAAAATAGAGATTAATAGGCATCAACTACCGTAAAAAAAGTTAAAAAAAATGAAGAGTAAAAAATAAGCCAAATATAAGAAATAATAGAAATAAGGGAGTGCTAAACTAATGAATTATGATCTAGTATAGTAAATAAAGAATAGAGTATAATTGGTCTAAAAAAAAATTAAGATTAAAGAAATGGATGACCCATTTCCTCTTCCAGACCGTCATAGCTCAATATATAGACAAGGCAAGATACTGAATTTGAAATAGAGACAAAAAAAATCCATAATTGCTGGTGAGAGCATATCCATTAAAATGCATGTCAGGAGACAGGGAGGGCAGTTTTATTTTTAAACATGGATGCGGTTCATTTATAGTTGTAAAACTACATGATAGCAGACAAGACAACCACCAATGAAAAGAACAAATGATGGAATAGGTCTAGGCATCTAAGTATATATACATCAACTTTTAAAACAATGAAACAAAAGGGGGGGAAGCAGAGAGAGGTTTATATGTTAACAGTTGACACCTATCAAATCTGAGGGGGAAGCAGAGAGAGGTTTATATGTTAACAGTTGACACCTATCATTTTCTGAGATTTGATATATCTGTAATACATTACCACAACCATATATGAGACATGTTTACAAACTTGTATGCATTTCAAATATAAAATATGGTCAATTAAAATACAACTCATAATTAGAATCTGGAACTTTTAAATGCATAACAAAATATGGGCATCATCATACCAAAAAGGTGGTCAAATTTTCTTTTGGAATGACAAAAGGGTGGTCAATAATATCTGTAAGCTACTATATCACTGCACGATAAATTCCCAATAAAAAAGCAAGTATCTCCAAAAATAATCCCCCTCTAAATAAATAATTATAACCAGACAGGCAAAAGTTTTGTAATGAAATATCACATTTCATGGAAGAACATATAAACATTCTAGTTTAAAATGAGGACAAATGGGTGAACATAAATATTTTAAACAAGTTGTCATTAATAACACATTGTACACTTTTTTTATAATATTAATTTTCATTGTGTCTTTAAAAAATGCAAATATTTAACAGTAATGAATATTCACAAATAACAAAATATAAATCTCTATACACATAATCTATACTGTGTATTCTTTTGTCGAAGGTACCATTTTTTGGGATTTGGAAAAATTGTATGGTCATGAATATTTGATATCACAACTTTCCAAAAGCGCAAAACCTGTATTTTTTATTTGTATTTTTTTTTATTTGTATTTTTTTTAAATATTGAACCTCTTGTCACCTTTATCCAATAAAATCAGTGGCGGATCCAGCCATTTTAAAAAGGGGGGTTCCCAACACAGAGTAAGGGGAGTTCCAACTATATGCTCCCATTCAAAGGCATTGATCGGCCAAAAAAAAAGGGGGGGGTGTTCCAACCCCCGAATCCCCCCTGGATCCCCCTGAAATTGATACCACAAATATTAATGAATCCACAGTATAAATGAAGAAAAATTATTAATACATCTTTCCAAATTCATCACAACTTTCTCATAATATCCGGTGTTAGGTCAGGTTATTATCCTCCCAGTCAATCAGATGATTTAAATACAGGATAATTTTCAGTTATCTACCAAGCATTTAATGATGTAGAGATTCTTTAAGTAGTTTGTGCTCTCCAATGGATGATTAGTTCTTGCTCTCCAATAGATGATTAGTTCTTGCTCTCCAATGGAAGATTTTACTTCTTTTTACTTTGTTCTTTCCCTGAAAAATAATAGAAAATATCATCAATACAATTAAAGATCAGGCTCTCGTCATAAACTTTACTCAGTACTCCGAGTACAAAATAAGTGCTTGAAACACAAATCCAGTATTTTGATTGTTGATTCTGAGTCTGAGTACAAAAATCATGCTCGGAAGTTTATGACCGCAAGGCCAGATCTGTATTTCATAAAATTTAGAATGGAAATGGGGAATATGTCAAAGAGACAACAACCCGACAATAAAGCAGAAAACAGCTAAAGGCTACAAACACAGCAAGAATTAAAAAAAAAAACATGTATTATTGTAATAGAAATCAACGTCATGCAAATGAATATCAATGCATGTGTAACGTCTTCACAATGAACTATAAAAACTACAGGCCCGGAGCTCAATTTTTGAAAATTTTAGTTAGATTCTGTTGGCCTGTAGATATGATTTTTACAGGCCCGAGAGCAATTTTACTAGCCCAGGCTGTCTGGGCTGCCACTCAGCATGAAGACTGTGTGTTAACTTATTTTTCATTACAAAAATCTCTCTACAAAGCTTGTAACTGTTTGAAAATTGAGTTGATATAAGAAACCTACAAACAGACCAAAATTCATCATGTTCATATTTTTATTTCATATATGAATGTCACCATGGTTACAAAATCAATCAAAGTCTAAGCAGTTACATGTATCTGTGCACTTGCATAAGGTTTATTTAAATTTGATGCAGCTCATGTATTAAATATTTACAATTGTAGTCCAGTCAAACTAAGTTTGAACCTCAAACTAATTGCAACAGAAAATGTTTTTGTTCTAATCTATAGCATTAAGCCCCAAATATACACAAAAAAGTCCAATAAAATCTAACTTGAGGAAAACTCAACATCAGCATTTTTAATTTGTTATGGAAATTAACATTGGAAAGGGAGATAACTCCGCAACAATGAGTCTTTTTTTGCTCAGTTTTTGGTTGATTTTCTTAAAATTCATGTAAAATATGATACTTTGTCAGATGGGTTTATAAGTTCGATTTGACTATATTATATAATCTTCTGCTCACAAAATGTACAAAACCAAAGTGCTAAGGTATTTTTAATTATTTTTGCATATTTTTTATTAAAGTATTGCAAATTTATGGCTTTGTGACCATTTTGAAAAATAATAAGTGAATATTGGTATTGTTTATATCTGTAATTTATATTTGTTCAGCATCTACCTTGCTTAAAGAAACTTTAAACCACAAAAAATAGAATAAATTATGCTTTTCGTTTTATTCTATTTGAGATTCTTGACATGATGAAAAATCTAATAAATGGTCAACTAATGAATTATGAAAATCTAGATTGTAGCTTGATAAAAGATATGGAAACATCTTTAGAGTTGTTTGTTATAATACTCCAAAGACAGCTAAAATATCAAGAATAAATACATTCTGTAAATAGAAGCAGATAAGTTATAATTTTGTATCAATTTTTATTGATATTTCTGCCTTTTTTTTTGCAGAGTTATCTCCCATAACAATGCAAATCTCCATAGGAATTTTAAAACCATGATTTTTAAGTCTTCCTTAAGTTAGATTTTACGGGACTTTTTTCTGTGTATATTTGAGGTATGATTCTAAAGATTAAAACTTAAAAATCTTGTTGCAATTACTTCAAGGTTCAAATTTATGCTAGATTGACTGCACTATTGATACATGTATATTCCTAAATTCAGAAATTATTGAGAAAATTTTATTAATGAGAAAAATGGGACAGTTTCAGATGGACAGTATCAGAGTTGCAATAATAAACACTCCTGTTCATAATTTCAGTAAGGAATTTTCCTTCAGAAATTTTTTGCAATTGCATGATTTTTTAAAATTAAAAATACTAAACAACAGAAAAATGTTAACTATGAATATCTTGGTTAAGGTGAATTATCTATTTAGTATCATAAATGTATCTGTCTTACTTGAAAATTAGAGTGCAATAATCAGTTATTATCTCCCCTGTCCTATATATTTGGCCTTGATTAATTTAACCTTAACGTACTAATATAGAATTGGATCAAATATCTGAGATCTAACGATGTTTTATCTTTGTAAGCTATTTTTAGACATTTAATCTAATTCAGTCATTTTTTTTTGGACATAATTTAGAACTTAACTTACTTTAAATAATATCTTTGGCTTCAAATCTTTTTATCTAAATACATTTCTAACCTATATCTATTTTCACACAGCCTACTATATTTACAGAACTATGCTCTTAGTAAATGGGTCATACTGGTCCATATATATAACATCCCAGTATTTAGAAGCAGTATACAATCCTGATCTCAGTTACCCCTGAATTGATGAATTTATTTTTACATGTATATATGGAAAATGTATGATAAATAATGAAAGTCCTGATCTACATGTACCATTTTAGACAATAAGAGATATGTATGATAAAATATTTTAAAATGAGTAAGGTCCAGTCTCTACCCCCCCCCCCCCCCCCCCCCCCCCCAAAAAACAAAAAACAACAAAACAACACCAACAAACAAACAAAGAAAAACAACCCTACAATAGGGGACAGGCTGTATGCTAATGCTGTAATAGAATTCATTCATGTAAGTTTAAACTAAATACATACAAAGGGCGTCCTTTTTCCAAACTTGCTCCAAAAGGTGACTTCAGCACTTCTTTTATGACCTGTAAACTGGTCAAATGTTTGGCACTCGTCGAATGGTGGACAATAGAGATGTAAAGACACAGCATTATCTGTATGGCTTGGGTTCTCTATACGATGTATACCTAATTCATCTGCAAAGAAATCATACCATCAAATATAACTGCACTGTTGCATACATAAAATCATGAGAGTCATGAATTGTAAAACATTATCATATATCTTCTTATACATGTAATAACATATCAGTTACATTTCATAACATCTTAAATTCCTCTGGCTAATTTCCTTAGAAAATGGTATATATAGATATGCATGTAGTTCACAGTTAATGTCAAAACAAATAAAGTTTTTGAGGTTTAATCATGTTAATATCATAATCATGGTTGCTTTTATGTTGACATAATTGTTGACATAATTTATTCTTATAGCATGTATAAAGGTGATTTTAAGAATATAACATTCCTTAAAAATTGCTTTGTGAGATTTTTGTCTTATTGTCTGATGGGATTGTCCACCAGTAAATGTGGCCTCCATAGTTTAGTCAGTAATTCAATCAACCAAGACATTGACACACAGAAATGTCATGGCTGTGTGATCTAATCACCATAATCACAAACTAAATATTTGTTGAAACCTTGTGAAGCCAGGAAAGTATGTCCAAGTCTCTCTCCCTCAATCCTCTCTCAAGGGTGAGACAATAAAACCTACCAGACATATATCCTACTTCATTCAGATCTAGTCTGGACTTCTTATAGGTTCCATTGGTGTATTTCTTCATTTTCTGCCAATCAAATAACTCTCGTTCAAATGTCCCTCAATGACCTTCAGGAAGCAATGAGAATTAGCATGTCATGTATCTGCTAGCTTGAGCTGTATCCAACATAATATCATTCAGATTAAACTTTCCATTTTCCTTCATCAACCCAAAATTTCTTGTATATCTGAGTGAAAAAGAAAACAAATTTAAATTCAATTAACTAGTCTGCAACTTTAGCCACTAGTCTGATGCTAAGAAAAGTTCATTTATTTTCTGACTAGTTATTTATATATATGAGGTGAATAAGTTGAAATAATGGATTTTTACATACATTACATGATGTACATTATTACATGTATCTAATTCTTAAAAACTTTTCCATTTCAAACTCATATTTTTTTCAGCATATATTTCATATATTATTGATTATTATGATACGAAAATCTTTTAAAATTGTTAATGAAATGCAAATGATAAGTAACTTTACTTATACTAAGAAACTTCTTAAATTTATTTAAATATGACAAAATCTAATTTGATCCAATATTGCAACAGCAATAAAAATGTTAAGCTAATGAAATAGACTATAAAGGTGTGTAGGCATAGACTATTCCGATTGGCTAAGAGAAAAACGCAATACAACTAAATGTCAAGGTTAGATTAGCTGAATGTGTTGTCACCTACTTCAACAACTTTGCCAATTTATTGAATTACGTTTTTTCCTGAATGAATTAACATTGTTAGGATTAGGATTAGTACATAGTATAATCAGATAATACAAATGTACATATAAACAACATGAACAATAACATTTCTTTTTGATTAATGCAATAAACCATCAATCACATCTCCAGAGGCATATTTAGAGCCTTTTGAGGGATTTAAAAAAAATAAACATATAATGGAGATTCACTGAAGCATGCAGGGGCGGATCCAGCCATTTGAAAAAGGGGGGTTCCCAACCCAGAGTAAAGGGGGGGTTCCAACTATATGCTCCCATTCAAATGCATTGATCAGCCAAAAAAGGGGGGTTCCTACCCCCTGAAACCTCCCCCCCCCCTGGATCCGCCAATGGCATGACTGGAGCAGGCCCCCTCTTGGGTAATATGGGGGTCCAACTTTTGAAAATTTCTAGATCCGCCACTGACAAATGACTGATCTGCTTATTTTATTAATGAATAACTGATTTGCTTATTTTAATAATGAATAAAGTATTTAATTTTCAGCTGTTGGCACAGAAGTGTATTGTCATGAATGTACATATAAACAAATAAAATGTTTACATGACATTAATCTGGTAATTGATATGTATGTAAAACGTAATTGTTCAAAGCAGACTGCAATGTCATGGACAAAATAGTATTGATCAACATAACTTACAGACTTATGTATATACATATATATACAGTATGTGTAAGATGTACATGCAGGATTAATTCTCTTCTAACTGAGGCACTTACTATATCTTTCTTATGTTATCAAAAACAGGTTACTGCATCTTACCTATGTTATCTGAACTAGGTTACTGCATCTTACCTATGTTATCTAAACTAGGTTACTACATCTTACCTATGTTATCTAAACTAGGTTACTGCATCTTACCTATGTTATCTAAACTAGGGTCACTGCATCTTACCTATGTTATCTAAACTAGGTTACTGCATCTTACCTATGTTCTCTAAACTAGGTTACTACATCTTACCTATGTTCTCTAAACTAGGTTACTGCATCTTACCTATGTTCTCTAAACTAGGTTACTGCATCTTACCTATGTTCTCTAAACTAGGTTACTGCATCTTACCTATGTTCTCTAAACTAGGTTACTGCATCTTACCTATGTTCTCTAAACTAGGTTACTGCATCTTACCTATGTTATCAAAACTAGGTTACTGCATCTTACCTATGTTATCTAAACTAGGTTACTGCATCTTACCTATGTAGTCTAAACTAGGTTACTGCATCTTACCTATGTTATCAAAACTAGGTTACTGCATCTTACCTATGTTGTCTAAACTAGGTTACTGCATCTTACCTATGTTATCTAAAATAGGTTACATCATCTTACCTATCTTATCTAAACTAGGTTACTGCATCTTACCTATCTTATCTAAACTAGGTTACAGCATCTGACCTATGTTATCTAAACTAGGTTACAGCATCTGACCTATGTTATCTAAACTAGGTTACAGCATCTGACCTATGTTATCAAAACTAGGTTACTGCATCTTACCTATGTTCTCTAAACTAGGTTACTGCATCTTACCTATGTTCTCTAAACTAGGTTACTGCATCTTACCTATGTTCTCTAAACTAGGTTACTGCATCTTACCTATGTTGTCTAAACTAGGTTACTGCATCTTACCTATGTTATCAAAACTAGGTTACTGCATCTTACCTATGTTGTCTAAACTAGGTTACTGCATCTTACCTATGTTATCTAAAATAGGTTACATCATCTTACCTATGTTATCTAAACTAGGTTACTGCATCTTACCTATCTTATCTAAACTAGGTTACTGCATCTTACCTATCTTATCTAAACTAGGTTACAGCATCTGACCTATGTTATCTAAACTAGGTTACAGCATCTTACCTATGTTATCTAAACTAGGTTACAGCATCTTACCTATGTTATCAAAACTAGGTTACTGCATCTTACCTATGTTATCAAAAATAGGTTACTGCATCCATATCTTACCTAAGTAAAGTTATAACAAAACCAGGTTACTGCATCTTACCTACACAACAGCCCATGTGGATTTTGCTTTTTCCTACTTCCCTGTGGGCAGCCCACCCCATGCCCACTCTACATGTAGCTACATGTATAATCTCTATTTTTTTTTAATATTGATTACACATGCTTATCACTTTTTTTCAATTGATTGTACTTGCAAGTGAATCATCAAAAGAAATTGCATGCCCATTCCTATGGGTGGGCAGAGTGTACAAGCTAGAAATTTTGACCATCAGGTGCTACTCCAACTGTGGGCAAGTGGACAAAGCAAAGTCCACCCGAGCTGTAGTGTATGTTAAGTTATAACAAAAGAAGGTTACTGCATCTTACATGTATCTACATCATATATGAATATTTTTTTTTATAAAAAACTGGTATCTGCATCTTACCTATGAGGATCAAACTTGGCAAACTTTTTCCAATCTTTAGGATTACTTTTGTACATGTTCATTAATGCGCTCACATATTCTATATTCACTTTGTCTGATGCAAACACCTTGTGTAATTCCTTAATTAAATCATCCAATGTTTTTGGCGGTACAATTTTATCAGTGTCATGGTATTCCTCCATCTCAGTCTCGTTACAATCGGAAATCTTCACATCTTCATTTTGTACACAAGTATCAACTTCCATTTTGAGATTTTTTTTCAAAACTTTACAGTAAGTCTGTTTTCTAACAAATTAAAATAGTCCTCTATTCTTGTCAGTCGCAATGTGCCTTTCCTTTATATGATGTCAATATATAATTATCTGTCCTTGATATTCTGAAAAAGAAAAGAAATTTGAACTTCAACTAAAATGAATAATTTTTCAATAGCTTCTCTTCCAATTCTCACGGTTTGAAACTTTGGATGGTAAAAATTGATAACTGCAACAGTGGACACAAACAGCTTAAGCTTACTACCACTTTAACAGCATTTGCAAGTAGACCTTAATTTCAGCTTCAGCTTAATTACTACCACTGGCTAAAGTCCACTATATAGAGGCAGATACCATTAAAAATCAACACTTGAATAGTTAATATTTACAATGCAAAGCACATAATTTGAACTTGGTCCATACATATAGATACTTTTCTGTGCAGATAATAGGGTTTCTGCATGGTTGCAACTTTTGTCAAGGTCGTCACACATATAACATGCTGAGTGGTCATGATGTAATTATTAATATTTAAAAATGTTCAGAGAACAAAATTGATAAAGAAAATCTATTTACTAAATATAAAGGAAAACATATCATAAATGACAACTTTATCATTGTACTAAGTAGTACATGAGCATGTTTTTATCAATTTTACAGACAGCCTATTTATTCAACTTGCTTTAAATAAATATTTTTGCTTCAATAAGCACGAAATAGACCTTACCAAAAGCAATTTGTCCTAGTTTTGTTTTAAGGTCTTTTAACATTCATGATCAAGTAATGTTATTCTGGTAACTGATTAAATGAAGGCTTTTCAACAGAGACTTCTGTTTTGGCACCAAGAGCAAAACGCATTTCAACAATTATTTACTAAATCATTATCATTATCTATTTCAGGAAAGGTTAAATTTTTATCTTTCTCATGTTTACCATCAATTAATTACTCAAGAAAATAATGTTATAATATATATATCAACCTGAAAAATTACAAGCTTGGGAAAATAAATGTATTTAATATTTAATTCTTCAACACATGAAAAGTTTGGGTTTTTTTTTAAAGTCAAAGTCAATAGCTAGAACGTGCAGACATGTATATTAGATTAATTAGTCTCCCAAAAGAATAAATTTGAAGACATTATTTTGGGGAAAATAAAAGATTATGCACATCATAATTCAAATTTTCACAAATTATTGAAATACTTAGAATTTGATACATATATATATATATAGAAAGTATAACTGCACTTTTTAAGCTCTTCAACATTTCTTGATAAAATATAAGAATTTAGACTATAGATAGGCTTTTTTTCTATTTTGGCTCACATCATTTTTATCTTTTTACATTTTTGCAAATAGAGAAAAACATAGAAGAACTTTGTCTAAAAGTGAGAAAAATGTTAAAGGTGCAACAAAAATAGGAGACTTTACTAGACAGCATTTGACATAAAATGTTACTTATTTTGGTATTCACTATGTCCCCTAAAGACCTATAAATATGTAATCAGATTGCAATCAGGTGAACCATAACATAATAATATTTTTTTTATTTCTAAAAACTCTAAAATAGATAGAGGAGTGGACCATTTCCAAGTATATAGCTTTTTTCTCTAATTCAGGATGTTAATTGTGGACAAGTTAAAAAATAGCATGCACAACATAGTAAAATCATGACAGATTAAATTTTCCTGTTTTTAAGGAAGTTTTAAAATATAAAATATGTAACATTTATGTTATTTAAATTTTAATGTCATAACTTTATAAATCATTCACATAGCTTGTTTCATTCTATTCTTTTCCAGAAATCTGTCACTTAATTTTCCAAAATATATATTTGCCCCTTCTAACAGGTGTTCTCTTAGAAACATTGTTACATGTATAAATAAAGCTACAATAATAATAATATCTCTTAGAATTGGAACAAAATTTCTATTTATTCTATTCTGTCAAACAATCTATACAATATTCTTCTTTGAGACTCCTTCCCTTGTAAACTTTGGCAATACTGCTAAACATTTACCATGTTTATTAACCAATAATATTTGGCACTAAAATTGAAGGATACCACTGGGTTTTTATACACCCGTCGTCTTTTAGACAGGACGTATTATGGTATACCGTTGTCCGTCCGTCCGTCTGTCCGCCGTCCACACTTCGGACAATAACTCAAAAACACTTTCGCCAATTTCCATGAAACTTAAATGAATTGTTTATATCTATTGACGTAAGCTCCCTTTTGTTTTTTTTTAATTTCAGATTTTAAATTTTGGATTTATGGGGCTTTATTCATAAAAAAGGGGGATTTTCAACACTTCGGACAATTACTCAAAAAGGCTTTCACCAATGTCCATGAAACTTTGGTGAATTGTTTATATCTATTGATGTAAGCTCCCTTTCAATTTTTATAAATTTCAAATTTTAAGTTTTGGATTTATGGGGCTTTATTCATAAAAAAAGGGGATTTTCAACACTTCCGACAATAACTCAAAAAGGCTTTCACCAATGTCCATTAAACTTTGGTGAATTGTTTATATCTATTGATGTAAGCTCCCTTTCAATTTTTATAAATTTCAGATTTTAAGTTTTGGATTTATGGGGCTTTATTCATAAAAAAAAAGGGGGGATTTTCAACACTTCGGACAATAACTCAAAAAGGCTTTCACCAATGTCCATGAAACTTTGGTGAATTGTTTATATCTATTGATGTAAGCTCCCTTTCAATTTTTATAAATTTCAGATTTTACATTTCCGTGTTATGAATTTTTATGCTAAAAAAGGGGGATTTTCCAATTTTGGGACAATAACTAACACTTTCACAAAATTTTATGCAACTTTGATAAATTGTTTATATCTATTGACATAAGCTCCCTTTCCATCTTTATAAATTTTAGATTTTACGTTTTCTTAAGTAATGAATTTTTATACCTAAAAAAGGGGGATTTTATGAAACTTTGGTGAATATATTAATGTAACATCCCTTTTGATTTGTATATATATTTCTAGTTGATCATATAAATTCATTTAAAGCATAAAAGACAAGTTAAAAGAGCAACGGGCGTATCATGCGCTAAAGCGCAGCCCTTTATTTAAGTGTTCTCTGAAACTTGTGATTACACATTTCAGTCCTAGTTTATCACCAAACAACACGTCTGCCAGCTTAGAAATAGTGGTGATCATGATGTCCAACTTAAATAGTATGGTTGTTTTGTAGGTTCCCCCCTGTCTGGTATTAAGTTTAGTTGCTGATTACAATGTATTGGATCCATAAAATTACCTGTATTATGCAAATTTGACTATTAAACCTTATTCATACCTATAGCTACAATACTCCACTTTTTTTGCCTATGAAAGCTAGTATTATAATCTATAAACTCAGGGTTCTCACTAAGGCGAGTCCATGAGTCCTAGACTCATCAAAATCTGTCTGGACTCACCATTTTCAAAACTGGTGAGTCCACAGATGCATCAATATTTAAATATTTTGTATAAACTGAACACAGCAAAAACACAAATACCATCATTTTATAGCAAAAGTTTAAAAAGTAATCTGAATTTAATGTCATTTCATTGCTCTGTTAGGCCATGGAGGATAAAATATTACATTATATTGTAATAAAATATATTCTTCTTGCTGTTAGACTCACAATGGCCAAAAATGACGAGCCCCTGGACTCGCCTTCAAAACTCCTTAACGAGAACCCTGAAACTGTTCTGCTTTATATGCATGTCCATTATATTATACTATTATTGTAATTTTATATAGTATAATGGAGAAGATTTCATAAGTATGATTTACTTGTGTCTAATCCAATTTTGCTTTAATTCAGCAAATCAAATACTGTATAGAGGGTTATTTCGTGGGTGTAAAATTTCGCAATTTTCATTGAATAAGGTATACGAAATATTCTGGCGCTCATTATTTTGGAGGATTCAAAACTTTTATCAATACCTTTGCATGTGCCGTTTTAAATTGGCGGAATTTATTTTGGCGATTTTGTTCTATCCGCTAAACAAATAAGAGAAAATTTGCACCACACGAAAATAACCCACTATACCATGTATACGGTATGTTTAAACTAAACTAAACAAAGGATGTGCTACATGTAGATATGATTGCCAATGAGACAAGTTCAGACAACTCTTATAAAGTCTCCACAAGATACTAGACGACATTGAGACATTTACATATAATGAAAAAGATTTTGAGAACTAATTGAGGTAAGTTTTACTGTATTGCAAAAAGCAAGCAACGTTAAGCATGCTGTATTTAAATTATTCATAAAAGGAAATGATTCAAGCTGTGAAGATATATTTTCAAAAGGTAATTATTAAAACATATCTATCAGTTCATCAATTAATCAATTAGAAAACATATTTCATTCAAAATCAAAATTAATCAATAAAAAGATATTGAACATGTTAAAATTGTCCTCAATGTTCACTACATATATCTATATAAAGTATGGTTGTTGATTAACTAGGTAAATCACCTTGAAAACTAATGATCAAAATCTCTCATCCTTACAGTGTTCAACATTAATAGCATCCAGTGGAAAATTCCATTACCTTCACATATATATATATATATGTTTATCACTGAATCCAGCAACCAAAAGACTAATAAAATTTATAAAAACTATTTTTATATAGTCTATACATGATAAATAGACTTAAAATACCAATGAAATGGATAGTACATCTCAAGTGAGAATAATAGCTACTGTACATGTATTCAAATTATAGTTTGGTATAAAAGTTTATTGCAATTTCAAATTAATAGTATAATGATGACTACAGTGGCCTAAAAATAAAATTAATTGCTAAAATCTATGTCATGTTGGACTCTTTTGAATAGTTATCTAATTGGCAAACATTTCATCACATCTCCTAATTATCTATAGAAGAATATCTGCTGACAATGTACATTCTTAACAGTCTAGTCATTACATGATTTCTAATCTGCTTCTTGTTATCTGGTGGATTGACTTGTGTAAATTAAGAACCAGAAGTCAACAGCAGATTTATAGAGTCACTGTGATCAATTTCTACAACATTTACTGTACAATGTCCTCATTATAAATATCAGGACTGAAATTCAATATTTTTGCGCCCGATGGGCTTTATTCTACAAAGGACTCATCAGTGAATGAAAAAATGTTAAATAGGCCAAATAAAGTACGAAGTTGAAGAGCATTTAGGACCAAAAATTCCTAAAAGTTCAAATACAGCCAAGGTAATCTAAGACCACGTAGAAAAGCCTTAAGTATTTCAAATATTCAAAGTTTTGTATACAGTTTTAAAATACATGCATTGACTTTCAAGTTGCACCAAACAAATTTTGGACCAGAAAATAATTACTGAATTACAAACTTTTTTCATACAAGTTTTCTCTTTGCATGAAATTATGAACAAAGTCTATATAATTTATGTTTTTCAAATAATATATGATACTTTTTTTATTTCAGAACTTTTGATTTTCACTTTGTGGTTAGCTTTTTCTTCAACGTATTCTTGAAAAAACATGCACCATGAAAATATTATTGAATTAATTAACATGATCAACATGAATTTGAAATGCATTGGAAATAAAGTCAACTGGATTTTACTGAATAACACAGAAAATCCTGAATAATATGGAGTGATTTTTCAATATCTCATGAAAATTTCTGAATTTACTACTTTTAAAAAAAATAAACATTCTTTCAAAAGTTGAAAACTAGCTATATATAGTATTTAAAAATGTTGTTTACAAATGTTACACCAAATAATTATGAAGTCTGGCAAGGCTATTTTAAATTTTTTTCTGGGGCGCCTAGGAAGAGCTACAGAAGACAAATAAAATAGCCTTGCCAGTCGTCATAATTATTTGGACTAGTGTAACTGGAGATATAAAAAAAAAGATGTAGTATGATTGCCAATAAGACAACTATCCACAAAAGACAGAGCATGATTGTACTTGCAAAATCTCAGGTCTCCACCGGGACTCAAACCCGGGACCTCTGTGTTACAAGGCAGAGTGTTAACCTACTGAACTTAAGAAGTACTTCCTTAACCGCTTACGGCTGACTAAGTATCTACTAAGGGAAGCAATCCCGTCACACTAGTACAAATGTGTATGGGATCGCTCACCTGGCAGGTCCACCACTTTATGTTTTATCAAGGACAGCAATCATTACCAGTCAGGGGACTTACCGAAATAAGTGATTTTTAAATCACTTATTTGAGTAGCAAATTCTAGGTTTTAATTGGGATTTTGTAGTTTTTTCAAAATTTTAAACACATAGGTTTAAATAACATCTTTAATTAGTTGGGGTTATAAAAAAGAATGATACTAAAGAAGTGATTTTGGGAAGAAATTGAGTCTGATACTTAAACAAGTGATATTATGTCATTATCCTAGATTCAGTACAAGGTCATCACCTGAAATGACCTGGTCATCCTAGACAACACAGATGTTGGTTCTGATAAGTTTGGAAACATAATTAGTCCCTGATCATTAGTATTCATATTTAAAGCTACACTAATATTAATCACTATCTTCTATCTGTGATTAATTTGTACTACTTAAATAGGTGATTATTAAAGAAAGACAACTCTAACTTCCAACCTTTATGGAAATAATGTTACTTGAATCAGTGATTTAGAAAATCACTTGTTTAAGTAAGTCCCCTGACTGATTACACTGTTGTTGCCAACAGTTGTGGGTTTTTTTTTATTTTAATTTCAGAGTTTATAAACAATCTCAAACATCAAAGTGAAACTTAATTGTTGCTTTGTCAATATTGACAATAATGTCACTATTTGTGGTTATTTCATAAATATAAAGACAAGGATTTTTAAAGCTTGAAAAAAACTAACGTTAGATGAAAAATACAGACAAAATAAATACTAGATAACTTACCAAAACTAATTGAATTTGTAGCACCCGACTTTACTTCAGTTACAGTAGATATGACCGCTGGAAAAATACTTACCACGTTTTAAAATACCAATGTCAACAAATCGATCTATAGTCTGTTTCTCTCTATTTAGCCGGGTTGTTAAAAAATGAGGAATGATACAGAAACGAAGCGAAACGAAGCAAAACGAAAATAAGAAATGAAATTTAAAAAAAACGAAACGAAACGAAACAAAAATATGACTTTTGATAAATTTACCATAAAAGATCGCAAATAGTCTCAACAGTCAACGGATCCCGAAAAGGGAGGCGGGGATTGGCACCCCGTCTTTTTTTAACGATCAATGCATTGCAAAATAAAGGCAACAGTAGTATACCGCTGTTCAAAACTCATAAATCCATGGACAAAAAACAAAATCGGGGTAACAAACTAAAACCGAGGGAAACGCATTAAATATAAGAGGAGAACAACGACATAACACCGAAACGTAACACACACAGAAACGGACCAAGCATCAGACAAAACACCACGAGAATAACAAATATAACATGAAAACCAAATACATGAATTTGGGATAGACAAGTACCGTGCCACGTCTTATCTCAATTTCTCAAAAATAAGAGAAAACACAAACGACTCAACGTTAAAATGCAACACACACAGAAACGAACAATAATATAACAATGGCCATCTTCCTGACTTGGTACAGGACACTTTTAAAGGGAAAAAAAGTGGTGGGTTGAACCTGGTTTTGTGGCATGCCAAACCTCGCACTTTAATGGCAAAGTTAAATATAACATTGAAATGACAACATAATATTACAAGAGTACAATACAAATTAATAGAACATATTAGACAAAGAAAAACATGGTTAATAGATAATAAAAAGCATCAGGTTTAAAATTCAATACGCCAAAAACGCGCCTTGTCCACACAAGACTTACAAGTGACGCCCAGATATAAAAGATTGAAAGTGAAAAAAGTACAAAGTTGTACAACACTGAAGATCAAAAGTTGAAAAGGTTTAGCCAAATACGGCATTGTTTTTATGCCCGGGATAAGAACATTCTTATTATATAGAACAATTCATGCTATTGCAAACAGTAAATTTTATCAAATGAATATGAACAGTCTTATTTTACTAGGAGTTACGATGATCTGAATTGTAAATCTATAAATGTCGCCCACGGATTAGAGTGTAACCTTTGCGGATTGGTTTACGTCGGTAAAACGAAAGGAAGGCTAAACTTACGTATGTGAGGCCATAGATTAGATATCAACCTCACTGCAAATGACATTCTGTATCAGAATTTTTTCAGCCTGATCATTCCATCGTTTCTATGACAGCTCGTATAATCGAAAAAAATATACCACATGACTAACAATCCTCAACTTGGAACGCTTCTCCGTATACAAAACGAAAACTGCTGGATTCGACAATTGGGAACTGCGACACCATATGGTTGCAATGACACACTGGATGGTAAAGGTATTCTATCTAGTCCTTCCTGTAGTTCAGTCGAAAATAACTCCATATTTTACAAATAAGTCTGTACCAATGATTTCTTATACCTGATATCAAACCAATTGCAACTATAATTTTCAATTACAAACACGTTTTGCAGGATCTCCATATTAACGACTTCAAGTCTAAACCTCCTGGTTGCACCTGTGCTAGTTCCTAATTCACAGCCGGTCACATATTATCCAGCTGACCATGTTATCACCGGAGACCTCAACATTGTCAATAACACTTCCCTGCGAAATTTGTTATCCAAAGGTCCGAAATATCGTGAGCCTTTTAAATCCATCAATTGGAAATACAACTTCAAAATACTGATGGATTCAGTCGAGGTTTATGTCAGGCAATGCCGTGGGCTAAACTCGAGAAAGAAGACGTATATACGTATACCCTTCCGAAAGGCTATGAGGTCGTTGGTACAAATCCGAATTCAGAAACTAATTGGGTCTATCAATACCAACGCTACGTCAATTTTCAAAGACCCAAATGTTGCAAAACACTTGTCCTACCTCCATGACAAATATATTGTTGTCCCCGCAGACAAAGCAACAAACAGCATCGTTTTTGTGTGTAAATATCATAACATAAACTGCTTGATAAACGAATTAGGTATTGTCAATACACTTGGAAACTCAACATATACCCTTACGACACTTACCAAAGAGGAAATCCTGAATAATCATAGGTCTGTTCTATGTTCCTTTGAAATTTAAACCAAAGATGAAGAACTGGATCTTCCAGCATGCACTGTATTGGATACATAAACTACGTAAGTGTCCTTACAAACAACGGTATATTGCTGGGTCATCCAAGTGCTCCACGAAACCTCTTTCAAAATTATTAACATCTTTTTTATTAGCAATCAAAGCCGGGCTCCAAAGTTATTGTGAAACTCGCGGCCTATTCTAGAGGTGGCGTGAATCAGATGTTAATTGATACTAAAAAAATCTAAAGATCTTTTAGAGTACATATTACAATGCCCTTCCCTTTCATGAATGTGACCTACCGAATTAGACTATTTACCGCATTTGTAATCACATAAGCAACATGACGGGTGCCACATGTGGAGCAGGATCTGCTTATCCTTCCGGAGCACCTGAGATCACCCCTAGTTTTTGGTGGGGTTCGTGTTGTTTATTCTTTAGTTTTCTATGTTGTGTCATGTGTACTATTGTTTTTCTGTTTGTCTTTTTCATTTTTAGCCATGGCGTTGTCAGTTTGTTTTAGATTTATGAGTTTGACTGTCCCTTTGGTATCTTTCGTCCCACTTTAATTACAATCTAAGACTCTCTCTCATCTTGCAATGGTATTAAAACACTTAAAACATTTGACATTTCTACACTTTACACTAGGTTTCCCCATTCTAAACTAAAAGACAAATTGAAAGAGTTGGTATTAGTACTTTGTCTCATTAAAAAGAATAGCAAACATAGATACACGTATCTTGTCTTGGGGAGGGATATATAAATCCGATTTTGTAAAGAATCACTCTGATTCAAACAATAAAAAATCTGAAACTGACACTATCAAGATGCGTGCTTGATTTATTGTTTGACAAAATATTTGTTAAGTTTGGAGGACGTGTTTTTTTACAGACTGACGACATTCCAATGAGAACCAATTGTGCCCATCTTCTTGCCGACTTGTTTCTTTATATTATGAGGCTGACTTCATACAGGAACTTCTTAGAAAGAAGAATAAGAAGTAAGCGACATCTTTTAACTTTACATTCCGTTATATATATATACTAGTCAACAAAAGAAACGATACACGACTTTGAAATAAAATTTATCAAAAAGTATTAAAAATATAAAACAAAATGAGATTCATTATTTTAAAAAGCTTTCATTTTCAATGTATGCATATGTGATAATGAAAATCAAAACTTGTCGAAAGTATCTAAATTCCGTGTAAACGACCATAGGGTGCACATTAGTTTTGCGGGATGTTGAATAAAAATCGACACATAATTTTCTAAGTACTAAATTAAATTTCAAATTTGTTTAAAACTATTCCATATGCTAATCAAGTCATGTTCATATGTTGTAAATAATGGGTTGAAATATTGTTTTTTTTCAATTTTTTGGGGAAAAAAAGTGTTTTTTGAAATTTTTTATTTTCGTCTCAAATCAATGCTTTAGATATGAAAACAACACACAGTAAATTTGAAACCTTTCGGATTAGTTTTAAGATTGTTATCGCTCTTTGAATATAACTTTACACATACTGTCTATGGTAAATCAGTTAATAATGTATACATTTTAACGATTTCTCGTTGTACCGAACTTTGCTTAACAAATTAACGAAGAAACTGTATGATTTTTAAAAACAAATTGATGGTACCCTATAGTTGTTAATTTCCGTGTCATTTTGGTGTCTTGTGGACAGTTGTCTCATTGGCAATCATACCACATCTTCTTTTTTATATTGTTCGAACCTCTATGTACGCCTTATTCATGGACTGAATGGGAACCTATCAGGTTCCATTGCGCATGACCCACGGATAATAGTTGTCTTTTGTTATAGCTTTATGGTTTATATTGATTCGATAGTTTGGCGTTCATGGCATATCTTTCATTGGTTTCGTTTATTTTGTCTTCGTATCTTTTCAGACTCTTAGTAGTTTTGAATATTGTATTTACATCAGTACTGTCTATTTTCCCTGTCTGTTCTCTTTTTCATAGATATAGGAAGATGTGGTGTGAGTGCCAATGAGACAACTCTCCATCCAAATAACAATATAAAAAAATATTAAAAATGTAAACCATTATAGGTCAATGTACGGCCTTCAAAACGGAGCCTTGGCTCACACCGAACAACAAACTATAAAGGGGCCCCAAAATTACTAGTGGAAAACCATTTAAACGGGAAACCAACGGTTTAATACATGTATGTCCTTTGGGTTTGTTTTTGTCTTCGGGTCGCTGTATCGTTGACGGCCCCTTAATGTACACCCCCTATACAATGTTGGATCTCGAGGGTAGATATATAGATTCTTTTTCATTGTGCTTTTCTTGAATATACAGATACATTCTGTTTACATGTTATATCGCATGGATATGAATAGATATGAGTCTTTTTCATTATGCTTTTATTCTTTAATATACAGATATATTCTGTTTACATGTACGTTCTCAAGGGTATATAGATATAGAGTATTCTTATTGTGTTTACATGTTAGATTTACAGACAGGTTTATATTTACCTGTTAATCGTCCATAGTCTGAGTTATGGAGCATCAAAGGCGGTAACAACAAATAATAGATAGGTGTATAAGTACCGTTATATTTGTTGATATATCCGGGACTTTTGTCACAAGGGTATCATCAATGATTAGTGAGATGGGTGGAATTTAATAAGGAAAGCTGGTGATTAGAATACAAATCTCTATGGTCATCATAAAAATTGTGGTTTCTGTATTAGTTTTAATATTTACTTTTTTATGGTGGCTGTTTCTTAGTTACAGGGAGAACTCATTTGTATCGTATGGAAGTAAAATAAAAATATAATGCTTCCATGCATTTGTACTAAGAATAAGGCTCATCTCGTCAAAATATACGGATGGCCTTTTTGTTCAAGATCATGTCCGTCGTTACTGTTAAAATACATCGGTCTCGATTTCTTACATACTAGAAAGGAAGTATCAGTACCAATTTTTCGGCAGAAGATGTGCACTTCGATAATAAACGTCTCGTAAGTGATGTTCGAGGGAAGTTTCTATTTATATACGTAATTACATAAAGCCATACAAACAGTTTTGCAATGTTTTTACACATACAAACAGTTTTGCAATGTTTTTACAGGTGAATGAATACATTTCTTATTGTTCAAAATATGTATTTAAAGACTATATATACCAAATGTTTGCCCCGTTAGAACAATGCTTATCAAATATTTTATAGATAAGTTATTTCTAGAAAAACTATTTATGTGTGTATCTATTTGAGTATTTTGATCCCATCGGATTTTTCTTGATAAATTTTTATACTTTTAACAATATCCAACTATTCCGTTCGAAAATTATCTAAATTGATGTCGAAAAAAAAAATAATCAAAGATGACTGGCTTATTATTTGTTACGCCAGAAACAAGTTTCGTCTACAGTATATAATATATATATAAGAAGATGTGGTATAAGTACCAATGAGACAATTCTCCATCCAAGGGTTTAAAGCATAAAATAGCACATTCAGAATAAAAGCTAAGCAAGATATATTAAAACAAATGTCTAATATCAGCACATATATAGTAGCACATATATATAGTATTTATATCAGAGTAGCACATGCAAACTTAAACACTATAAGGCTAAGCACAAACAAAAGACTGCATGCAGCTATAGCAAAGGTAATGCATAAGCAAAAGAAATAAATGGCTAAATAAATCAAAGTACTGAAGTACTGAACATCAGAGGACCTCAAGTTATGTTCAATTATTGATAAATGACAGGTGTTTATATTATACCTGCCGGACAGATATGTTCATCTTACAATATAGTACAAATAATATAATTTTCTATATATAAATATATATATACAACTCGTCTAAACATCAACCCAACAATGTTAGATCTGTAAATTTGCTTTCGCAAATTTTTGGTTCTTCCCTCGCCGGGATTCGAACCCATGCTACTGTGATATCGTGACACCAAATCGCCTGCACTGCAGCCGTCCCGCTAGACCACACGACCACCTGGGCTCTCAAAAAAAGAGCTTTCGGTGGGCATGTGTTACCTTTCCACGTCAGTTTTAATCTAGCGGCGTACTACAGTACATGATATATAAGGCATGAAGATGTTATTGTTACAGATCAGCTAAATTATCTATAGTAAAGGATCCTACAAATTAATGTAATATACAGTCACAGAAAATAATTATATTCATAAGTACGTCTGAGTCAGTGACAACTCTACAACAGATGTATCCATCGGATCGCCATCAATGATGGTGATACATGGCTGTGTACATAATGTATATACAACTCGTCTAAACATCAACCCAACAATGTTAGATCTGTAAATTTGCTTTCGCAAATTTTTGGTTCTTCCCTCGCCGGGATTCGAACCCATGCTACTGTGATATCGTGACACCAAATCGCCTGCACTGCAGCCGTCCCGCTAGACCACACGACCACCTGGGCTAATATATATTATATATATATATATCATATCTGAGATACTGACTTGAACTAGGAAACTTAACTTTGTGAATTATCAATGATTATGTGGTCAAATGAGAACTGTTAGATTGGCAGTATGGTTACACACATACAAAAATAGTTAGCATATAACTTATAATAGAGAATCAATTTAGCAAACAATTCTTCGAGTAGCTATATACATTGTAGTCACTCACTGAACTATAATAAAGAGGTTCAAGACAATCATATTGAAACAGATAAATTGTAATATTGGAGCTAAAGATACCAGATGAACAGCAAACTCATAAATCGAAAATAAACTTACAATTCCATATCTAAAACTATAAAAGACATGCATGCAAACAAATAAAAGTACACTAGAAACAACATAGAAAACTTAAGACCGAGCAACACGAACCCCACCAATTTTTTGGTGTATATCTTGATTTTCCGTTTGTACATTGATGTGGCCGTTAGTTTTCTTGTATATATATTGTTTAACATTTGTCATTTCATGGCTTTTTCTTACTGATGTATGTATAGTTTTTTTCTGATTGTAAAAGTGTTGTATGGTAAGCATTATTTCTTTTTCCATCATTTTGTATAGAGCTGATGTCTGATTACCAATCATACCTCCCTTTTCGCTTCTTTTTTTATGAATAATGACAACAGTTTGGTGTTAATTTTCATTTATGTACAATGTATGTACTATACATGTAACAATATAAAACAGTATATACATGTATAATCTCATTCCAACATTAATATTGGTCTTTGTTGGTATATATTTATCTTTAAGTTTAACAATGTACTGTGAAAGAGCTATCTTCTAACAGATACTTAGTATTTAGTATGGTTATTGTGAAACCACTGATTCAAAGGACAAGTTTCACTTATTGCCCAAAATGGCCTTAAATATAAACTTTAACATAAAGCTCCAAAAAGTTCACAATTTGGTTCCGTAAATGGGTCTATTTCAAAAGTCTTAACGCTCAATAAATCAGTTCTTTTCATAAAAGTACATTTTATGTTCCAAATTTTGTCAAAAGAAGATGATTTTGGGCAATTTCAGACCCGAAATTAAGCCTTTAGGAATAAAGATTTGGTCGTCACCTACCATCCAAAATGTTTTGTGACCAAAAGAATCCAAATCTGATAGAATTCATCAATATAAAAATTTTTTGGATCTTGGATGGCAGCCAAGGTTAATTATGCCAAGAACAATTAAAGTTTTACCATAGTTATCTGTGGGATAATTTTCACAATTATTCAATGGTTTTGTTGTGTATGATTTACAAAAAGAAAAATAAAGATGGCAAGACCTGAAGGAGGCTGCCTGATTTTTTTAAGTGACATATGAACAACAGAGTCAGTGTGGGGCCACTAAGCTAAACTGCCCGCTTTGCACCAGCCAATATAAATGAATGCCTAGGGTGGGAATCGAACCCACATACACCAACTCTGTTGTCCCTATATTTTTAAATGAACAAAAAATTGTCAAGATCAAATTTAAAAAAATGTATAAATGTGTTAAAATTTAATTATCAAATTATACATGAAAATATCGGTTGATTTAGATGTCTACATAGATTGTAGTCCCATAGGGTCCACTGTACAGCTACGTGAATATACAGCGTAAGAGGGTTTTAAATTGCTGAGGCAGATTTTTTTGGGGAGGAGGGAGCTGAAGGCACGCCCTTTTCAAGGAGCTTCATGTATGGTAAATGCGTAGTCCTTTTTTTATATAGTTTTACCCGAAATGTTGACTGGCTAGACCCCTCCCCCTTTAAAACTCCTGGATTCTCATCCGATTTGATAGAAATCTAAACTGTTAACAAGGTTGCTTAAGTAATAACAGTTATGTTTGGGAATTAAAAATAGATAGGTTCCTTTAAATGTTGCTGAACATTTTGTTTAAATTATCTAGAATATACATGTACATCACTACATGTGGTTTTGATCGTGGACATTTTAAATCACTGTTAACTAATGGGTGACTTGGGTTTCTGGTACAAATTTTAAAAAACATGGAATTATTCATGCACAGAAAGATTCTTGAGATTTAAATTTCCACAAAATAATAAATAAACAAAAAACATTAAACATTTTAAACATTTAACATTTTGATAAAATAAAATAATACACTAACCCTTTGCAATGTTGCAGTTCAACTTTTAATCTGGGGTTCTGGAAAACCTTTAAAATATCTCTTGCAGTCATGGCTCATAGGTTTGTCTCAATAAAGATTTGCTAAGTTTGCTCATGCAGAATCCCTATATCGCTCTGATTAGTATAAATAGTGTCATGTGTGCTCAAATAACCATTTACATGTAGATTAGTCTCACTATTGATATATCTAACTCAATTGAGTAGATCTAGCTCAAATTTTACTCATACATGTAAGTGATCATGTTTGCTCAATTTAAGATCTCATGGGTGCTCGTAGTGAAAGTTAACTGATTGTATTTGCTCAATTCAAGTACTCATGTACATTGTATGCGTGAACAAATGTCTAATTCAAATTACTAAAATTTCACATGGATATGATTACAGAGAGGGGTAGGAGGGGTCCTGATCCCGAAATCCCGGGCTTAAAAACACGAAATCCTGAGGTCCGGAATCTAAATAAAGTTAAATCCTGGATCCCCTAATTTGAAAAAAAGAATTCCCGGATCCCGAAGAGGTAAATCCCGAAATCCCGAGCTTAAAAACACCCGATCCCGGAGTCCCGATAAAGGTCCTATCCCCCCTCATTACACAATTTAAGTAATGCTGTAGAGTGTGATTAGCACATGTCATAGAATTATCATGTAATTTTGGCAATACATGTCATGTACAGTATGGTCAAAATTATACAATACTACATGGAAGACTTAAAAAAAACAGGACAGTTACTCTATATTTATATCTCCAAAACTGTAAGGATTCTCCCAATATATCTATAGGCTTGTAAATGGTACAGACAACGCCACTAATTGTGATTTACCCAAATTCTGACATTTCAGTGTAAAATAAGACACTTGATTTTACGAGCAAGAGTCATTATACACACTTAGAAAGCGAAGCAAGTTAACTCGTACCAACGGAAACTCGTACCATGTTAACTCGTACCAAAAAAGTTAACTCGTACCTCTGGGAAGTCGTACCATTAAAAATATTTTCAAAAATACGAATGTTTTATGGTGTTTTTTCTTTGTAAACTTAATGAAAAGTTGAATTACTGGAATTTTAGACTTGATTTTAATGAAAACTTAGACAAAAATACGTTACTTTCTTAATTACCCTGCTAATTAATATTACAATACCATTATTCACAATACAGATGGACAGTCAAACTCGTAACTCATAAATAGAAATAAACTTAAAATATTATGCTGCCAACACTACCATTACGTCTACTGGTTATTTACAATACCATTAGAACCATAATTAACAAAAATTTACCGGATAGACAGTCAAACTCATAAAATGAAATAAACGCCATGGCTAATAAATAAAAAGCCAAGCAGGCAAGTGATAGCACACAAGACCGTGACAACATAGCGAACGAAAGACTAAGCTGAGGATGATTTTAGGAACCATTTCATATATAAATAAGTTGGTACGAGTTTGCATTGGTACGAGTTTTTTTTTTAGTGGTACGAGTTAACGTTGGTACGAGTTAACAATGGTACGGGTTAACTATAATTCCTTAGAAAGGGTCCAACTCTATTGGAAGAATAAGAAGTTGAAGATTCTCTGAATATTACATATATATATATAAAATACAATAATTTCAACCAATAATAAAAAAAAATATATTAGAATTACTTACAAATTCATTAACAAAATCCGCGTTTTTTCCAGTCAAGGGACATAATTAATCAAATATACTAATGCAACAAACTAAGTCGGAGAAGGAGCGAAAATCCGAAACAGTACCTTAAAAAACAGAAAATAGTTCCACGTGTGTGTCCAAGTGATCAATCTACTTGTTATTTACGAAGAAAAGAAATTTAACTCTAAAAATTGTTGAGATCTTTAAAAAAAAAAAAAATTGTTACAATAAAGAATGCACAAAAAGTAACCTTGTCTTTAAGTGTCTTGCAGGTTATTGTTACTACCAATCTGCTGATATTTTCAAAATGGCTGCGGAAGACGCGGCCTGATAAATTAATTTAATATTGTGTCAGATTAAATATTCCTGATTTTGCTACGTTAATTTTATAGACATATATGCTACAAACAATTTAAACAGGTTAACTTACTCCAAATCAAATAATCGAATTATAATTACCTTTCTGTGTATAATTGCGTGAATTGATTTTCTCTCGTTTTCGTCAAGCTCGCTCTTGCCCACTTGATGAATATGCATTCGTGGTATTCATCCGCAACAACAATTTTTCGACACGTCATTGATATTGAAGATCGTTTAATTAATATACAAATATTTCTAACGACAAAACATTTTCATATTATAAATAAAACTGAGTATCCATTGAAAACATGAATTTAAAAGAAGCGATACGGAATTTTATTCTGCACTATATAGGTCCGCGGGTCTATAATGTCGGTTATTATTCCAAAACTAATTATACATGCATCTCTTTGATCTTTGAAAAGTAGGCGATGGCAATACACCCGAGGCCCCTCAGGGGCCTCTGATGTAAAAATAAAAATAACTGCAAAAAGATAAAAGATAAAAAAAAAAAACAAACAAACAAAAAAAAACAACAAAAAAACAAAAAAAAACCCAACAAAAAACAGCAGGCTTCGAGATCAAGTTATGAGGCAGCAAGTAAGTACATTATTTACAAAAATTGCATGTACATTTTTCTGAAAAACACCAGGTGGAGATAAAATTTTTGAACTGGCCAAAAGTTGATAAGCACCTTGCCTCATTTGGCAAGGAGTTCCAGAGTTTTGCTGCCTCATAACTGGCTTTTCTTAACATACCTTGATGTTTTTGGCCGTGGTATATCTGCTATGCCTTTGTACCTGCAGTTACAAGGCCGTTGCTACCCTTGAGGCAAGTGAGGCAATTGCCTCACTAAAATTTCGACACTGATTTTTTTTTATACATATATATGAATATATAATAGTCATTTGTTGTTCTGTCTCAACCTTAATTTCTATAACTTGTCATCCTTCCTTTTAAACTATTCTTCCTGGATATAACTCAGCATCTCAACGGGTGATGTTTCTCGATTATATTAACCTAGTAACGATAATCATCATGGATCTTTAGTTAAAAACAGGCTCTTGCAGAAAAAGGAAAAGCGACACTGAAGGTAAAGAAGGAATAATTCAAGTAAACTTTTTTTTTAACAGAGTCTGAGTATTGCATATAACGTCATTAGAACGCTCAAAAAATAACAAGTAGACTGACAAATAAAGTACTGGTCTTCGGAAAGGGGCAGTCCTGTCTGCGTATTTATTTCTCCGTTTCACCAACTTTTGACAAATCAAGTACTGGGCATCGCAAGGGGGCAGTCCTGTCTGTGTATTCTTTTCACGAACTTTAAACTTTCTCTTTACAGATAAATGAAATATAAATAATATGAAACATGAATGCATGGATTAGTTTATATCCATGTTTCTTTAACCTTAAAAATTGAAAGAATATCCCATATTCTAATTTGATATTATTGAGGAATGGTAGAACCTTTAACACAGGATTTTGTCTTTACTTATTCGGGACTACGGAATTTCGTTTCTTTATATTCTGGGTTTCGGAATCGGACACCCCCAAACCCTAACCCCTAAATTTATAGATTCTGGAACTAAAATACCACCAACTATTTCCAGAAATAATTTGAAATTACGGAACTACATGTACAAACGTCAAAAACTCCATTCCAATTCCCCTGTACCCATATATATACTTACTCTATA